>JARHVA010004526.1:300000-725000 GCA_037957365.1 Torreya grandis
ACCCTTCATCACATGTTTCAATGGTTGTATTCACTCCTAAAGTGGCTTTTTTGTACTAATCCAAACACACAGTTCTCAAGTGAGGAAATACAGTCCTATGGGTAAGAAAACCTGAGGTTTGGGGAGTAGTACCTTCTAAAGTAAAGTTTGAGGCCTTTAGGGGAGGTATATAAGACACTCATAAAGAATTAAATAAGTGTACTACTCCTCCAAGATCATCTTTGATGAAACTAGTAAATGATTGGCTTCAAGCCATTAGTATAAGCATTCTTGAATAAAGGCTTCAAGTGTTGATTAAGAAAATCGCAGACCTATGACTAAAGGCTAAGATTCCAATGCATACTTGAGGTGTATATATTTATGATAAACTTTAATAAAATTCCTAAACTCCTTCATGATCATGCATGATAAAGATGCAAAACATGAAACAATTACAATATGCATGTACTGGTGGACTGTGCTAAGACTGTAGTTTAGGATGATAGGTTCTTGAAAAGTACTTGTATGTTTTCTCTAGGGACTTAGAGAGAAACTGTGCATTGAGATTCAATATTTAAGAAACTAATAAGAGATTGGTTTCTTATTATTAAATATGATATACTAAATCTCAAGAAAGTCCTCAAACAAGTTGAAAATCTTCCATGATTTGAGAATGCACATAGTTGTATATAAGTACTTTGAGAAGTATGAGTTTTGAGCAATTTGATATGAAGCTTGAGCTTTGAAAAGAGCATTGAGAAAGTGGGAACATCAAATAAAGTATCTATAAATACATCATCTCCTTACTTCTGAGTTGGGTAAACCTTATAACTCATAACAAGTCAACTACAAATCAAATGACCAAGAGAACAATGTGAACATACATGCTCAGTTTGACTGTGTTGTGTTTGTGAGTGAGTCCATTAAAGGATAATACAAGTTTAGAGTGGATATTGAGTGTTATGCCCTTAACCTAGAGTGTGCCTATGGATATGTTTGATCGATTTGTGGCTCACACACCTTCATATTAGCTTATTACATTCCTTGATGATCTTAATATGGTCGGCCTATGGAATAACCATGGATAAGTAGAGTATATATAAGAGGCAGTGGTTAGTTATTAATCACCATATTATGAATTTTATTTTTATTGAATTTTTTTGGAGGTTTCACCCTCGAAGTGGCTCAGTCATAATATTCAAGTATTCTACTCTTTTACCAATTACTGTTGTGGATCTACTTGTTTTACTCTTAATTATGTGATATATAATTCTATTATTGTAAATTATCTAAGTAATTTCCTTTAAAGTGGTATCAGAGCTTCGATTTGGAAAAGTTTCTACGATGCAATTTTTATTTTTATTCACATCTAGCATCCTAAGCACTAGAAGGCTGAAAAAACATAACTTGTGATCTAGGAGGAATTGAATTTTTTCATCACCGTAGTTTTCTTTGTGAGGTTTTTTTACAAAAAAAGAAAAAAATAAGTCCAATTTTTTTTACCTTGTGAAAATTAGTAGTCAGTTATTAGATTTATGTCTATGAGATGATCAAAATAGTATATTCTATCAGTACACTTTTTGGGTTGAAAATTTTCACACTTGTGGACAATAGTAGTAGTTGAATTCTTTTCAGTGAGATGATTGTAATAGTATATTCCACTAGTACACTTTTTTTAGGGTTTGTGCATGGCTGGTCCAAACACTCATGGATGCGAGAAAGGGAAATAAACTCCAAAAACTCCTCACAAGAATGAGATGGAGTCTGCAACTTTTGATCCATCTATTTTGGAGGTGGTTCAACAATTTAAGTCAGAGTTGCAGGTTATCATGAAAAAAAATGATTTTGATACAATTCAAGAGGATATTATAGGGTTGAGAGGGGACCTAGATAGCATGATGGATCAATTATAACAAATATTTGGGTTATTAGCCAACTTGTCAGTTCATCCACTACAAAATAACCCTTTGCCACTTCAGTTTAGTTATCCTCCTCCCAACAATACCAATACCAATTCTTGCCCTAAGTTCATATTGCCAAAAGTGGACCTATGCAAGTTTGATGGTAATGATCCACTCACTTGGCTCACTCAAATTGAAAATTTATTTGATCTACATCAGACTCCATGTTCATAAAAAGTGGTTATGGCCTCTCTATATTTAGAACCTGAGCCATTCATTTGGTATTGTTGGTTATGTACTCAAAAGAAAAAGAAGGGTGTCTTAGTTTCATGGTCAGTATTTGTTGAGAAGTTGTAACTCCACTATTGAAATAATGTCTTTGAAAACTACTTCAGTCAACTAGCCAAGTTATACTAGACTAGGACTGTCAATGAATACATTTATCAATTTCAAAATCTCTCCTTACATGTGACAGACATCACTTAGGAAAATATGACTCATCTATTTTTAGGTGGCCTCAAAGATAATATCCAATTAGAGGTTCACATGTTTCATCCCAATACTATATCTGAGGCCACACCAAGGGCACACATGGTTGAGGAAAAATAGTTGATTAGATAAATACCTTTCACCAATGTCTATGAACATGCCTTCCCAACACCATCATTTCATCAACCTATCAAATTGACACCTTAGTAAATGGAATAAAAACATGCAAAAGGTTTGTGTTTTGGCTATGATAGCAAATGGAGCAAAGGGAATCGATGTGTTGAAAAGAAGTTATTTTACATTGACAGTGATAATGATGAGGAAGAAGATGAGGATGCTTTAGAGGCAGGATTGGAAGAACCTGAGGATGAATCTAAATATTCTCAACCTACTATTTCTTGTTATGCACTTTTAGGCATTATTACTCCTTAAACTATTAAGGTGGTTGGTTTTCTGAAGAAACAAAAGGTGACTATGTTAATTGACTATGGGAGTACACATAACTTCATCAATAGTAAGTTGGATGCTCATTTGAATTATTTCATTTACCCAACTCTAGCTTTTTAGGTCATGATTGCAAATGGTGGTACAATCAACTATTTTATAAAATGCCATAGTATTAAGCTTTTTATGGGAGACTACTTTTTAGATTCTCCTATGTTTGTTATTTCTATGGGAGGAGCTGACATTATTTTGGGAGTGCAGTGGCTCACCACTTTAGGCACTATTTAAATGAATTTTTAGGAATTATTCATGAGGTTTCATTTAAAAGGCATGACTTTTGAACTACATGGATTGTGGGATAAATATCCATAACTAATTATTTCCCACAAGATGACAAAGATTATCAAAAAAGGTGTAAAAGGTTTTATGGCATGCTTATTTTCCATTTAGGTTCAACCAACCAAGGAGTCTACACATCTTAATTTGTAAAGGGTGCTAAATGACCATTCTATTATTTTTGGTGACATGCCAAAAGGACTTCCTCCAAGTCATGCACATGATCATGCCATGAGACCCATTCCAAGAAGTAAACCACTCAATATCAAATCATACAGGTATCCCTATGCCCAAAAGAGTGAAATTAAAAAGATGGTATAAAAGATGTTAGAGACAAGAATCATTCGACATAGTCAAAGTGAATATTCTTCCCTAATGTTCATGGTGTGGAAGAAGGATGATAGTTGGAGGATGTGTCTAGACTATAGAGAATTCAACAAAGACAACATCAAAGATAAGTTTCCTATTCTAGTAATTTATGATCTACTATATGAATTGCATGGTGCTATTTATCTTACCAAGTTAGACCTTCACTTTGGATATCATCAGATTTGTATCTATGATGATGACATACCTAAAATAACTTTCAAAACTCATGAAGGTCATTATGAATTTATGGTAATGCCTTTTGGACTCACAAATGCACCATCTAATTTTAGAGTTTGATGAATACTATTTTTAGGCCATTTTTGAGAAAGTTTGTATTAGTGTTTTTTGATGATATCCCCATCTACAGTAAAAATTGGAAAGATCATTTGAAGCATGTGAAACAGGTGCTTTCAGTTCTGGAACAACATCATCTTTATGTCAAACATTCTAAATGTGCTTTTGGTGTCCAAAAGGTAGAGTAATTGGGTCATATTGTTTCACATGAAGGAGTGAAAGTTGATCCTAATAAAATCCAAGCGATAATAGAGTGGCAAGTTCTCAAGACCCTTAAGAACTTCTGAGGATTTTTGGGGCTAATTGGTTACTATCATAGGTTTGTTAAAAATTATGTTAGCATTGTAACCCCACTCACCTCTTTGCTAAAGAAAGACTCCTTCCAGTGTACTGATTCATCTACCAAGGCAATTTGAATAGTTGAAAATGGTTATGTGCAAAACTCCAATTTTTGCTACTCTTGATATTTCAAAAACTTTTGATGTAGAGTGTGATGCATTAGGATATGGCATGGGGGCTATACTTATTCCATAAGACAAACCATTAGCATTTGAAAGTTGCTAATTAAAGGGAAAAAATAGGCTCAAACCAATATATGAGAAAGAGGTGATGACTATTATGTATGCAATGAAGTAATGTAGACCTTATCTGATGGGTCATCACTTTCAGGTAAAGACTAATCATGATAGCCTCAAATATTTTTTGGAAAAATGATTTTCATCTAAAGAAAAAAAATGGGTGACTAAAATTTTAGGCTATTATTTTGAAATAGTGTATAAGAAAGGAAAATAAAATTTGGTGTCAAATGCCTTCTCTTAGCAGGATGAATCAGTTGAGGCATTGTTATGTGCTATGACCATGTGATAGGTAGATTGGCTAGAGGAACCAAGATCAGAGTGGGAGAATGATAGTGATACCAAGGATTTTATTCATAATCTTCAACAGGGTTATAAATAATCTAAAAAATTTACATGAAAGGGGATCACATTATGGTATAAAGATAGACTATACCTTTGTAAGCATTTTCTCCTAAAACATAAAATTCTTCAGGAACTTCATGCCTCTCCAATTGGAGGTCACTCTGGATTTTTGAAAACATATCATCGACTCAAGCAAGATTTATTTTGGGAAGGACTCAAGGGGAGTGTTCAAAAATATGTAGCTGAATGCATGGTATGTCAATAAAATAAAGGTAAAACCATTAAGAACGTAGGTCTATTTTGGCATTTATTCATCCTTAGCTAGCATTGGGAAGATGTTTCCATGGATTTCATTATAGGGTTACCATAGTCCGAGGGTAAAAATGTTATCATGGTAGTTGTGGATCGAATCACCAAGTTTTTTTTTTTGCTCCTTATCATAGCCATTTATTCTAGTACAGTAGCTTATGAGTTTCTCAATACAGTTAAAAAATTACATGGTACTCCAAAGATCATTGTAAGTGACTGAGATCCCATATTTACTAGTAATTTTTAGATTGAATTATTTGCATGTTTGGGTACCCAGTTAGCTCATAGCTCATCCTATCATCCTCAATATAATGGATAAATAGAGGTAGTCAACAAATGTCTCTAAGGGTATCCTTTTTTTTTTGAAAAACAAGACAAATGGGTTTATTAGCTGCCACTTGCTAAATGGTGGTATAATACTTCTTTTCACATTTCTTCTAAGATGGCTCCCTTTGTGACATTGTATGGGTATCACCCCCCATCCATCACTTTAGATTTTCCAATGCATCCTAAGGTTTGAGATATTGAGGAACACATTCACCAACAATAGGAGGTGTTAGTCAGTTTGCAAGATAATTTAGTAATGGCACAAAATCGAATGAAGCAACAAACAGATCAACTCTGCAATAAGCAACATTTTAACATAGGTGATTGGGTCTTTGTGTATTTGCATCCATATAATCAAATGTATCTAAATCAATAAAAAAAAGGATAACAAGCTCTCACCTAAGTATTATGACCCTTACCAGATCTTGCAATTGTAGTGTAGCTTACCAACTGGAATTACCCCCAACCACTCACATACATCTAGTATTCCATGTATCTTGCCTGAAGAAAGTAATTAGACATAGTTTCCACTCAGATTGAGTTACTTAAATTGGATGAAGAAGTTTGAGTCATTATGGATCTTGAAGAGACATTTCACACATAAAATAAGTAGCTACAGACTATATCCATTAAGCAATATTTAATCAAATAGAAGAACCTGTATTTTGAAGATACAAAATGAGAGGATGAAGCATTCCTACATCAACATCCTAGTTTGATTAAACATTGAGGATAATGTTATTTTAAATGGGAGGGGCATGTTATGCCCATAACCTATAGGGTGTCTAGGGATATGTGTGGCTGACTTGTGTCTTACACACCTTCATATTAGGTTGTTGCAATCTCGATGTTCTTAGTATGGTCATCCTATGAAATAACCATGGATAAGTAGAGTATATATAAGAAGTAATGGTTAATATTTGATCATCATATTATGAATTCTATTCTTATTTAATTTTTATGGAGGTTTCCCCCTTGAAGTGGTTAATTCATAATATTCAAGTATTCTTCTCTTTTGCCAATTGTTGTTGTGGATCTGCTTATTTTACTCTTAATTATGTGATATATAATTCTATTGGTGTGAATAATCTAGGTAATTTACTAAAATTGAGATTTTAAATGTCAATAAAAATGTAAATAGCATTGGTGAAGTTTTATACATTTATTAGATGCCTTGATATGAATAGAAAACACCAAAAAGAGGTCATTAAAGTCAAGGTTACTACACTACCCCCAAACCCTAGGCATAGGTTGATCAGATGTAAATAATGTTTGAAGATTCAAATGAATTATAAATATATATGAAGACCTCATAAGACATGAACCAATCCTAGAATAAGCATCTCAAGAAAAAACAAGTAGAGAAGAGATTTATTTCCCAAAATAGTCAACTCAAGTAGACACCTACAACCTCACAAGGCTCGAAAAGGTCATCTTGTTTATGTAGGAAGTTTATTGAGGAAGTGCATGGAGTAAAATTCCATTAGGGGATATTTAAGGGGTCAGACTACTCCAAGTTATTGGTATTTTTTAGCCAATGAAAGTATTGAACTTTATGAACCATTGTTAAGAAGATAAAATCCTATAAACCCCTTGAAAATCCCTTAAAGAAGCTTGATGAAGCTAAACACTTACCAAGTGATCCTAATGCACATGGTTGGTCTTGAAAACATTTTAATTACATATGTAGTCATCATAGGTACCTATTAGATAAATAATTTGGCATGTGTGAGGAGAAAGACACATTAAAATGGGCTAAAAATTGCATTGTTTAGATTGTTTATAGTGTTTGAGCGGGTAAAGACCTCCTAACCATTGGAAGAGACTTTATAAGCCTACAAAAATATCTCATGATATTTAATAAGTATTTTAATAAAATTTCATGATGATATGATAAGTTTCCAAATCAAGAACCAAGTCATGATGAAGATTGCCTTCTTGGTTACATAGAAAAGCAATGTTACAAGCTTTCTCAAGGTCACCAATGGTATCAAGAACCTTATGACACCCATAAAAGAACATAATGACATATTTGAGAGGTTATAAAACCATATACAAGCCCATTTTAATGGTTGAAATCATAATTAAAGGGCTTCCTCACAGGTAGTCCATTGATTTCATGGTGTTGAGAAACTTCAAAGACAACTACAAGTCTCTATCAACTTATTAAACCTACCTCAAGATGAAAACACTCTTGAATACTCTTAAGAAGTCTTAAAACACTTACCAATTCAATTATGAAATCATGAAACATGGATAGGGCCCCAACACAGTCCTTAATTCTATATTAGACTTCTATAGCATGAATGCTTGCAGCCTCTCCAAATCTCTTACTAAAAAATTGTGAAGACTCTTTTGAAATGGTTTACAAATTAAAAAAATATGGTACAATCTAATACATGACAGATATGGATTTGACAATATTTTTATGACAATATTCAATAAAAATATCAGATTTTGTATGGGAGATAGAGTTACCTTCATCATTTTGCATGAGAGGATTTGTTGTTGCAGGTTTTGATGACAAAGATCAAAGTGTGAATGTGTCTAGCCTTAAGTCTCATAATCACTAGGATGGGAAATGAATTTCAAGAAATAAGGATGGTGTAGAGATATGCCAAAGAGGTCAAGTATGCCATGTTTCAAGCTAACAACTTGTAACTCCTCCATCCAAGAAAGGGGAGTTTCAAGTGAAGAAGGATGAGTCATAGGGAATGAAGAGCCACTTCTACACCACCTTTCATGAGATCATCATCAAACTAAGCCAACACATGTTGAAGACAAATTATAAGGTTATTTCTCTACCTTATTTTGGCATTAAATTGGTTTTGTGACAGATGACACTCATGATGGACTCTCTCCACGTCTTATGCATCTCTCTCTTCTCCTCTCTTATATATATATATTTGGCCTTGAATGGATTTTAAAAGGATCATCCAAGTTAGTATGGTGAAGCCTTGCTAAAACTGGTACTTGTTGTTTTTGAAGTGAATGCAAACTAATTTTGCCTTCTTTATCTCATACTTAGTGTACTCATGGTGAATTGTTGATGAATAGAAGTGTTGATGTTCAATCTCCTTGCATTTGTCCTCTTCATTCTTTCCTATTTTTGAGTAAGTTATCTATTTTAAGGTCATATGGTGTGTATTAAGTGGTTATGCAAATGTTAAGTGTGGAAAACTCTCATTAGTGCTTCATTTTAAGCCTCTTGACTAACCCTCTTAGTTGATGTATCAATTGCAACCTCCATATTGAAATACTTATGCTAGAGAACTATTTGAAGTTGTGTGATTAGATTTAGCATTGTTTAGATTTGTTATCAAGTCATAAACCATAGGATAAGATGTAAATTTAGTGCATCGACCCTTTTTCTATTTACTTTTAGCCTTCTTTCTCCCTTTTCATTGTAATTTGAGTAGGTGTAGTGATAATATAGGTGTAACATCAAGGGAACCAATCCTATCTAGAGTTTCTCTTTAGTTATAGGCCACCCACAACCTTAGAGAGTTCCCATTGTGTCAATTGAGTGAGGAGACCTGAAACACCTCCTCAAAGGGTGTAACTCAAAGTGACAACAAAAATACAACATTGTCCTTCATACATAATCTCCACTCACTTCAAGCCACAACAACACCCCTCAACTCACTCTTATATTTCATCCTTCTTCCCTAAACCTCTTTGAAGACCATAAACCAAGTGTTTTATCATTTTTACAAGGCATGCCATTCCACTTTGAAGAACATGGTTTTACAGTAACCGACAATTTTAGGTTTTAGTTTTATTAGTTAGGTCTTATTGCTTAGATTTTTTAGTGTGTAGTTTTAAGTTTAGGTATTTTATTATGTATTGTTTTGTTAGTTTTTATATTTAGTTTTCTGACTATTAATTGGTCTAAACTTGTTTTTAATTAATAGGATTTTAACGATAAGTTTTTCATAGTAGTGTCATTTTTAATCATTGTAAACATGTTTACATTTATAAGTGTTTTTTCAAGTCAATACCAAGGGTTTGGGTCATAATTTAGAATTGGTGAATACATTTAATATTTTCATTTAGTTAGAAGTTTTTAGATTTGCGAGTCTCAATATATAGCTTAAGTCAATATGATTTATATTCATTTGCATTAATGTTTATATTTTAGTGTATTTATTTTTATTTTTATTTTATATGGTCAAAGTTGTCTTAATAATAGTTTGATGCCTATATTCCAATAATAAATACTATTTATGCATGTCCATTCAATTTTAGTAGTTATATGTTGTCATGTCATCGATAATTAGACTATATGTTGTCAATTGTCTATTGTTGAAAGTTTTGAATAAGCCTATGTTGAAAGGCAAATATTTTGTCAATAAAACAAGTACAACACTTTACAATGTAATTTTGTACCCCTTTTGTATGGATGTATTATCGGGTGAACTCAATATCCATTTTTTGGGGGGTTTAATTGGGTTCATATTCACCCATGTGGGCACTAGGGGAGATATTAGGAAAATAAGTGAGTTAGTACTCACATGTAGGAGTTAGTTTAGGGTAGAAATATTATGTGAGAATTATAATATTGTGTGTGAGCATATTAATATTGTAAGTGAGTTTTTAATACAACTCATGTAAGAATCTTAGAGGTAGATAATAAGAGTGAATATAGGTTATTAGAACAACCTTCCTAGATTAGTCTCAAGAGAAATGAGTCATTGAGTAATCTCCTATTTAATAGGAGATGCAAAACCTATATATATGTCAAACATATTTTTACATAAATGTTGGTTTGAATCTTCCTAAGCTTATGCTCTCTCCAGATGTGGTGGTTTCTCCACACCATCATCAAGAAACTTATTACTTTGTTCCTTTCTTTCCATAAATGAAAAAGAAATTTAAAATGAAAAATATGTCATACTTGGTTGTAATTTTTAGGTATCATGGCCGAATCCCCTAAGAGCACCATTTTATAATAAAATAACTATAGACCAAAGGAAAAGAACTATAGACCAAATGATTAAAAAAAGTTATAAATCCACCTCCACACTAACTAAGCATGCTTGCAAAATAAAAAAATATGTTTGAGAGACTCTAGTGTTGCCAAGACGAGCATGATGGATTACCCATACCTATATGGAAAAATCAAATTCCAACAAGCAAACCTTGGTGTTGTAATCATTAAATTTAGTCATGAATACTTGATAATGTCAGTTTCAGCCCGCTCTTATCGTAATTGACTTGAGCACTTAATACAGTCCTATTTCACCACCTCACTCTATCCTAAGTACATGTATGTACCTATCTCTTTTTAAGTTATTGTCTTGTGCCTACATAAATGCCATTAATTTTAAAAAACCTCTCTAAGAATTTGTACAAACACCCAATATCCTAAATTTCAAAAATTTCCCTTCAAGATAGAATTGACTAGTATGGGACAAAATTGATAATTGATAGTGTACCTAAGGATCGATCCTACCATCTACCCCAGTAACAACTATTTTTCAAATTTAAACCCTCCATTATAGGTTGGTCAATATTTTTAGGATAGGTAGCATGAGCTTTTCCCTTGTGGATTCTTATTATAAAGGCACATCTAAGTTACATGTTCTATCACTTGGCAATTTCACTATTGAGGCAAACTTACACTCTTGCACACTAAGCAATGTTTCCTTATTCCTCCTTTGGGTAGCTTGGTCACATTTGAACTGAGATAGGTATAGACCATGGGGATGATAGTATGGATGCAATTGAGGTCGCATGGGTAGTTCTCAAAATATAATCCTCATTTCCAATCATAACTCTGAGAAAGAAGGAAGGGGTGCTCTATATTGGCCTGGGGATTACACATTGACTCTGAGGGAATCACCAAAATTAATTAGGAAAGAATACAAAGGAGTAAGAGTACCCTAAAATCACATAATTGTATACAAACACCATGAAATCTAGGAAGGCCTTCCAATAATTAAACACATGAGTTTTTGGGTGGATCCTTGGATGAAAATTTTGGGTGGATTAGGAAATGGAGGCATGGATTCCCTGATTATAGAGCTCAAAACCTAGGATTTGAGTGGTTTTGTGAACTTCAAGGTAAGTGATTTGTCATGAGAGATTATGGAGGAGATTAAAACTTCAACCAATGTTTTTCCAAAAGGGGACAACCTAGTCAAGAAGTGAAAAGGTGTGGAAAGGTGATTTTAGCATTCATTTGGTGGGTGTTCCAGTGGTCCAAGATGCAGAGTGCCTATCCCTAAGTCTGAGTGAGGATCCTATGACATTTTTAGTGGGGTAAGAATAATCTAACTACAAGCATATAATGTTAGACCATGGATTTAGATGAATTGTGAAGGTTGACATAGCTGGTGGTGGAGATCAATGAGCAAAGCCATTGTTGTGGACATAGGTTTTTAGAAAGCTATCATGAGTTTTGGGAGGGACTATCTTCTTGTAAGTCAATGTCCAAGCATTATCAAAAAATTCTGATTTAGTACACTTTTTTAATGGTGCATAAATGCTAGGGTCTTTCTCTATTGCAATTTTTTAGGGGCTAGCACCTAAGTTCAATAAATACTACATGTTCTCCCCATACTATGTGTTATGTTTATTGGATGTAGATGTTTATTTTAAATAAGGTTTTGGGCTAACTTATATTATTTAGCTTATCATTCTACTATGTATTTGTATGTTTATGCATGGGTCACTTATGGTGAAAATGCATAGTCTAGGTCTTTGAATGCCTTAGTCCACTCAAATAGGATTATTAAGGGTAACTTATTTGAGTAAATACATCGACCATTTACTTGGATAGGTCCACTCAAATTTTACACATGGGCCTAGCATAAAATAAAGCCTTGTGAAAATTTATGTGTAATATATTACAAATAAATGGATTACAACTAAATGCAACACTAGTGAATGGAATACATTTAATTAGGCATGCCAAACATATGTAATTAAATTAAGTACAAAAAAAAGACCAATTTAATTATTTTCTATAATAATTATGAAATAAACATATGGTTTAGAGGCATATATTGAATCAGTCAAAATCTAAACATGAAGATGCACACCCAAAAGTGTCAAGAACCTCACCTAGAAGTTTGGATTTGATTAGGGTTGAATGCATGAAGTGTTGGGATAATTTTTATGCATGATTAAAAATTTTGGATGTTTGTAATGGGTGTATGAATCATTGAGATATTCTAAAAGGTGACAAGCAGGGTCCAAAATGAATTAATAGTTGTGTTTGTTTGGTCTTGATTTAATGTTTCCCTGTGTTGATTTGCATGGTGCAATAAATGTATTCTATTAAATAAAATTTATTCTCCTTGTCCTTGAATGGAAATAACTTCTTAAACTTAAGGAAAATAAGGTGAGCTTTAGGAACTTGTGTTGAGGCTTATTAGGGCTCCATAAACATAGTCTAATTATCAGGTCCCTAGATCGTGGAAGCTACTCAATAAAAGAAGTAAAAAAACATTAAATTATTTCATAAATGAAAATAACTTCAGATATATGCAACACCTTATGTCATCTGCGACAAGTGTTGCACAAGAATTACTAGCTTCAGGCAATGATAAGTTCATTAATGATTTCTTGGCCTCTCTTGAATGAATTTGAGTGCTCAATCAGATATTAACAATATCCTTTACAATCTCTTCATGTAAATGAACTACAATGCTTCTGTAATTATAAAAAGTAATTATTTAAATTAAGACCTATTAGCACAAAAACAACATCAAACAGTCAAACTGTGAAAAAGATAGGATAAAGGGGATGAGCCATGAATTGGTGCACCATGAAATATCATGTATCATTTATAAATATATATAATATTGTAAGATATACAAGATAACATGATTGATACATATGAAAATTAGGTTATTAGATATCACCATATGGCATCATGAGTCACTCTGCCAAAGCAATTGTATCATATCATTGTCATGTGATAAAGCATGTAAAGTAGAGATAAATGAATGGAAATGAAAAATAAGGGTTTCTCCTCAAACTTATATAAACTGAAAGTGAAAATAAAAAATGCATCCTATTAAAGGGAGACAAGTTACAATGGATGAGCTGACAAAGCAAGACCAAATACTAGCTCATGAGTACTATACGGGGAGTCCTAGGCATCCTAATTCTATATGGGGTATTTAGATGAATACCATTATTTTCATAGACATGCCATTATTCCACAACCACATGGTTTTATTGTTGATATCCCTCATGGAAATTGACACATGATGGGTCTCTTGTTCATACATCATCCATCACATAGAACATGAGACCCATTTGTATAGGAACCTCACGTATAAGTTTGCATATAGGAAATAAAAGGTGGAGGGATTATGGTTATGACACTACTACAATTTTGGGCATAGGAGCACCTAGTAGTGATTAGGCCTATTGGCCTACCTAGTAACCTAGAGGATAGAGAGATACCACTAATATGGAGATGGCATTTTTTAGGGAATAAGAGATTACAAGACTATATTTCTCATATTGGAGGAGGACCATACAATATCTCACAGAGATAAACATCATTTGTGACAATATAAATATTATCTAGGTTAGGTTGAGTATGCCACATAGATGTAATAAATAAGACATAACATATGGTGTTGATGTTGATTCATAAACACCATTAAGTAGTTTTTGAATGAGAGAGTATTGGGACAGTACAAATTGACAATATGTGCCCCTAACAATTATTATCTAGTGCAAGACACGATGGCTACTAGGGTGGCTATATAATATCTAGTTCATCTATATATGGGGTGGGGCGCACAATCTAGAGTTATTCACTATGTCTATGCCCCCACCCACCATATTTATTAGAGTAGAGATCTAGAGAGATATATAGGGCTATATGCCTGGCTAAGAGAAGAGTAGAGTGAACCTTATATATTATATGACTATCACCCAATGTATCATATCATGTATATAATAGATGACCCTATCCATATATTTGACCCCCCTCTATCTTATCTCCAATGCCAATGCCAATGCGCATCTATAGAAAGGGGGGTTGGGTTGGGTGGGGGTTTACTTAGTCGCTTCCTCAATCTCTCTAGCTATAGATTCTAGATAGTCACACCATAACCCCTTAAATAAGCCCCCTATGCCTTATAAATCTAGCCTATATATCTATCTAGGGAAGAGGCTTCATATTCCTATATATAGAGGGGATCCCCCCCGCTCTACCTCTCCCTCTCCCTCTCTATTTAAACTCAACTCGACTCAATTATATATTAAATCCCATATAGAGAAAGGCCCCCCTCTTAATATAAAATACTATGGGCATTAGATCTATTTATAGGGGCATCACAAAACCCTATCTATTTTTGTTGGCCCATCCCATCCCTGCTTATTTCTAATGGCCCATCCCATCCCCGTCTATTACATCCACTTATCCTAATATAATATAATATATTGATATGAGTCGTATCTCATATATAATCTATAATCTACCAAAGATCACCTATATTTATAGGGTATATAGGGGTTCAATCGTCCATTGTTCCTCATCCATCCATGAATAAAGTGAGAGTGGACCGGGTGAACAATAGAATGGTGAAGTAATATCTATATCTAGCCAATTGAAGGGAGGAGAGGCAGTTGTGCATTGGTTGCCCATTATCCATCGATTCTTAGTCTATAGACTCTATAAAGAAGGGTAGTTGGGTTGTATAGTCTATAATAGAGGTGGTTTCATTGCCCATCATCCATTGTCAATCGTCTATTAGTCCATATAGTAGAGAAAGGCAGTGGTGGGGGCCACTATATGTATAATATAATATAGTCTAAGGGAAGGGCACCTCTACTGATACATGCACACCCTTATATATAGATTAATAGGGAAGGAGGGAATACCCTCCCCCTACTCCTCCCCCTCCTCTTGATAGATATAAGATGTATATATAGGGACACCCATATATGGATAGAGGATATATAGATGGGGGTCGGGAGGTGGGGGGAGGAGGGCCCCATATAAAGATTAGATAACCCCCCCTCTCTAATCTAATGACCTAAGAGATCAATTATGGGTTAGGGTTAGTACTAGGTTCTAAGTTGTTCCAGATATGGAGATGGGTTTGCACTTGGTTAACCCCAACCCTGCACTAGCATTGGGTTCCTTGAATGGTGAGGTTAGTGTTGGGCCTCAACGACCCTATCTATAAATATGGGGGTTAGTGTTTGGTTAAACCCTAGACCCCTAAACTAGATAAGATAGGTTTACACTGGGTTGACTAGAATATAGTGTAGTGAGCGCTTAGTTAGGTTATCATATAGGAGATGGAGATGGAGATGACACTTATGTGTGTGTGTGTGTGTGTGTGGGAGATAAGTTAGTGCTTACCATAAATCTTAGGTTAGTGCTTGGTTTGGCCCCTATCTATATATGAGGTATCTAGAATCTATAAATGGGAGCCCCAAAGGAGAAAAGGTGGGGTATGGGACTACGCTAGGCTAGGTTAACCCTCTCCCTCTCGACTAGAGTAGAGAGTAAAGATGGGTTGTGTGAAGTTCACCCCAAAAATAAAGGGTATAAACATCAGGTTCATACAGATATAATATAAGTATAGGTTAGTGTCAGGTCTTCTTATATTTATAACGAGGACTGTAGGGACCTATAGAATATCAATAGATAGTATACATATAGTATAGGGAGCCATCTCTATATATAAGGGTCGAGAACATACATTATCCCTATTAGACAATGTAGGCCTTAGTGGCCAATTGCATTCATCTCATGTAGTGCGCCATCCTAGCATAGGGGGTCCTCTACTACCACCAAAGATGCACACCGCCCACCCAAATAGAGATATGGCTATATGACTGGCTATATAGCTATCGTAGAGGTGCTCACCACCTACACCTACACATTTCAGGTTGGGTATTGATATAGATAGAGTCCTAATCACACTAGCTAAGCTACCATGTATGTGTATATAGTATAGACAAGCCCTTATAGGTTTGGATAATTTCTGATTAGGTTCCCATCTTAACTATGGACGGGGTAGATTGGAGATTAGAATTTCGTAGGGATATTTATTACTCGGTTAGGTTCATGACCCAACTGGATGACTAGATTGGACTCAAGAGCCCATCGGCATCAACCCATGACTATAGGCTATAGTCTAGGCTATAAGATATGGGCCCATAGACATAGTTAAAGAGGCCAACAACAACCATATAGAGTTGACTTGAGTTTCATATATATAGAGAGGGGAGAGGGGCTCTCCATATATAGAGAGAGGCCAAAAAAACTCCATATATAGATAGGGGGCCTGCCCCTGCCCCTAACAATTCCTCGAAGAGATAGAGAACATGACTTACCTAACTTAGAGACACATAGAATGACAAGTAATGAGAGGCATCCAAACCTTGGGGTTTATGATGTAAGAGCCATAAAGAGATGGAAGGCATGGTGGGCCAAGGTTTGCTGAACACCACTATCCCATTAAAGGGATAAGGAGACTATCTCGAGGAGAGACACTATGGAATGGATCTCAAGGAGTGGGAAGCAAAGGGAGAGGAAGAGGAACCACCTGTGGTTTCTCCAGATTGAGTGGCAAGGGACCTAATTTCGTGTTAAGAAGACTCAGGGAAATAAGCAATAAACATATTTTACTATATTTAATTAACAATAGGGAGTTCAATGTTTAAATTTTTCTTAATGTGAAACAATAATAAATGATGATTAGACCTTCACCATTGAGGCCACAGTATAAATATTGACTCAAAAATAATAGAAGATATTCCAGGTATGAACAAGAAACCTGACTTCAAGGTGGGGATGCATGCTCCTATTCTATCTAGTCAACAAGGCTTGGGCAACATATCTATAGACATCTTCCACACTAGAGGAATTGAACACAAAGATCACATATGCATATGGGGGAGGTTACATGGGTTCAAACACTCGTCTCTCACCCTGAAGCTTTCCTAATAATGTTGATTGAAAAGAGAGATAAATAAAGAGACGAGACCGTTGTGTCCCCATATAATCACTCAGTTCTTGCAACTACAACAACATTATACCAACAATAGAACATAAATTGTGTTGCATTAGGAAAGAGAGGCCTCAAGGCTAAAGGCTAAAGTTTATGACTATGAGATAGACTCTCACAAGGTGTATGGTGGTCTTAAGGCACTTAGGCTAGGTGTGAACCTTAGTGTGAATTTGATGGAATAATATTAGTGTCGTGAGTGCAAGTCGAACAAAGAGGCGATGAAGTTTTCACTTGTTACATTGCACATTTAAGTTGAATCCCATGTTGTATAAGGCGTGCCTATAAATTGAAGATATTTGAAATAGGACAATCCAGTTGAATATGTGGGACGGGCTTACAAATTGAAGATCCTTGGAATGGTGTCGCCCGCCCGTCCTCCACGAAAAACAAACGAGTGCAAATGGAGATTTCAAGCATAAAGGAATCTCCATGGCGGACTATCCGGAGCCCTTTAAAAAAAATAAAAAATGCACTAGTGTCCAATCTCTCACAACCATAAAATATCGGTTTCAAAATTTTAATAACGGATAATACTATAAGCACACTTCAGCGGGACAACCCTCTAATTAAAAATGGCGTGAAAATCTGTCTGAACCCGAGGGTAACCCCGGACCCGTTCCGGTTCGCTTTCCGCTGGTTCCGTCAGATGCGAGGGTAAGGTACAGAAGTTGAAGGCGAGGGAGGGGACCAGCTACGCGGGAGGAACAAATAAAGCGAAGCATTAAATGTTGATCTTAAGTTTTTGAAGCCGTGCTACGTGCGAAACGAGAATTCCAGGGTGTGCCGATGACGTGGAAGTTGCGAGCTCGTGGTCCCCTTCCCGGAATCTATACAGAATACGATTGCCTTCATAATGGCGCCGGCGACTCCAGGGCTGACCTGTCGCTCTCAACAGTTAGCCGCCGGCGCGATGTCAGACAAAGGGAGAGCTGCGGCCTGCGCCGACAGTGGGGTGTCGGAGATTTATTAAGTCAAACCGGACAACAGAGCGGCCGGCCGGCGTTGTGGGAAGATGCTCCGATCCACGCGTCATCGCCGCCATGAGGCGTGCTCGGTTAAAAAGTGCTCACTGTTGTGCAATCTGTGCCCTCCAAATGGTCCATACCTCCTCCTCCTGCCTCGTGGCCTATGCACCACGTTTGTGCCCGTGACTCGCGGACTTATGTCTGCACTGCGCCCAAACCAGTAAAACTGTAACTAAAACTAGCGAGGGCGGAGGTTTGGGGAAGCGGAATTTGTCGTGACCACTCTTGGCTCAGTGAAAAATACTAATTTACCGCGCGCAGGGTTATTTTATTTGCTATTTTGTTTGGTTAGCTGGTGAAGTGATAGGAGAGTTGTTGGAGTGTATTCATTAGCGGTAATTCGGGTGGGGTGGTCCCGCAAAGACCGCGGTCCCGAAGAGAGACAAACTACCTAAAGGCCTAAGGCGGTTTTCGCCCGCTGGTCGCAGAGAGGCCGCGTGTAGGAAGCGGAACAAAGGTATGATGCCGGTTTTCCTCTGCCAAATAAATCCGCTTTTGTCTTTTATTTATTGCTTACGGCATGCCTTTCTAGAGATTTTGCAGGCCTGGATTCCAGGAAGGGGGCTTGCTTTCGGCGCTGAGGGTGGTTTTCGGAGGTACTACTTAACTTAGTGTATAGATTAGCGATAGGTCCTTTGAATAGCGCCCCTCTGCGTACGCATTGTATCGTAAGGTGCTGTTTTTAGTAGGTTATAGATGGCATTCCACAGCCTAGCTCACAAGATGTCAGTGCCGCATTCTTCAGAGACGCCGCCGCCGCAGCAGCATTTGGAGCGGGCAAATCATCAACAGTTTATGTTACGGCAGGCGCGGGGCGAGCAAGACGATGCCAAGGAAGAGATTTCCGTTCCCATTCTCAGAGGTCTCGTACCCGATCATTTACAAGGCGGTAAAGAATTAGCAGGCGAGGATAAGTTCGGAGGCGGAGATAGTAAGGTAGGGGCGCCGACGTGGCTGAGCAGCGCCATACTGAGGCAGCAGAACCAGCAGTACGCGGAAGGAGGAAGAAGAGAAGAGAGCAGGAAATGGTGCGGCTGCTGTGAGCCGGGCTCGCGAGGGTGTGTGCAGTGCAGTTTCTTGAACCTGGCCGGCGCGGGTTCGAATTCTGCCGGCGTCTCCGCTCAATGGCTTCCGAGATCGTTTAGAAGGGGCTCCGAGGTTATTGGAGAGGAAGTAGCCCCCGGGGAGTCTATTATGGCCTTATCGCACGGTTCGGGTGAGGTGAAGAACCATTCCCCTGCGGCGGGGCGGGGCCTGCTGGATCTTCATTCGTCTGATACGGCTAACAGCGGGGAGCTTCAAGTGGACAGCGGCGGAGGTGATAGAGAGGCGGATGATAATAATGATAATCATGCCGCCGGGTTGTGGCAGAACGCTAAATTTAAGGCTGACATTCTCTCCCACCCGCTTTACGAACAATTATTGTCGGCACATGTGGCGTGTCTGCGAATAGCTACGCCGGTGGATCAGCTCCCCAGGATCGACGCACAGTTAGCGCAATCTCAGCATGTCGTCTCCAAGTATTCTGTTCTCGCCGGTAACAATAACCTCCTCGCCGACGAAAAGGAACTCGACCAATTCATGGTTAGGTTTTCTATCTTTGCCTTCCATTTGCTTGAAAAATATGATCTTGTTAGTTAGAATGCATGCATTGATTGTTTATATAATTCTTAAAACAACTTCTACAGGCGAATGTTTTTAACAATATCTCTTCAAAATTGCTAATTTTTCGAAACGATTTGTACTGGCGATTGTTTTTTAACAATCAGGCTTGAAAACTGTCATCTCCTAAAAGAATTTGCGATTTTTTTGCAATCTGGCTCGAAAATTGTTAGTTTTCAAAACATGCGAATTGTCTAACATTCTGGCTTGAAATTTGTTAATTTTCGAAACAATTTCTGCTAGCTATTTTTTTTAACAGTCGCTTGTAATTTGTTTTTTTTCGAAACAATTTTTCCAGGTGTTTGTTTTAACAATCAGGCTTGAAAATTGCTATTTCTCCATGATTGACCTGACATGCCCTCTTTACTAACTAAAATCAGGTCTTTACGCGGTTTGTAAAGAGAATAATAAATATCTTCACTGAATAGCAAATGAACAAAAATATCTTCCTAGGACGAATCACTAAAATCTAGAAGTACAAGGTCCTGGTTGAAATAGTTTTAAGCTATATACTGTATATCGTAATTAACCTAGTACTCATGCCGAAGGTTTCTGACCGTCTGATCTTAACCTTGTTGACCTGGCTTGCTCTCTTCTCTAAATTTTTACGCTTTAAACAGAGAATAGCTTTGGGGATGGCCTGTACAGAGAATAGCTTGGCTGATTCTAATAAGTTATTTTTTTAATGATGAAATGAGAAAAATATATTCATTAGTACGAAGTTCGAACTAATGAATACCAGTCGTACAAACTTATGCCTGAACGCTTCCATCTGGTAAGCTCGGTAGCCTTATTGAATTTTTACATCGTAATTAATTTGGTACTGTGCGTTATAACTATGCATAGTATTTAGATTCTCCGAACCTCCAGTATCTGCGAAACACGTAGTCTTGAGCTTAGAAGGGCCTGCAAGTGGCTTCGACTCGGCGAGCTTGCGATTTTTTAACCCAACATTTTCGCTAAACAATCTGAAAAAACGTCCTCCCCAAGCTCAGTTCAATCGTGCATCTTCATCTTGTACAGAAATATCTTCTCCCCTACTTATATGTCTAATTTGGTTCCTGAAAAAATGAAATAATAGCTATCTTCTTATATCGTAATCAGTCTGGTTCCTTGATTTCATCATTATCTTTCCTCTCTTCAAAAGCGATTAGGTTTTTTTTTGGGTAATCCAAAACTTTTGATAAAAAATGTCTCTCACACAGTTTTAGTTCTTAAAAAGATAACCTATTTATACATATTCTGGATTGTAAAATGATAAAATATCTTATATATATTTTTTCATGTAACCTCCAAATGTAATCTCCATTTTTAAACGTAAATTCCCTCAAAGTAAACTCCAGGTGCATTCATGTCGATGGATTTTAATCTATCAATTTAACACTCGTTTACATGATAAATAAACTGGTCTATTTAAGTTAGTCAAGGGCAACGAAAGGGGAGTTTCAACTCCTCCGATTCGAACATATGATCTTAACGAAAACTAAAATCTATGTTCAAGCTCGGTATAAAAATTTCCAGCTTCCAAACTATCAGGGTTAATTATTGGAGCGATTTTTTTTTTTTAAATCGATAAATTTATTTGCCTTTATATAGCTTTAAGATGGAAACTATCGTCGAAACCTTTTTAATAGGATTACTTACCCTGCTAACAGCGATTATTACATACAATATCATTGTATGTATCCGATCAAAATGAATTAAGAAATCTTCCTTCCACACGTTACTTGAGTTAAGTATAACAGATTTAAGGCCGAGAAGCTTATATGCTTTTGTTATTACTACACCTATAATCCTCACCATTTAGAAATTGATCAAAAACATCCGAACTTAATGGTTGTTCCGACAAATTATAAGATTTGAAAAAGAAATTTGTCACAAACTACAACATTTCGAAAAATAAAAAACCATATTCTCACAAAGCTGGCTTTTGCATTCAGTTGTATTATTTTCCACTTAGTGTCAAAGTATTTGTTTTGAACTCAATTTAGTCTCATCTTTTTAATTAAGGGGACTACAGAATCCAACTATTGTTTATGAAACAAATGCAATGCACAATCCAATTAAACTTTAATGCTGATGAGTTCAACATGGAATCCAACTAGATTAACTCTGGAAGCAAGAAGAGTCAACCAATAGTCATTAAATCTACAAATTTAACACAATTTCCAAGCATTTTATGATCCCTTAAATTTAAAAAATAAGGATTTAAAAAATGTTATTAACAATATAATTTGGTATGAAAGCTAGGATGATAGGAAAATTATATCTTGACAGAAATATTTTTTTATAGTTATGGGTTGATGTTGGAGGTAATTTTTACAAAAAGTTTCTTATTAATTGCCTCATCTCTTCAAATTCAAGCTTTATTAATAATGTTTTTATGTAACACTTATCTTTCTAAAGATTATATATACTTTTCATATTTTTAATTTAGCTTTTTATGTATTGATTTGATAGTGACAACATCCATTATAATTAATAAGTTTACAATAGATTAAATAATTTTATAGTTACTAAGAAACTTTAAAATAGGGATAAGGATCATGTACCCATTCCTGTATTCGTATTTTTAACAATATTTATATACAATATAGTCATATATTTAGTCATTTATTCATGTACTATGATTGAATGATATTTCTGTTCATGTACCAATACTCGTACCCCACATTTCCTAATAACTATGAATAATTCAAATTTATATACAAATTTGGTTAATGGAATAGACCATAGCCTTAGTAGATAAAAATTAATTATACAGAGGTAAGTTACTGAAAGTTGGTATATGGAAGTTGAAACATTATTATTACTTTATAAATATAGTATTTTTCAATATATTCAAAATTAGAATTACACTAATTAATAGTAGACTTTAATATTTAAGAATTTTTTACTTTGGAGTTTTTTTGGAAGTCTTTATTTTAATATAGGTATTAATATCAATCTTTAACCTGTAATATGTATTGTGTATTTCACACATGTTTTGTTTTAAAAAAAAATTATTTCAATTTTTACTATTAATTTTTTGTTGATAATTTTATAATTTATTATATTGTATTTTTTTTGTTATCAAATTTATAATTTATTATAATATTTTATTTTTTTGTTGAGTATTAACATCAATCTTTGATCTATGATATGCATTGCGTATTCCACACTTATATTTTTTTTTTCTAAATTATTTATTTCAAATTTTACTATCAAATTTTTGTTGATAACTTTATAATTTATTATATTGTATAATGTTTTTTTTGTTAATTTTATTATTTAATGTATACTGAATTCTCTGATGTCATAATTTTGATGCTCAAGTATATATAAACTAAATTTTGATGCTCAACTATATATAAAAATACATCAATATGTTTATTACTCAGCCATGTAATGATATAAAAAAATGAAATTAAACAAAGTTATGGTGCACAAAAGATGTGTATGGTTATGTTGTTGAAATTTTTGACGACTTAAGAAACTTGCAAATGGGATAAATTGAATATAAATGCATCACGAACAAGTTAAGTATATAAAAACTATATAAGTACTTATCTTTAAACTAGTATTGATATAATGGCCTTACCTTTTGTGACCGAGTGAGACTAGTTTTGGGTGAAGTGACTAAAAGATGATTCTTATGTGTTGTGCACATGTAAAAAAATAGGTAGTTGAGCATGTTCGGTAGCGATGGGAGGGTGCAAAATAACCCCCTTCTGCACATGAACATAAAAAATGAAAGTGCATTGTCTTGTATGAAATTGTTTACTCATTTTTACTTGACACATCAAACAATGAACTAGTACATCATTTACAATATTATTTATGAGTTGTCCCTGAGCACACTAGTCAGATGTTAAAATCATATTGCTAGGGAAGGAAGGATGTGATTTATTTTACGTGTCAACTGTTAGTACACATTTTGGTACAACCTGATACAAAAAATAGAGCATACATACAAGCACTAGAAGATATTAGAAAATAATGAAACCTATTTTGAAGCGCAGTATGAAGGTCTGACTTAGGGCACCCTCGAGTATGCCCAGGGATGTTTTTGGTCATTTGTGCATAACACATTAAATGATATGGATATTTTAAGTGATCAATGATGTCTAGATAACTTATTCCCTATCACATCACCATGTTTGACATAATTTGGAATCTTTACACACGTCATTTCAATAGTCAAATGATGAAATAATTGAGATCTTCACATGACCTAAAAGTAGTATTTGCACAATAGCACTCATAATATGATTATGTATCTCCTTAAGGTATATCAAGGATTTCATATTCCCTACCCAATTTCATAAATTTTTAGATAGGGACGACACCTTCAACACATGACAAAAGTGTTAATTTTTTCACAAAAGGCTTAAACGATTACTTTGGGATGTATTTTAGTCATCTAATAGGTTCTAACAATCAAATTGATAGGTAAAATGGAACTGGGAACCCCAAATATTTAAATGTTGAGTGAAATGATAAGTACATAGAAATGGTGAAAGATAAGTCATAAAAGATAAGTTATGATTCGTAAGAAGCTCTATGATTTCATGTCAATCAAGATTTAATTTCAAGTTTGATCATAGGCAACCTCAATTTCATAATATATTATATTTAAGAATTTAATACATTATTAGAAATAAAAAACGTTAGTGTTCTTTTTATTTTGTAAAAATATTTTGTAAAAATATAAAGTGTGTTCATTATGTAAAATAAATTATAATTTTTAAAGAAAATAAAAGTAAATGAAAAATGGAAATAAATAAAATGTAGAAATGAAAGCATGTACATTCACTTACTAACGTGTCGTGTAGATTTGTCCTATTAAATGTTTAAGATGCCTCAAGTTGTAAATGCTCCCAAATGTGTGCGTCAAGAAAAACCCCAACCCCCTTTTAAAATATACCTCAAGCATGTATGCAATTGAAGAGTGACCTCTTTGAACTACATTTGACACATAAGCTTCCCCTCTTAAACAAAGTGATTAAAAGTGATCCACATATGGTATGGTCACTCGTAGTGATCAAGTGAGATAAACATCTTGCTCTTGGTCAAATTATGGGAAATAAAACCAAAATTGAATCTTGCACCTACTCTTAAGAGTTAAGCCAAATTTTTGTCTAAGAGATGTGTTGTATGATAAATGAAAAGTGTCTATAGAATGTAATATGCAAGGTAAACTGTATCATGAAATAAAAGATGTAGGTAGAATACAAAAATGTGTCATGAAAAGTGAAGTACATATTAAAGAAGTACAAGCTAGAGTGTTGTAATAATTATATTGATTGTGAATTTTGTTATAGTTGAAAGATTAACTTATTTATTTAATGTGAAGTTTACAATTGGAATCATATTCATTTAATTGTAAAGGATTCAAATTATATATTAATTTTTGTAGAATTTTAACTTCATAAATTTGGGTCATTATTTAAATGATTTATATGAATAAAATTTTTACAAAAAATAATATATAATTAAAATTATTTAGAGAAACTTTCAATTTAACAAGAACTCAAATATTTATTTGGATGTAAAAAAATAATTAATATAAAATAAATTAAATTTTTTTGTTTGAATATATAAAATATTAATTTATCAATTTTATTATATAAAACTAAATGTATTAATTATTGGGTAAGCTCATAATATAAAATTTCTTAAAATATTATCATATTGTGATAATGATTAACATTATTAACTAATGTAATTAGGAAAAATTTAAATGGTGATTTTTTTTTAATTTACGAATATTTCAGTTTTAGAAATTCGATTTTGATGATTTGGTGGGGTTGACAACATGGCTAAATCGCCTTTATTTTACAAGAAAAGTTATTTTTTAGGGTTGTCTCACTGCATGTTGAAAGTAAATTTCTATATATACAAGGCTTTCACCGATGGCCGTATACACAACATTGAGATGGTTGTTTGCATATGAAGATGACTAATTGCATATATCGATGGTTGTTGGTATACGCTGGCCATTGTCTACATATATCAGCATATGCATATGATTGTCAACATATGCAAATGATCATGTGTATTTTGATTCATCCTATTTTATCACTTGATTCTATAATAAACCATTACACCAAAATCTCGATGTGTTGGTGAAATTCGCACATCAAGATCATAACATCCCACCATGCTTTCAAATCCTAGACTTTGGGCTAGATTTATGCTTTACACTAGGATCCCCTGCATGTATGAGCTCTAGACAAACATTGCAATGCTGACATAGCCACCCACTCTGTGACTTGAACCTGGGTGGAGGTTTTAATACCAAATGTTACAAACTGTTACACCAAAACCTTAAGACATTAGTGAAATCTGCGCATCATGATCATAACAGATTCACTTGCACAATTAATCACCTTCCAAACTGATTTGCCACCATTTCGAAACTGATTCACATGAAAACCTTTAAATTGTTTTTATAAACCGCGAAAATTTTCCCTAAATGTAATCCCATAGTGACTTTGAAATAATCATACAACCAGCGAAAATTAAAAAAAAATTGCATACCTAATGAAAATGAAAATTAAAATTTAAAAAACAACTAATAAACCAAAAAAAATTAAAACGACCACAACTGGACTGGACAACATGCAAACAAATTAGGAGGAAGGTGATCTACGAACTTCTACTTAAACAAATTGCGAGGAGGATGATCTGCAAAATGCAATGCAAGTGAGATGCAATTGGCGTGCTATATATTGCAAGCGACTGCAACGATGTTATCATCATGCAAGGTGAAATTATGCAGACATACATAAGCATGAGATGAAAGTGGTATGCCAATTCAATGAGAAGTCAAAAAGAAAAACAACGGACAGGACAAAGTGAAGCGAGAAGTAACTCACGTGTTGCAGGCTTTAAAAAACATGGTCTTTAATGTGTTTAAATCATGATCTATATAATGTTGTTGAAGAATGTTGAGATGCTCCCGCGCAGGTCTGGAAATTGATGGTCTGTAGTTTGTTTAATTAGTTTTTTAAACTGTATATTAAGGTCAATAATTTCAATAGGTCCTAAATATTTAAGTCTATTAAGAGTTTAATACTATTTTATTATATTTATATATTATATATAATAATTTTCTAAATTGTTTAGATAAATAATATATTTTTATTAAAAATATAAAATTTCAATTATTTTATAAATATTTTAAAAAGTTGGATATCAATGAATTTTAAATTGATAGAATGATAAATTTGAAACTGTAGGGATTCATTTCGCATTTTAGATGATGGATATGAAAAGAGTTGTATGTGTTACAAAAATATTGTTAAGTGTTATATGTGTTCATAACTTTTTCAATGTTGTATGTGTATGTGTTCTTACAATTTCATGATTCAATGAGTATTGTATGTATTGCAACTTCGTTATGTATTATATATGTCTTCATAGCTTCTTCAATATTATATGTATTTTACAACTTCATCAAGTGTCATATATGCTTCTATAATTGTCCATAATTTTATCAAGTGTCATATATAATTATCTATAATTGTCTGAAGGATAATAAACATTCGTGCAACTCCTCCAATGTAAAGTTGGGTGTATTGTGCTGAATTGAACACACCCTAAACTATTGAGAACATAGGACAATCTAGTTAGAATAATAGTATTTGAATAGATTGAATGAAACATTGTTAAATTATGAGAAAGATTTGTATGTTTATGTTGATGAAGATTATCACAACTTAAAATATAAATATAAAATGGTTGGAGCAAATGTAAATACAACTTAAATGGTTGGAGTAAATGTAAATACAACTTTTAAATTATATGACAAAATAGAAGTATTTATTATTATATTGAGATTGGCATAATAACTTTCTTTTTTGTAGCAAGTGACACCAAGTGTTAGGTAAAATAATTATATTTAATTTTATCAAGTAAAGCAGACATATTGTTGCTTGTCATATTGTTAAGATGCACCTACTTTGACATATTTATACCTATTGTGTCATTAACATAGAAGATGAGATATTGAAGAGCAATAATGTAATGATAAAATGATATGAAAGCATAATTTGATAATAATGATTGTGTATCTCTAGAGGAAGGTATGTCAAGGTCTTTCTATACCATACTAGAGTGTGATATATCAATGAATCTATATGCCCTAATCAATTCCCTATTTTTGGGACATGGATGACTGTCGTAGTGTTGAAGGTGTTGAATATGACAAAAGACTTAAGCAATGGTTGTGAGTCATATTCAAGGGTTAAATGGATGCAATGGAAAAATGAAAAAATGAAAAATGAAATGACATGTAGAAGGGGCATTATAAAATAAGTTATTATTATTTAGAGGCTATTATTACGAAGGGGTTCTATGAATCTACGTTCATCAAATTTGATATTAGATCGAACATGACCCACTTGATTTTGTAGTGTCATGTTTGACAAGGAAATACATTCTTGACATTAAAAAATGTTATTGCATAAAAACTTTATATGAATATATAATTCATATTGAATGAAATAATAAATTATATCTATAACATATGAGATAGAAGGTTACTATGTTGTAAGAAGGCATTGTTGAAAGCTCGTAAATAATGAAGTGTAACAATATAATATATGTAACATTTGTCAAGCCAATATATATATATATATATATATATAACTCTTAGCAAAATAAGATAAAAGAAAAGAAAAACTTTTAATATACATATATTTTTCAGGACTTAGTTTCTTTCTCTGCACGAAATAAACACTATATTTCTCCTATCAACATATGTTAACACAATGACTTATAAAAAGAAGCTCATGTCCTTGTCAATGTGATGACCACTTTTTACTACGAAATTATGTTCTATAAATTTAGAATATTTTAGATGTTTTGTGATTCAGCTGAATATTTCCTTTCCACTTAATTTTCACAATCACAGTAAAAATATATTAATTCTGGATCATCTATACAATTGACGTATTGTGTAGGAATCCACAACAAGACACGATTGGCAAATGTTTTTGCTAATTTTGAAGTCTTTAGCACCAAAATTGTCGCTACCGAGGTCCCTACTTCTACAGGAATTGTATCAAAATCAGTTCCTTTACAAGAAGCTAACAAAGCTCTATAAAATAAATAAATTACTGTTGTAAGCAGAAAGCATAGATAACCGGCGCTATTGCCCCCATTCTCGACCTGCAGGAAGGCCCACCATGGCATAAACTCCGCCGTTTACTTTATAGTTAGTCTTTAATCATACCATTTGATTTAGAAAAGCTTAATTGGGGGTGACATGGAAGTGTTATGCGATATGATTAACTCCATATCCTTTTCTGATTTAATATGTAAAAACCATGATATAAGGTTTCACTAAGTTCATATTTTTCCTTTTTTAATTTGCCTTGTTCCTCGTGGGGCGGCAACAATGCGTGGAGGGGATGCGCGCATGCATGTGATTCCTTGACTAGACTCAACCAAACAACGATTTAATTCAAGTGAATTTTAGAATTAAAGCTTGGAATGAATTTACCACGTAAGTAGGCAATTTTCGCTTCTTATGCGATACGATACAAAATCGTACTCAGATAAGCTTCTAGAGGGCGTTGTCGGCTACTCACACTTTTCGTTGGTGGTTGTAATCGACTTGTTAATTTGTTTGCCGGTGGTTATGAGTTAGGGTGGGCATAGCTAAGGAGGGATGTCGCATCAAGCGAGGTGCACCTTTTTAAAATATGAAGCAATTGCTTTCTGGGAATTTTGTGTGTTTTTAAAGCCATTTAAAGATGGTGTCGATGGCTTTCATAAGTAATGATATTTATTTTTGTATATATTTTTGATGATAAGAATAAGATAAGTGGATTTATTTAACATATAAATATTTATTTTTAGAAGAGAAATAGTAAATTTAATTAATTTAGTTTTTTTTTTTTTTTTTTTTTGGTTAGTTTTAATAAAATATTTTTGTATTATATTTTTTTTTATAGATATTAAGGTTGGCAGAATCTTGTTTGGATTGATTTTGATCGGCGTTATGAATTGGATTTGGGGTTTAATCAAGGGTTTAGTTTTGGGAATTATTAAACCAATATAAACGACTACTATTGACCATTGAAATCATGAGAACCATTAAACCAACACAGATGACCACTATCGATCATTGAAACTACTAAATCAACTCAAATGACCACATTCGACCTATAAACACCCTATGAGATTTGAACTTGAGTGGAGTTGGACACAACTAACCCACTTTACCAAACCTTATGCATTTACATTGACTTATATCACATTTTTACCAATATAAAATTTACTCAATTATAACCCAATCATATATTTGTATTAAATAGTTCAAATACCATATAATTAATATATATATATATATATATATATATATATATATATATATATATATATATATAGAGAGAGAGAGAGAGAGAGAGAGAGAGAGAGAGAGATGGTATTTCCATCATCCATGAGGTAAAGGAAGAATATTTTTTAGATTAAACTATGTACAAGATTTTCTGATCTAAAAATCTTGTATGTAGTTTAATCCAAAAATACTCTTCTTTACATACAGAGAGAAAGAGTCCAATAGTAATCCTAACAAGTTGAAATGCACACACACACACACACACATGCACACAACCCAATAGTAATCCAATTAAGTTAACAGGTTATAAGATAAGAACATTTCAAATAAGAACTTGAATGAGTAAATGAGGTAAAACATAAAACATAAGAGTTAAGTTATTGAGGTTTTTCAAATAGAAGAGTAGATTCATTTGTACTTGTCAAATTTGATGTTGAAAAAAGGAGTACAAAGTTGAACTATGAAACAAAGAGTTATGTTGACAATTCTTGAGGAGGATATCTCTATGTTGGGTCATCTCTTTGATAAATAGATCTATGCATCTTTGATCCTCATAATAAATAAGAACTTGTAAAGAGCCTTGATTTCTTTTAAATAGGTAGCAACTCCTACCAAGGATCTCATAATACATTAGACCTTTAAGTCAAAAATACCCCTCAGATTTTAATTTATTATTACAAAGTTTATATATACATTGATGTTGCAAAAGAAAGTGCTCTAACTCCATACAAAGTTGATTATAGCATCCCTGTAATTGACCCAAAAGGAGTCTCAGACCAAAGGGAACCTAGTGTACTTGTGAGTAATAGTATGTCCATATTTTATTTCAAAATAGTGTTATAAATAGTGATTCATTTTTGTTACATTAATTCTGATGATTTTGTCTAAGTTAATTTTATATAAAATTTATAGATCTCATCTCTAAGGCATCAATGAATATCTTTTTTCAACATGTAAGAAACATTGATGGATAAAAAAAGTTTAAAAAAAATTATTAATATTTACAATATTTTCTTATAGTTCCTTACAAGGCAAAATATTTATTGAGTATACCAAACGTTGAGTAAATATCTATCATACATTTAAATTTTTGAAGCAACATCATTCTATAAAAAATAGTTGAAATATAAAAATTTTAATAAAAATAATTATACTAAAATTCATTATTTTATCTTAAATTTTAAATAAAATAGAAAAAAAATTGAAAATTTTTATCTCCCAACCATATAATATTATTGATAACCTGACTATTTAAAAATACAAAAAATATTTTGACATCGTGATTTTTAGGTGAAACATTTTCTCTATACCAAAGTGCTGCATACCCTTACCAAACATATTGCCTTTATTACCAAATACATTGTCTCTTCCGATTTCCCCTACCTTTTGCCATGTCGTGTGACTTGACATGACAACTAACTATTTCTTATTTCTTATATTCTAGGATTATCAGCTAACCTTATCAATTTTGGTAATTTTGGTTCGTGTTTTAGTTTACAGCCACCTAAATTTGTAAGTCAATAAAGATGGAAACATCTTGCCCTTTTTAACATGTGGGTGACGTGTTGTCCTGAACTTTAAGGAACCCTCCTTGCAACTTCCATGGTTGTTATAATTAAGTACGTTCCCTTTAGGCCTTGAAGCGTCTATTCGTTATTGAATTGGAGATAGAATTGTAGTCTTCTGCAATACTTTCTACCGCCCCCCACGTCATGGATTTGTCGTTTCCATTCACCGGCCAAGACCCGATGATTTGACTGGGAGAGGTGTCGATCCAAGGTTTAAAGCAAGAAAAAGGCGTTCATTGGAAAGTATATTTGGGCTCTCAAGTTCTTCATACGTGTTAGGGAGGGAGTCGGGAACGGTACGGAGAAGAAAAAACATCTAAAAATTTATGGGGCGTCCTGCTTGCCAGCTTGAGCTGGGCCCAACTTTGGAATGGAAGTCCACTCGTTAGTTTTCGTTGTGGGCCAAATGATTGGAAAAAGTATGATAAGCAATGTGTGTCGGATGACGACCTGCCGGTCGCCGGGTCGACTCTACAGCTCGCCGGACAAACGGTAGATGTTCATGCACCTTTCGACAGTGAGAGGACCCGGGTCACCGACCAGTCCCTGTCTCGCAACAGATTACACGTCATCAGAACATGTCCTCTCAGTGCGTCATAATCTACGTCATCCTCTCCCTCTCCATTAGCTTGCGCTTCGGTTATAGCCCTCGAATTTCAAATTAAGCATACCTATCGATTCAGAATTTGGGTACCTTTAAAATAATTTAAAATTAGTTATTGTACAGTTCGAAATTTATTATAAACAGTTCAGGGTTTTTAAATCTCATCTACGTAATATATTACATTAAGCAGTATTAAATTTTTTTAATGTTCAATCATATTTTAAGGTTACAAGTATTTATGGCAAGTTTGAATTATTGACAGCGATATAATTTAAAATATTAAAAATAATTACAAATTGTGGTTGTAATAATGTTTACGAGACTAAATATTTAACTGTATTATTGAAGAAAAGTAAAAAAGAAAATCCTCCTTAAGATTAATGATGTTGCTACTTTATTTTAATATATTTATAAGGTAGTTTATATCATACAAGACCACCTCGTACTCTCAATAAATAAGAGAGACACAATTATGCTTCAAATATAAGGTGTATATACCTTATCTCATATGAATTTGAACTTGTAACTTCTTTTTGAAGAACACAAGTTCTTCACCATTAAGAGTGACATTATTTGAATTTTATTTTATCTATAAGACTGTTATGACTTAAATTGTTAGTTTTACCTCAACCATTTGAAAAATGTTGCGATTGAAGGCTGAGTTATTTCTTCAATAAGAGTGCTTATTTTCAAGAATATTAATTCTTACTTCCAAACAATATACCATAAGAACTGTAAGAGAATACATATCCATATAACATGGTCTGGGTCTATAAAGAAACATACTGATGGCCCGGGAAAATGAAGACACTATGAATAAACTACATTACAGATAAATATTTTCACACAAAAATGGTAATATATTATTCTCAAATGAAAATTTACAAAGAGAAGTGAAAAACTTTATAAGCTTTTCATGGAGTGATTATGAGATACAACTGACATTCCCGTAAACCAACTAGTTATTGTAAACAAAACATAATATTAAAGCCATTACTATCTAAAAATATAAAATAAAGAACTTTGGATCATAAAATAACCCAACACATACATTTATTAATTTGAATATCTATTACCTTAAGATATCAGAATTGTTGCTTCTCATTGAATATTTCTTATAACATTTTTTTTTTAATTTAATTTATTTATCTTTAAAAAAATATGTATTATCTTCTTCAATCCCAAAAATCATTCTTGACCTATGATGAATATTAATATCGAAATTAAATTGAATTAAAATAAAAAAATTATTCATTCTTTTATCCTTGTTTCATTAAATAATTTTAACACTAAATTAACTTTCATTATTTTTTACTTAATTATAATACTTCTATAAATTGGACATTCAAATATAATGACCATTCTCTTGAATTTGTGATAAAATCATTTCATTTTTTAAATTATGCAATTGTAATCAATTAAAATAATTCAAATGTCAATTCCTAAACTATCAATATAATTTCAACTTAGTTATCATTATAATTGAGACATTTGAATGTAATCTTATCAAAATGAAAGTTTACACCTTAATTTCATTACATATAAATATTTTTAAAAATTAAATAATTTTTTTTTTAATTATTTTAATCATAACTTGTTTTTCTTCAATATTTTTTTAGATGAAAGGTCCCATACATTTGAAGTTGAAATCTTTTCCTTTCAATTATATATCCTTGACTACTTGTTTTTCCTTTTCAATATCAAATACTCCCGATTAAATCTTAGTTCTCTAACTTACCCCCAATACATGACGCTCTCTAACTTTTCTATAAAACATCATTTCATTCCACTTTGCAGATCCCTCATCTCACTACCATGAATTCATTAAATTTATTATTGATCGACTATACAACATTTCATCTTTTTAAATTTTATTTTTATATAACATTATTTTTTGTGATCATGTAACGTTTCAATTAGTTTGGTATTGTATTATTACATAACATCAACGTCTTATTGTATCACATTATCTGAATTCAGTAGCTACAGTTACTAAGAATGAGCCATCATTCACATTTTGAATTATTTCTCTCATCCAAGGAATCTCATCTTTCATCAATTGACCATTATCCCTTGAAATGATGCCCATTTTTTCTTCCATTGTTTACCTTGGATTCACTTCCGGAAAAAAAAAAAAAAAAAAAAAAAGAGAAAGTTGTGGTTGCAATTCATTACATCCGATCAACAATCATGAGTTTCTTTGACAAGAAATTCATATGAATAAATGATCACAAACATTCTGTTCTTAGGTAGGCCATGGGTTTTCTTTGTATGATTTCATATGCAATAACTCCTTTTGAATTGCATTGTATGTAATTTGTAAGCCGTATATTATGATACATATTTCGTCCTTTTTTTAATATAGTAATATTTTATTAAAAAATTATTTCTTATATTATTAATTATATATTTTCCCTCAACGTTTATAGATGAAGCGTCAGCCAAACCTATTTTCCAATTTCATGCCCTAACCATTTATGCTAGACCATTTCAAACCATTTTATCATGAAATAATTGGTTTTTCAAGTATATCAGAATTATAATTTTTTAAATATAATAAAAGTTTGTGTTGTATTTTAAATATTCAATAATTGTTTTAATTATTTTCTTTCAATATTATTATTTAATTACATCGATAAATGTTCTTATAATGATATCAGAAGGTAATTTTATATAATAACGTGAGTATGTTAACATTTAATTATTTTAGAATTATATTATTAAAAAACTTTATACCCATTTTTAATTTAATTAATTTATTATTTAATAACAATATGTAATGGTATGAATGTGTTAACATTTAATTATTTTAAAATTATATTATTAAAAAAACTCTATACTCACTTTGAAATTAATTAATTTATTATTTAATAATAACGATGATGGATTATATTTTTATTGTAGTAATTTTTTTTAAAAAAAAAAATTATATATTTATCATAGATTAATAGTAATAACGATAAGATAAAATACATTTTTTTAGATTTAATATTTTAAATTATTTTTTTTACAACTTTTCTCATTGATTTTTATGTGATATTATTTTTCACTTGACTGGTTACATTATATTATAACATCATAATTAATAAACTAGCATACATATTTTAAAATGATATCTATCAGTATATTTACATAAATTTATTTAAGATATGTATACTAGTTTTAATTTTTTTTAATTTGTATTTTATAAAAAATATTTTTATGTTGAAATGGATTAAAATGATTTGTTTTTCAAAATTTTATCCATCATTTTTGTTCAAAATAAATATTTAAAAAAAAATGATAAAGTTAGCATTATAAAATGTTTTAAGAAAAAAATTAGAAATTAAAAAACCAAAAATAAAATTATGTTAAAAGAAAGTAATTTTATTTTTATTGTCTACTTTATGTAAGGAATAAATGTTATCATCTATTGAAGATAATTTTAAATAAATGTTATGATCTATCGAAAATAATTATAAACATATGATAGTCACAAAGTCTAGAAAAATATAAATAAAAATATCTCGTTACATAAAAAAAAAGTAAAATTAAAAAGCGAGGAGGATTAGTCAGGTATACATATTCCTTTGTGCTCAAATCTTTAAAGGTACATACAATTAAAAGGTTATTGGCATTATGTTTCATGTGAAATATTAAAGTGAAGGATTAATAAACCACATGTTCTATAAAGTGATGGATGTCACTCAAATATACATCTAAAGATGCTCCTGATTTTATGGTCCCTCTCCAAACATTGAGAATTTGTTTGTGTTCTTTCCACATAAGAATAGTGATGTAATGTACACATAAGTTGGTGAAGTGGGTCTCAATACAACCAAATACTTCACAAATATTCCTAACCACATTCTTTAAATTATCCATATGTTGTGTTTACCTCATTTACTATTGGAAATCATTAAAGGTGCAATGATGGTAATATTTATTTAACACATTTAATAATGCAAGATGCACATTCATTTGTTTAAATAATAATGATATTGATAAGCTTGTTGGTTCACAAAGAGCGCCATGTCTTCCATATGGATTTCAACTTCCATTCATATGATAAGGAGTCACTTGCACATTCATCTTAGGAACTTGTTGGTGATGACAATAATAAGATGAACTTGTTTAAGATAAAGCCATGCTTACAAAAATGCATATATTACTTCCAATACAATACCCAACCCATAAATGTTTGTGATTTTTTCATTCATATAGTAATACTCGTTAATTTTATAGAAAAATGTCTTGTAAGAGAGGTGGTATTACTTTTTGTAACAACTACGAGTTGATAATATTTCTATAAATATAATTCTATATTAATCTTCCTAGAATTTTGAATTGCTATGCTCAAGCCTCTTTCTTACACTTACTTAATAGGGAGATGAGATGAAATATAATGACTAAGAATTTATATTATATTTACTTTATGATTCACATCTTTGTGATAAATCGCTAGCCCCTTACCCATTACTACCAGTGTCCCCCAAGCTTCCCACTTCACTTTTTACTCATAATTTATTGATAATTGTTATTAGTCATTAACTTAGAAACCATTCCTATCAAATAAGTGATATTATCTATTAAAGATAGATATTTTAAAAGTTATATATATAATTAACATTGAGAATTATTTGTTTTTTTATTATTTAATTTTTTTTTTCCATATATTTTTTAAAATTTTAAATTTAATAATAAGAATATATTTTACATTTACAAAATTTCGTATATATTTATAAAGTAAGTCAATATGTTCTTACACGTGTTACCCTTTAAATATGTGTGTGTGTGTAGTTAGTTAGTTAATTGGAATTTACATTGGTGGAAAGCTTGGAAAAAATGAGTACACCTCATAAATACTACTACTTCATACAATTCACGTCATATTTACATTATATTTTATTTTTTAAATATGAGCATTTGAAGTTTATTAAGGGTGAATGGTTTGGCATTTGAGCTATATTATTTCAAATCTTTCTTTGTACATAATTTTATCTTAATTATGTTAAAGGTTAGATTAATAATGAAATTAATTGTTATATAGTTGGTTGTAGAAGAGCATAATAAAAACCAATTTTAATAAGTTTTGATGTTGAAAGTTAGATTAACAATAAAATTAATCGTTACATTATTTGATGTAGAAGAGTATAATAGAAATCAATTTTAATGAGTTTTGATGTTATCTTTTTTATATTTTAAATTATATAGTGCAAAACAAATGTGTCACTATATCTATCATGTTACAATTTAGTTGTATTCATAATTATTTGAGAATTTGAGAATATTATTGAAGATATGTTTAGCGTGAATGGGTCCTTGTTTTATTACCAAAGTTTTTGCCATATTATAAGAGAAAATTCCAATAGTTTGACCAAAAACTATTTTAATATTTCTTCTACAATCCTAAATAATTATAGTATATCCAACTATAACTTGATTTCAGTTTGATAGTGTTTACATTTTCATAAATATTAAGTCTTTATATTTTTATATATTTAAATGAACGAATACTCTAAAATATATATTATTTGCCACCTTTTTTTACCCTGTAAGCATTTATAGGGAACTAAAATTTTAATCAGTCATGTATGGTCTAAAACATAAATAGTGCACAATGCCTAGTTTCAAAAACTACATGTAAATATTTGAAAATAAAGGTAAGGAGAGGCATCTAATCTTTGTTGGCAGACTCCCAACCCACTCCACCTATTAATTAACACCAACCACTTTTACTGATCCTCTATTTATATGGGATCACCAACCCACTCCATCTATAGATAGAAGATATGGATGCCTTTATCAATAAGGAGGTTAAGTCTATGATATGGACAGTGGGCGCCAATTGTATTGATCAATGAACACTAACTACATCTACGAATCCCTTATTTATATATAAAACACCAACTCTAATTTAAAGAATAGTGTCTGTGAACATAGGATTGTTATATGGGGAGATTAGTATCGTGTTAGTGAATAAACCAAATCGATCAAAAACACACTAAACTAACACCTTAAGCCTATCTCAAAGGAGGAGCTTAGTTAACAAAACAAAAATAGAAAACACAACTTAAACATGAAAGAAAAACCTTCCTTCATCTTCTTTGGATGCTCCAAAATACTTGTTGTAGTAACTTGTTCGGTTTGTACTCATGAAGTTTGTTGCAATGGAGCTTGGCTATCCTCCATCTCTTCTTGGCACCTTGTGTGGCTTTGGCTTGGCTCAATATTTGGGCATAATAACACTAATTTGCATGAGGCTTTGGAGTCAATTTAGCATTATAACTTTGCATTATCCAAGCTTTTTGGACTCATTTCTACATGATAACTTTGGCTTAAAAGAGCTTAAAATTCAATAAGCAAGGCCTCCTATTTATAGATTTTTGAAATGGTTTGAGGATCAACCATGACCATCCATCTCAAGATTGAGATATGTGGCCATCAATAAATCCAAATATGAAATTCACTTTACAAATATTCCCATTAATATTTGGGATAGAAGGGCATTAAATAGGCATGGAGGGTCTTAATGAGACATAGGGTGGCTTAATCTTGATATTTTATGCATTTATGGCCTAGGGATGTCTTCCCAAGAAATGATGTCACCTGATGATGTAGATATTCAATATTCATTTTCAAAAAGAAATTATTCAACAAGTTCTATGGAATTCTTAATTAGGCTCATGATTTGGTTTAATTAGCTCTTAAGCATGATTAAGCACTTTGATGCAAACCTTGGCAATTTGTGCACAAATTAATCAAATTGGTCAAAATATCGTATTATTGGGTCGAAATTTCACTAGATTGGAATTGGAAGTCGATGTTAGATGCATTAAATCCGTTATCCCATTTAGGATGTTGTCAACACTGAATAACAAAGGCACGTGTTTCGTGCAAAAAAAATGATAGAAAAGAGCAATCCATGGCACCTAGGTGCAAAATTGGTATTTTAACTTGAAATGCTTTGATCAAAGTTAGCTGGCTCATAAATTGCATTGTCCCATTTAATGATACTATAGCCAAGATTGGCACTTGCATATAATATTTTCAACTCATTTAATGTGTTTTAGTATTTTTATGCCAAATTGTGTATTTTGGTATAAATTAATCAAAACTTTGATTGAAGATTATCGGTAGCCACTTTTAAGTGTTTACAATTTTGATATTATCAATTATATATTTGCACGTAATCCATCTATACTGATAGTTGGACACCTTTAGTGATCCTTCTTTGTATATGCCCACCCCCTCTAAACTATTAGAAGAGTTATATAAACAACACATCCCACTTAAGTGGGGGTCTTTTTAAGTTCGATGTCTAACCAAAATCTAACGATTGATAAAGGATAGAAGACACCTAATCAATAATTGAATAAAGATGTATGAACACCTCTACCCTTCCCAAAAAAAAATAAAAAAATAAAAAAATAAAATAAATATATATAAAATTGTCGGATAATATAGATAAATGTATCTTTTAGCAACCCGATTCACCCTCACAAACCCACATGCACCCACCCGAGGCGCTAAAATCAATTGAGCGAGGCGCTCTCCCCCGTCCCCCGTCGGACTGGTACCGACTGTATTTTATATAGTCCGTTCCGTTATGCATTCGACCCACACGGAGGAGCAAAAGTAAAGGAAAACATTTAATGTTCATCATATATTTTCATAAACCGTGCTTCGTGCGAACTCGGAAACCCCGGGTCTAGTGCGGACGTGGAACCTCAGCGTACGATAGAGTCATAATAGCACCGTTCGCGCTAGCGCTGACCGGTCGCCGTCAGCAGTTAACCGGCGGCAAGATGTCAGATAATAAACCGTGGCCCGAGATGCCCACAGTTGCCCGTTAGATCCCTCGGAAGTCAAACCGGACAAGCATAGCGGCCGGCTTTCCCAAGATGCTCGTATATACGTGGCAACCCGGGCTCGTTAAAAATGCCTCCAAGTGGTCCATGCTTTCTTCTCCAGACACGTGGCCTGAGACCACATTATTCCCAAGACGTTTCTGCAACTCGACAGTAAAAGTTTAAAAGTAAAACGGGTTTGTGATGAGGGGCCGGGGGTGCGGAATTTGTCTGTGAAAATAAAGCTGGACCATATTTACCCGCGCAGGGTTATTTCGTTTGTTCGCGGCTGCCGTGAAAGGAGAGGAGAGATGCTGTGTGGTGATGAGCGGGAATTTGGATGAGTGGTCCCCAAATATTGTGGTCCCGAAGATAGACGAAATTCCGTAGCTTAAGGCGGTTTTCGCAACCTTAAGGGCTCTGTGTAGAAAGCGGAACCCCCGCTCCTCTTTTATTTATTGATTATGCCTTGCCTTTACAGGGATTTGGCAGGCCTGGATTGCGTTAGGAGGGGCGCTTGCGACGCTTGTAAATTGTTTGAGTTCTTCGAGGTACTATTTGCTGGTGTCTGTTAAATTACTGTATAGATTCGTAATAATTGGTTTAAATATTGCCTTGTCCGGAAACTGTTGTATTACGGTAGGTGAGTGCAACGGCATTCCACAGCCCATCTCACCAAATTTCAGTGCTCCGTTCTTCAGAGCCCTTGCATTTGGAGCGAGCAAATAACCGGCATAAAGAAGAAATATAGGTTCCTAGTGTGAGGAGACTGATCCCCGGCCATTTGCAAGGCAGAAAGAATTGGCAGGGGAGGATAAACTTGGAGCAGGAGGTAGAAAGGCGGGGACGTTCCCGTGGCTGAGCAGCGCCATACTGAGGCAGCAGCAGTATTACGCGGGAGGAGGAGGAAGAGAAGTGACCTGCGAGCCTGATTCGAAGTAGTGCGTACGGTGCAGCGTTTTGAACCTGGCCGGCGCGGGTTCGAATTCGGCTGCCGAGGTCTCTTTTAGAGAGGGTTCCGAGGTTATTGGAGAGGAAGTAAACCCCAGCGAATCTGTGATGGCCTTATCGCACGATTCGGGAGATGTAAAGAGCCAGTCCCCTGTGGGAGGGAGGGGTCTGTTGGAGCTTCAAGTGGAGAGTGGAGGAGCAGTAGATAGAGAAGCCGATGATGATAATGAGAATCATGCGGCGGGGTTGTGGCAGAACGCTAAATTTAAGGCCGACATTCTCTCGCATCCACTTTACGAAAAATTGTTGTCGGCACATGCGGCGTGTCTGCGAATAGCGACGCCGGTGGATCAGCTCCCCAAGATCGACGCGCAGTTGTCGCAGTCGCAGAATGTCGTCTCCAAGTATTCCGTTATCGCGAACAGTAATAACCTCCACGCCGACCAAAAAGAGCTCGACCAATTTCTGGTTAGATTTTCTCCGTCTTTGCCTCCTTATTGCGTCATTGAAGTTTAAGTAGTTTGTATCGCGTAGTAAAATAAACTTTAAAATTGCTTCCTCGAAAATTTTCAATATCCGGATTTGGTGTCTTTAAACCGTTGACATGGACTGCCCTTTACTTCGTTTTACCACTGTACATCAGGTCTTTAACACAGCGTTAGGGAGGTTAGCTCATAAAATGTCTTCCTCAGTTATAATAGATTATTTGAGTGAGCGAAAATATCTTCACAGTACGAACTACTGAGCACCAGTCGTACAAATTAATGGTCGAATCAGTTTAATGTCAGAACAGTGATATTACTCTCTAAAGTAAATTCTGCAGCTATTTCAACTGCTATTTCTTCTAGCTTCGCTATTCACTTTTCTTTATATCTCTGCTTTGTTTAATGCAATGCTTGCCATTTTTACATAATTTGAACTTACGACCCCTAAATGTAGTTAACATACTGTGATTGACCGTCTTCTTTAGTTTCTGTTATTTTTCTTGTCAGTCAATGTTTGCTATTTTGACTCTAAGGCACTTCGAACATACGGCCTAACCATAAGGAATCGTTTCTTTGGTTGCAATTAACGAATGTTGCCATAAAAAAACGGGGAAAAACGTAACCGCTACGAAAATGTAATGGAAACGGATTCAAAAAGAGGTTGCGTATAACAAATGTATTTTTATATAATATATAATTATTTTTAATTTATATTTTAACTTTTAATATATTAAAAGTTAACTCTCTTTATTTTTAATTCTTATAATAAATATCCGTTGGGTTCTTAAAATAAACATATCATTTAAAAATGAAGTTTCTGAATACATTTGAGATGAACTCATCATCTTATGCTTGAGGGGTAAATAATTTGACTTGTGATCAAATGAGTGTAAACATAAAGGACTTAGATGCATGTCAAATCTGAGTTTTGAATTGCTCTTTATTGGTTTATATGGTATTAAATACATAGTCACCAGTTTTGGTCGGATCTGAAAAAAAATTGGCCAGATCCAGATTTTTTGGCCAATTCAGATAAGTTCGTTCAGGTCGATCTTGGTTTTTATCAAAAAAAATAATTTTACTTTATTTTTTAAATTTTATGTACCAAAAAAGTCCTAAAAACCATAAATATCATATAATATTAACATTTAATATTATATTATTGATACTTTTCATTGTATTTGTCAGTTTTACATATTTATTTTACTATGTTCACATATATGCATGTATTTATTTTGGATAAATTTTTTTCAAAAATTCTGAATTTAAGATTTGTTAACCTTCCCAATCAGATTCGGATTTCTGAACCTTATAACTATAATTAAATGTAGTTAAATTAAATTTGTTGTAAAATCCAAAAAAAAATAAAAATTAGTGGCTGGTTCTCCCACCAAAGTTTAAGTAGGTGAGGCCAGTTGTTATCGTATTCTAGATCTATTACTCATAAATATGAGAAAATCCTGACCGGTCAAAATCCTTGATAAATCAACAACCAAAAAAATAAAATAAAAATATAAAATATATAATCGCTATAAAAAAAATCCAGTTCCAACTTCGAAAGGTCACATCTTGCTCTGAAATTATAGATAACTTGTCACTTTCCTCGTCTTCGTCAATTTTCTTTTTTCTCATACATTTATTTTGCTTAAACTAGAACCATTTAAGCTCATAGTTGAAAATGCTCAAATTACAACTTCCAAAGCTTGCCTCTTACAATGGCAAACATGACAAACACCGTAACACGGCTTACGATAAAACATGTTATAGATAAATTATATTTCTGCTAGCAACTACTCCGCATGATCTGACACACAGGTTTGACTTTCATCGCTTGGCTAGATCACTGTTAAAAGGAGCCTTTCTTTTGCACTTTTTAAAAAATAATGTCATTTTATATCTTAACATGGTTGACCTGCTGTGGGGTTCAGGTTTCATTTTCTCCTACAAATTGTACCTATTTAAATCGAGAGATTAATAGTAATTGTAAAACTTTTAATTATAATATAATTTTCTTTCAATAATGATGTTTAAAAGTTAATTAGAATATGATATACAAAATTTATAATAATTAAATATAAAGTTATATATTTAAATTAAATTTATTTTATAATAAATATATATTTTTAAATTAAATAAATTTTAAAAAAATTTAATAATATAATAATTTTATTAATTAATTTTTTTATATAACATTTAAACATAATATAATATATCTTATAAAATTACATTACATCATCTATATTTAAGAGAAATGTAAATCTGAAGAATTTCTTAATTTAAATATATTGATATTTAGATATATTTTGGCCAGCTTTATGAAACATATACGAAGTATTTTTTTTTAAAACAATTGCAGGTCATTTTATCAAATTTAATCATTACTTGTATTGTAATGCCACGTAATTACATGCATGTAATCGTGTTTGTGATAGAATGGTAAGACATGACCAAAAGAAAAGGAAGGAAAAGAGTTGAACTTAAATTCCGTGTTTGTGATAGAATGGTAAGACATGGCGAAAAGAAAAGGAAGGAAAAGAGTTGAACTTGAACTCCAATGCTTTTATTCTATCACTATTTGTGATAAACATTCCTATCTTATATGACTTTTTAGCATATAGAATTTAGTTATCTTATTATCTTTAAAATTGTCATCCAAACAAAGAGTCGAGTTTAAAATAGATATTGAAGATTTAAAGTTCTTTTTATATTTATATTAAATATTTTATTTTAAATAATTATAAATATAATTATAATTATTTATATATAAAGATTAATTTTAAATTTTTTATATATTAAATTAATTATTATATATATATATATATATATATATTTGTTTTTATAGCATCAATTTAATTATATTATTGTTAGATTTGATTTTAAAACAAAAAATCAAAATTTATTTTATAATGAAGATATTATAATTTTTAGATTATCTTCTCTCTCTCTCTCTATATATATATTACGTTCATTAATAATTATAAAATTTAAAATCGAAATGAACATAAATATGAAAACTCACCTTTTATTAAAAATCCACCGACTTATTTAATAAATATGGAGATAAGTTTTGATTATTTAATGGTTGCCTTTAAACTAAATTCATGTTTGAAACCTTCCTTGATTTTTTAAGAATTCACCAATATAGTACATAGAAAATAGGGATGATGACTTCTCATTAAATAATTAGAATTCACTTTACTGATTCATTTGATCACCATTTCTTTCTTGACGAGATAAAATCTCATCTTAAACATAAATAATCGTCACTGCTCGATGGTTTGATTTATTTCAATCAAAAGTATCGAGAGCCATTTAATCCGATGAATATCTTCTCTGGTCAGCTATTATAAAATAATATACATAATCATATGTTTAACTTATTCCTTCTTATGCTTTTAAATATTAATATAGTTCTTGAAATTTAAATTTGTTAACTGTTAAAATACTAAGTTGGATATATAATGTTATTAAAATGTAGTGTCTTTAGAAAATAATATTTTAATCCTTATAATATCATCTTAGTTTTATTAATTGAAAAAATAAAAAATAAAAAATAAAAAATAAAAAATGAAAAATGAAAAATGAAAAATGAAAAATGAAAAATGAATATTTTATTAAATTATTTTATTTTATTTATAAATTAAAATTTATTTTTTAATATTATTTTTATTTATCACTTTAAAATAATGTACAATTTTTTTTATAATATTTAATATTTTATTAAAAATAAATTAAAAAATTAAAATATATATCTTTTAACAAAATATATTAGATAAACATCTTTTCCTATCTTGTTCAATTAATATCTTGACTAACCAAGACCTTATAAAGAATGTAATTCAACTTGATTGTCTTTTGCACATTGTATGTTGGCCAAATTTGAAATAGGTCAGGGATGATTTACAACTATTATATTTTGTTATTAAATATGGCTACTCACATGATAAGATAACATGTTATTCATTGGAGTGGTTTGGTGGGCCTTGAACAATTCACCTTTCCTCTTATAAAGGATTCTCACACATGACAGGTTCCTACAATTAGAGAGATTTTTAAAGTTAATGAAAACCATTCACAAATAAAAATTTACTCTTGTATTTCTCATTTTATTTACATAATTTAATTAAGGGATGTGTAATTATAAATAAGTTGAGTTTGTTATATTGTCAGCGATTTATATTGTATAACATTTGGAATATAAGTTAATGTTTAATAATAATTAAGATTGTAATAAAATTAAATTTAAAATAAAAATTTATAAGAGAAAAAAGAGATAATATTAAAAATATAAAAATTGTTGAGATTTTTTTTAAGAATTTATGATAGTTGAGTTAAATAATGATTTTGTTTGTGTTTTTAAAATTGGATTGAAGAAAGAAGTTTAAAATTGAATCATGAAACAAATATCTGTGTTGATGATTCTTAAATAGGTCAACTCTATGTTTGATCATCTTTATGAAGAATAGAGTTACACATCTTTGATCTTCATAATGAATAAAATTTTATAAAGAATTTTTGCATCTTTTGAAAAGAGAATAAAATTTGTTATAGATCTCATAATATGTTGGATATCTAAATATAAAATGCTTCTTTGATTCTAGTTCATTATTGTATAGTTTATATATACGTTGATGTCACAGATGAAAGTGCTTTAATTCCATGTGAAGCTGATGAGGACATATTTGTAAGTAATCCAGAGAAAATCTAAAATAATAAAAAATCTTAGTATACTTGGGAGTAATAATTTATCCATCTTCTATTTGAGGATAGTACTCCAAGTAGTGATATTTTTTTGTTGACAATAGTTTTGATGGTTATGTCCAAGTTGACTTTATGTAGGATTTGTAGATCTCATCTTTAATGTCTCTATAAATATATCTTTTCGATATGTAAGGAGAATTGATGGAAAAAGAAGTAAGAGGTAGATGATTGATATCAATACAAATTCCACACAGGAAAGTTGTACATTGAAGATACCAAGTGTTCTTGGCCCCTTGTTCACATAACTTCAAAGATGATTGAAGAGCCTTGAATGAGTATCTATTATGCTTAATTGTTGTATTTTCCTTACATCGTAATGTGTGATGCAACATCACTACATAGAAAATAATTGAAATATGAAGGGGATGGATACCGAATTTAACAAAAATAATTGCATGTGGAGTTGACCACTTTGCCTGCAAGTTTTTGGATGGTATAGAACTAAGAACTCTATCAACTTGATGCCACTAATACAACGAAGTCCAAGTCCCCAAATCTCACAACTATAAAATATTGTTGTTGACACTAAAATCTATAAAGATCACCATCTAACAAGTTAGTCATTGGGAATGAAAAAGAAAAAGAGAAAGCTAAGAGCTATGCTAAAACTCTTAAGGAACCTGTGAAAAAGGAGACTAAGAAGGAAGAAGGCCAAAATACAAAAACTAGCTCTATCAACAATGAAAGCAAAGGAGAACAAAACTTCAGGAGACCACTTGCTCCAAAATATGCCAACAAAACCAGGTTTGGTAATTATTTTGATGGATATTGTTATTATTGCAATCATTTTGGTCACAAGAAATTAGATTGTAGAAAAAGAGTCAAGGATATTGAAGTCTGGAGTAGAAACAAAGGAACCTATGGAGCTTTGAATAGAAGCTACAACTTTTGACTCATTAATTTTTTAGGTCTCTAGTTTAATTTGTCAAAGTTATCAAAATTCAAATTATGTTTACAAACTATAGTTATAATGCTTATTAAGTGAAACTTAACACCACCAACACATCCAGGGGGTGAATAAAATCTAGGTCCAGGTTCTTGGCTTCCTATCAAGCCTGATCTTCAAACCCCCCACCCATTCCAGCCTCAAGAACACCCTTCCTAATACAAGAAAAATGCAATTTTTTAGACTAAGTTCAAACATCCATAACATGAAAACTACTTAGTTTTATTAATTGAAAAAATAAAAAATAAAAAATAAAAAACAAAAAATAAAAAATAAAAAATAAAAAATAAAAAATAAAAAATAAAAAATAAAAAATAAAAAATGAAAAATGAATATTTTATTTATAAATTAAAATTTATTTTTTAATATTATTTTTATTTATCACTTAAAAATAATGTACAATTTTTTTTTATAATATTTAATATTTTATTAAAAATAAATTAAAAAATTAAAATATATATCTTTTAACAAAATATATTAGATAAACATCTTTTTCCTATCTTGTTCAATTAATATCTTGACTAACCAAGACCTTATAAAGAATGTAATTCAACTTGATTGTCTTTTGCACATTGTATGTTGGCCAAATTTGAAATAGGTCAGGGATGATTTACAACTATTATATTTTTTTATTAAATATGGCTACTCACATGATAAGATAACATGTTATTCATTGGAGTGGTTTGGTGGGCCTTGAACAATTCACCTTTCCTCTTATAAAGGATTCTCACACATGACAGGTTCCTACAATTAGAGAGATTTTTAAAGTTAATGAAAACCATTCACAAATAAAAATTTACTCTTGTATTTCTCATTTTATTTACATAATTTAATTAAGGGATGTGTAATTATAAATAAGTTGAGTTTGTTATATTGTCAGCGATTTATATTGTATAACATTTGGAATATAAGTTAATGTTTAATAATAATTAAGATTGTAATAAAATTAAATTTAAAATAAAAATTTATAAGAGAAAAAAGAGATAATATTAAAAATATAAAAGTTGTTGAGATTTTTTTTAAGAATTTATGATAGTTGAGTTAAATAATGATTTTGTTTGTGTTTTTAAAATTGGATTGAAGAAAGAAGTTTAAAATTGAATCATGAAACAAATATCTGTGTTGATGATTCTTAAATAGGTCAACTCTATGTTTGATCATCTTTATGAAGAATAGAGTTACACATCTTTGATCTTCATAATGAATAAAATTTTATAAAGAATTTTTGCATCTTTTGAAAATAGAATAAAATTTGTTACAGATCTCATAATATGTTGGATATCTAAATATAAAATGCTTCTTTGATTCTAGTTCATTATTGTATAGTTTATATATACGTTGATGTCACAGATGAAAGTGCTTTAATTCCATGTGAAGCTGATGAGGACATATTTGTAAGTAATCCAGAGAAAATCTAAAATAATAAAAAATCTTAGTATACTTGGGAGTAATAATTCATCCATCTTCTATTTGAGGATAGTACTCCAAGTAGTGATATTTTGTTGTTGACAATAGTTTTGATGGTTATGTCCAAGTTGACTTTATGTAGGATTTGTAGATCTCATCTTTAATGTCTCTATAAATATATCTTTTTGATATGTAAGGAGAATTGATGGAAAAAGAAGTAAGAGGTAGATAACTGATATCAATACAAATTCCACACAGGAAAGTTGTACATTGAAGATACCAAGTGTTCTTGGTCCCTTGTTCACATAACTTCAAAGATGATTGAAGAGCCTTGAATGAGTATCTATTATGCTTAATTGTTGTATTTTCCTTACATCGTAATGTGTGATGCAACATCACTACATAGAAAATAATTGAAATATGAAGGGGATGGATACCGAATTTAACAAAAATAATTGCATGTGGAGTTGACCACTTTGCCTGCAAGTTTTTGGATGGTATAGAACTAAGAACTCTATCAACCCAATGCCACTAATACAATGAAGTCCAAGTCCCCAAATCTCACAACTATAAAATATTGTTGTTGACACTAAAATCTATAAGATACACAATTTTACTTTGGCATCCTAAAATTGAAGCTAGAAACATTGTCTTTCAAGTGTATTAAGTGTATCATACCCCTTACATAATCTTTGTTCTACAGTAAGGAGAATATTGAAAGGAGGCCTTTTGAAAGCCATGCCAAGGTAAGTATAAGAGAAGCCCACTTCAACTAAACTTGCTTTGTGGCTAAGATTAGTTTCATGCACCTTTTTGCTTTATTGTGTTGAAAATCATGATTTTTGTTTTACTTAAGCTAGTATAAAAAAAGAGCTCAGAATGTCAAGATATCTTGGTAGGCTCGTAAAGGTATGTGATGAGAATAATGTCATTAGCATATAATAAAATAGTGATGATTTTATCATGAAGAAAAGCAATCATGTTATGTTCACAAAATTTTGACACAAGTAATAGTTTTGTTTGATCTTATTTTTATAAATTATTTTTATGATTTTAAGATATGAATGTAAATTGCATCTTTCTAAATCTTCACTATTATAAGAAGACAAATTAATATATACACCATTTTTAATTTAAAAAAATTATATTATTTATATGTATTATTCTTATTAAATAAAATTACAATTTAAAAATGCATTTTATATTATTTAAATGGAAACTATTAAATTACATTAATTATACATAAATAATACAAAAGAAAAAAAAAAATCTCTAAAAATAAGGACAAAAACACTCAAACTTGCACCTCAATAAGCAAAATGTTAACATCTTTGTAGAATTAACATCTTTGTAGAGTTAAGCAAACCTAGCTTTCAAAACCAAAAATACATCTCACTTAAAAATCCTTAGACTTCCTAAGTTAATAGGGGAATTTCTTGCATGAAAGGCCAATGCACATCTTACTTTCTATTTCAAGTGGACAATTGACGAACGGATTGTACACTTCCCCTAGAGAGATCCTCTCCATGAGAGAGATAAAACTTGCACCCACTTTCAAAATGTCTTGGCATTTCAACAGCCCCCAAAAAAACATGATTTGTTTCCTCCTACACCGAGTAAAGAGGTAATTTATTATACTAGCTTTTTACAAATGCTTTTTGACGCCCAACACTTGTTGAAGCACTAACCAACTTAATACTTTAGGTTAATAGAGTATCTTGCTTTTCATATGCTTTGACATCATCTTGGCCATCATTCTTCACGGTCACATACACCTCATCTCTTATTCAACCAAGGAGAAATAACTAAGTTGTCTTACTAACTAATATGTGTTTTTTTAAGACAGACATAGAAAGATTCTCCATTGCTCTATTTCTAGTCTTTCCAATAAGGCCTTGTTCCATTTCTAGTCTTTGCAATAAGGACTTTAAAGATAACTATCAAGAATCGCTGCACACAAAGCTTGAATGGTTGGTTTGTCTTTATACTCAATTTATGGACTTGAGTTAAATCCCACAAATAATTATATTCTTGTTGATCCTAGTCTAAAAGATCTTGCTAGTGGAAGGTTTTTTTTGGTTTCCATTCTATTATATGTCAAAGAAGGAAAATGGCCAAGTTGGCTAGAGGAGGAAGGAAAGGTCCAAATGGGTCATGAAGGAAGATCCTAAGCATATCTAGGCTCTTCATAATTCCAATAGATATCAATAAATTCAAATTCGCATAAGAGGTGTTGATCTTAAGATGGTAAATGGTAAAAGGCTTAGCATTAAACCAATAATATCACATAGTTGAAACAATCTCTTAACCTTCTTGGTATGTTAGGCATTAAGAATCTTATGTTAGATAAGGATTCACCATGGAGCTTAGGATAAGGATTTGCCATGGAGAGATGTTTCTATCCATTTCTACGAATGGACCTTATGCTCTAATAGTGGGGATTCCTAGCCCTTTTTCATCCCGTGAAATTGCAAAGTTCTTAATAAATTAAGGGATGGCCTCTCTTCTCATTTTTCTTGCTACACAAGAAATTTTTAAAGATCTTTTCTAGCCAATTATGTATTGTTTATAATGCGAAGATATAAGTAAAATGTGTCTTGCAATCAAAATCCTATCGAAAATGGATATGCTTTTTAACAAGTGATGATCAAGATATTCCAATTTTGCCACATTTTCTCAACTGTGACCATTATCCAATGCCATTGGTAACAAACAATAGAGAGTTGGCTATCAAATAGAATTGTCAGGTAGTAATGTTTAACCGTAGGTTTGGATAAGGATCTTATTAGGTTAGATTTTAAAATATAAAAATGATTAAGCATAAGGGTGATAAATAGATCTATAACAAACAAATTCATTGTAAAATTCAGATAAACATATACTGAATTTATCAAGCTAAGATATGCTAAAAATGGAAAGTGCAACTATACTAGATATTAAAATGATAATGAAAAAAAAATACGTAGTTGGTTTTGATGCTAATACAAATTTAAATCTGGAACAGATAAAAAATAGTCTAGATCTAGATTCTAGATCTATTGTCTGATTCTAGAAATTGTACATTTGTAGCCACAAACACTTGCATTGACATGGAATGGTTGCATTGACGCTTTTGTTTGGATCAGATGCAAGTGTCTAATACAGAATACCTACAAAAATTGGATGCGATCACCTGGAATATTTTGGGTTCTATGTTGCCTTTACTCTGGGGTACTCAAATTTGGATCATGGGATGTCGTTCCTTGTCAAATAGATAAACCCTAGTTCTTCATCTTCATAGTGGTTGTGGAAAAAATGGGTTAATGAGCTCACAATGTCGAGCTAACCCCAAAGACCCCTCTATCAATGGGTGCTCCCTACATAACCACTACTTCAAAAAGGGCCTTAGACTTATGTAGTTCTCCCCTAATGTGTTGGCTTATGTGTGCACAAAGGTGCAAAATGTGGGAAGCAAGTACAATAGTGACTTACTTGGCAAATAATTACTCATGATACGCTCTTTTAGTACTTCAGACCTGTAGATGTGTTGTCCCTATTATTGATATGAAAATATGATAAAAAGGGAAACTTTTCTCACTTGAGTGCTTGATTGAATGCCTTTGGTAAATTGCCTTGTGAGATGTTTGGTCTGTGCTAGGTCTTTGCTAGGTGAGGAATGAATGAGGGATTGATCTTGTATTTATACCAATCTCTTTGGAGACTATTTCACATTAAAGCACTTAGGCCGATCATAGGAATACATTTTATTTGTAAATTGGATGACTTTAGAGCATTAGATCCTTGCGTCGGGTTAGGACACTTGCGTCAACATATGCGTTTGATTGAGATGCAAGTGTTCGGAAAGAAAATAAGTAGGTATATGTCTAATACTTGTAGAGATGGAAGATAAGTAGGTTTACAACATTTTGAGCATGATAGAAGGTTTGAGTCATTAGAATAACATTGGTGAGACTAAGAGAAAACCATTTGGCATAGAGAGGTAGTGTATGTGAGCCTTTTGGTAGTGGAAAAAGTTTAGAAGCTGAAGGTACATCCATGATATGTATTTTCTATGTGTACAATATTAAGGTGCTATATAATTTATAAATAGTGTATACAATAGATTGTATCACTTGGTTTAATGTGATCTTTCATTTTGGATTCCTCCAAGTTAGTGCATCTTCTTAGGCAATGATCAATACCTTTGTTTTTCCCCCACTAACTAACCAATGCAATGATGGTTTTCACAAAGGTCTTTAGGCACATTATAATCCCTTAAGTTCTAAATATTTAGTCAACTTAGGGATTAAAGATGAATCTTCAACAAAATGTACGTAATTGTTAACCTTTGGGCAAGGAAATTCTTTTGATTTGACCTTGTATTAGGGTTGTTTCTAGGAGATAACAAAGAAAATCTACTACAATAATATACAAGTAGTGAGTTAAGTTACAACCCACCTTTTGAACCATTACATAATCAATATAAGATTAATTATATGTATTATTTAGAATATTTAAATATGTCATTTGTTTGGAATCATTTATTTTAAAAATATTGCATGTTTCTCATCTTTGCAATGAATATCCTTATTTGCCAACAAAATGGGCACCAATTCATGGCCAAGAAGATTGTAAAGCTTCAAAGAAAGGAAAACATCATTCACACCCTACCTCAAATCATTCATACCCTACCTCAAATCGTATGGTTGTTTAATAATTCATAAAAGTATAAATAATAATTAAAATAATGCAACAAAAAATATATATTTACTTAGATCATCTATTTCTCAACTGCCAATCATGTTTTATTCTTAATTTTTTATATATTATATAAATCTTAATATGTAAAAGTAAAGCACAATTGTTAATACAAGAGCTATGAAGGTTATACAATAGAATAATAATTTATTATTCTTTAAATTAAAAAATATAATAAAAAAGTTAACCACATTATATATGAAATGTAGTATCTTATATTTTTAACTTTGAGAGTGTCTTTGGTCTTATATTTGTTGATGATCAATATTTTGACAAAAACTTAGTCTAATTCAGCCATGAAAGGATAAGCCAAAGAAAAAAATTAAGATTATAAAGGAATTCTTATGAAGCGCCCCATTAGTTCCCTTTGTTTAAGCTACGTATTGATGAAGCATCACAAGGCAAGTCTAACAAAACTAGTTTTGAAGGGACAATGTTTTAGTTTAGTTATGATTTAATTTTGTAGGGGTAACCTTGATGAAGGTGTCTCTTGATTTCTATGTGTTCGGCCTCACAATGAGGAACATATGACTAAGTGCCACATAGAAGATGGCATTGACAACATGTTGTAGAGAGACGGGAAATCCTTGAGTGGTAATGGAATGAAATGAATACGATATGGGGATTGATTGGCTGGGCACATATGTCCCCTTGTGTGTTACCTTCCCTGCCCCTATATAACTATATTGGACCTGCCTCCACTAACTACACCTACACCGAAAAGCTAAATATAGAGAGCTCTTGCCATGAAAAAGGGATTATGTTTGACATTATCACTATCAATCTCTCACATAATTGTTGCAGCAAAGTGCAAAATTATGTAACAAATTCATTTGTAGGAGTATCAAGGCACAACGAAAAAATGAACTTAACATTTCATGTAGAAGATATTATTGGTTTAATATCAAAATTTGAGTGCATATCATTTTAATATGTAAGAATGTTTGTATCAGAATTTGAGTGCATATCATTTTAATATATAAGAATATTTAATAAAATAGTAGGCATACTTGTTAACTTTAATTACTAGAAACTTTAGTATAGGGACTTTAATTACTAGAAACTTTAGTATAGGGACAATGACTGCATCCCCATCCCTATACCCACATATTATGGTGACTATATTTATATATAATATAGTTGTTCAGTTTTAATTTATTCATATATTTTGATTTAAATTGCATCTCCAACCTGTATGAGTATCTATTTTCCTATGTCTCCAAATAACTATATTTCTAACATAACTTTGAAGCTAAATACTTGACAACTTGTGAGTGGATCATTAGAATTTTTTGAAAGGTATATTTTAAATCAAATCAATAAATTATTATTATTTATGAGTAGTTTTACTTCTTAAAAAAATAGTTATTTGTATTGTAGTAAAGAAAAATTGTTCATATAAGGGTGAGAGAATTCACTATCGTTTCTAGTGCAGTTTACAAGTAGAAAAGAGGTTCTTCTAACTTATAATTTCATCTAGAAGATATTATTAGATTAACATATGAATTTGTGTGCATATCATTTTAATATGTAAAAATGGTTAATAAAAAAGTAGACATACTTATAGACCCTAGTTACCAGGAAACTTTAGTATAGGGATGAAGACTACATCTCCATCCTTGCACCCACATACTATGGTGACTATATATATATATATATATATATTCTGATTTAAATAGTATCTTTTATCTATACGAGTACTTGTATCCTTACATCTCCAAATAATTATATTACTAGCATAACCTTAAAGCTAAATACTTGACAACCTGTGAGTGAACCGTTAAAAGTTTTTGAAAGATATAGTTTAAATCAAACAAGTAAATTTTTATCATTTATGAATAATTATACTTCTACTAAGAAATTTAGTTATTTATATTTCTCATTAAAGAAAATGATCATATAAAACTAGGAAAATTTACTATCCTTTCTAGTGCAATTTGCAAGTAGAGAAGAGGTCCCCATCCTTAATACCATATCAATCTATTTTTATTTAGTAATGGTTCTTCTCTATCTTTACTTCGATAGATTTTCTTGTTTAACTAGAGCCCTTGCCATACACTTTAATCCAATGTGAGGGCCTTCTCTTCTTTATCTTCTTCCTCCATTTTTACTTTGTTAATTTGAGTTTAGTTTCTTAATGCCTTTTAAATGGCCCTTCATTTATTTGAAGTTTGCTAGTGTCCCTTGTGTTTACTTAAGATTTAGATTGATCTTAAGTTTATTAATGTCCCTCTTGTTTACTTGGAATTTGGATTGGTAGTATTACATATTGTCTACCTTACTTCAAGCTTGGTTCAATTTGAGTGCCTTTCCTAAATTTTTTTTGGTGTTGCTTATCTTAATCCCTATCTAATTAACCTTCATTTATTTGAAGTTTGGTGATGTCCTTAGTATTTACTTGGGATTTTTATTAGTGGCATGAGATCACACTTCATGAAGTGAATGTCCTATAAGATGCTATTTGAGTAGGAGGCACATATTTGCAACTCACAACTCTTGTCTACCTTCCTTCAAGCTTGGCACAATCTTCACAAAACTCACCTGATTCTATACTAGTGATTGAATATGATGAAGAACAAATAGTCAAGATGTATGACTTGTTGCAAATCATTATATAGAGGCCATTTTCTTATAACATTGCAATATCACAACATTTTAAAGTGTACCATGCTAGAAACCCATATATTCTTCAGTATGTCAAATCTAAAGTCAAATAAAGAGGCATACATATGTATATGAATAAGGAGGCACATACTTCCAACTCACAACTCTTGTCTACCTTACTTCAAGCTTGGCACATTCTTATACTGCAAAACTCACCTAATTCTATACCAACAATTGAATATGATGAAGAAACAAATAATCAGGATGTATGACTTGTTGCAAATCATTATATAAAGGCCAATTTCTTATAACACTATAATATTGCAACATTTTAAAGTGTACCATGCTAGAAACTCATATATTCTTCAATATGTCAAATCTAAAGTCAAATAAAGAAGCATACATGTGTATATGTGCATGTTTTGTTTGTACCACTACCAATTCTTTAAACACGAAGTTTACACATGTACTTCCTCCAATTCCACAACATCTTGGGAATTAATGCAATGCATTTCCTGTTGGGGTTACCAATTACTGAGAAAGACTTTGACTATGTTTGTGGTGGTAGATAAATTTCCTCACGCTTTCACATAGGATGGAGTCAACAAAATGTATTAGAAAATTGATCTTCTCACAAGTATAGATTCAATTTGCACTTTCAACAAGAATCATAACATTCATTAGTTTTTAGAAGACATTGCTAGATGTCTCTAAATGCATGTTCTACTATAAGTTGGATAATCCTCTTCATTACATTTTAGAATTGTTTATGCTTCAAAAATCTTCATTCATTTAAAAAATTATTTTCACTTTGGTTGATAGGCTTAGTCGACGATAATATATAAACCCAATATACCAATGTGATCTTTATGCCAATAAGGGTGATTCCATAGTGGAAGTGGCCATGTTACTAATACAACAGGGGATTGGTTACAAAATTAGTATGTTTGCTGGTTCAATCTTCCCCTCTCATCCTCTGTGGCTTCATAATCTAAAAAAATATTGTTCAAATGCCTCTAAATACACGCCTTACAAACTCAAGTTGGATATATTGTTTTAGTGCATTTTGGAATCGCTTCTATGATTCTAAAACCCTTATTTATTAAATAAAATCCCACATTAGTTAGTAGGCTTAGTCTGCGACAACATATAAATCCAATATACCATGATCTTTATACCAAATGGGTTGATGAACTGGCCCTCCTTATAATATAATGGTTGGTTGGTTGTGGGGTGAGTTTTGTTTGCTTGCTCATCGTTCTTCTTTCATCCACTGTGTTTTTATAATTCAATGTTCCAATACCTCTAAATACAAATCTTATTACCTAAATTGGATATGCCTCTTTAATGTATCTTGAAATTGCTTCTACAACTCTAAAATCCTCATTTATTCTACAACATTCCATCTTTAAACAAATAGTCAAAGAGGAGTTTTGAATTGAACAATTATACAACTTTAAGGCTTATAGACTTTAGTCACAAGTACCACTGTAATTGTTATGAAAATATTCTATTCATTCAACATAATTACATTTGAGCCCAACACTGGTCGACAAACATAGTCATTTTGTTGGAATATAGAATAATAATGTTTTTGTAAAGTGGTGAAGAAAGATGGAGTAGGGAACAAGTTATGATTGATTGTGTGGAGAAAGCTTTTAGCTACTTCACTTTTCGGAACATTTACATGTTGTGCTTCCAAAATAGATTTATTCTATTTTAAGAATAATGATAATATAATCCTATATTGAAATATGCAAGATGTGTGAGGGAGAGTATAGGCATACACCTAGTATACAAGGTAGTGCAATGCTTTATAAGTTGGAATATAAGGACTCAATGTAATATAATTTATGTAATAATCAAGAGAGATGTTTGTATTGTTGTTCCACCCTTCCAAATTCATCGTCTAGCTTGTGATTCTTTATGTATGTTTATTGCTTTCATGTTAAGTGCAATAATAAATACTTTGGGTATGTTCTTCAATTTATTCGATACGGTATTAGAGAAGAGATGAAAAACACATCCAAAAGTTCATAAAAAGTGTCTCTTCCTTGCGACAAAATAGTCATGTACATGATTAAGAGAAAGACTTCATGATGAGATGAATACGTTGAAGAAATAGAGTAATCTATTGTTTCAAGCCTTAAAGCAATAAAAAATAAAATCATTATGCCATTATTGGTTTATTTTTCCAATCACACGTGATTGGTTGATTCTTGTGAAACCACTGGTTCAAGAGATTGTTGCTTGATATGATTATTTTCATGATGTTTTTTATGTTCAAAGATATAATGATATTTTGAAATCCCGTGGTAATGAAGATTTTCTAGTTGATGTTGAAGCTTATGATGTAACCCATATTGAAGATGATAGTATTGGATGATATGAACGAAACAAAAAAGCAATTAATAATCAAGAGAATGAAAAATATTTTGGAGAAAATGAGCCACATTTAAATTGTAAGAATGATCCTACCAAAAATTTCGATCATAAAGGGGTTAGCAGCTTAAGGGTAGAGCACTCTATCATACAAATGGGAGATCCTAGGTTTGAGTCCTAGTTGGTTTATGGAAAATGATATCCTACTAAAGCTAATAAGCTAGGATTATTTAGCATTAAAGTGTGACTCAAAGGGGGGTGTTTGAGAAAATGAGCTACTTAAAAGTCTCGATCACAAATGAATTAGTAGTGCAGTGGTAGGTCACATCCTCAACATGCTAATGAGAGATCTTAGGTTCTAGGTCTAGTTGGTCCATGCAAAATAATATGGTATCATAGCTACAATAGTATCCCTAAGCCCTAAAATAAGTCATATCTGGAAAATAATAAGGAACCTACCAAAAAAACACAAATCACATAAATACTTATAGCGAAAATGTCATAGGGAAAACAAAAAAATTATTTAATTCAAGTACAACAATAATTAAAGTATAGATATAGGGCATGTGAAAGCAAAGTGTTGGGACTTACACTCATGTAACATTTTTAGATTGAAGAACCATAGTGACATAACATGTCGACAAATACAAAAGTTGGAGAATCGCATTTATTTTGATTGTGGTTGGATGGATGTAAGTGAATGGTGCAAGTACCCAAATATGTTAAGAGTATTTTATTAATTAAGGTTTTCTTAAGCGTAGAAGATGAAAAAATTGATAGGGTAAATTTCATCTATTATAAGTTAATGTGAGAGAATGGCACAAGTACCCAAATATGCTAAGAGTATTTTACTAAATAAGGTTTTATTAAGTGAAGAAAAAGAAAAAAATAACAGGGTAAATTTCATTGATTATAAGTTTACGTGAGAGAATGGTTCAAGTACACAAATATGTTGAGAGTATTTTATTAAATAAGGTATTCTTAAGCAAAGGAAAAGAAAAAATTGATAGGGTAAATTTCATTGATTATAAGTTTACAGGATGGCTTCTAGAAAAGAGTTATTAAGTATACAATTTGTTAAATGGTCATTTTGACACAACCAACAACAATTGGGTTCTGATGGTTTTGACGCACCAAAACCCCTCTTGCAAGGAGCCTCCTAAGAAATCTTTAAGGTTTCTTCTACCTGGTCTAGGCACATTGATCTTCACTCAGTGGCTTGTTGTGATCATTCCAATTCAAGGGGCCTTTGTTGGTTAAGCTGAAATATTTTAGACAAGTCTATGTACATTAAATTGAGAGCTAATGCTGATAAAATTAGCATATAGAGAGTTAACCATGGATATAAATCACTGATTCAAACAAACATATCTATTGCATGGATTCAATAGTGCATAAGCAGCAATAGACAGAGCGAGCAATCAAGATAAAATATTAAGAGCAGATTGCATAGATTCTAAACTAACAAAATTGATAAGAAAAACAAAAGAGAGAAGGGTAGGGAGAAAATAAGAAAGAGTCTGCTTTCTAATGGAGCTAGTTAGTTCCTCTTGGCTTGACAAATCATTGAAGAAATCAGTTCTTAGTTGAGCCAAACCTAACACAACTCCAACTAAAGGACAATGCAAGAGTTTGAGGGAGATAACATCAATGCAAAAAGAGGACAAAAGGGCCACCATATTTTATGCGTAAGCCTAGTCTATCAATTGACAATGCTTCTATATAAAGATGTTTCATTCAATGAACAAATAGAGATTCAACTATTACTTAGTCGGATTATAAGCATGGCTTCCAAATAGCTTCGACTCAAAAAGACTAACCTAGAAAATAGAAAAATACATGAAAAGAAGTGACTAGTCCACTATTCTAATGCTAAGACTAAAAGGAGTTGGCTCATTTGGTACACTAATCTACTCTAATCTAAGAAAGCCAATCCATCTTACAATGAAGGACCGCTGATCTTATATAGATAATTCAATCCATAGAGTTTCAAATTCATCTCACTACTGGGGTGGTTACAAGCAATCATTAATGTGATTGGAGATGGTAGTTGAGATTTTGACAGACATGCCAACTCAACCATGTTCTTGTAGAAATTGAATTGAACTGTGGTAGTAGAAGATCATTGGGATTACTTTGGAATTGCCAATCGGATGCATTCTGTGTAGTTAGGTGCCATGCCTCTTGAAAGCTAAATTTTTCTTATGTTCTTTGCTTGATCCCATTGTGCACACCATGCTAATGATTTTTTGATTTGCGCCTCACCTCTCACCCGCTTTGCTAGTTGGAGCCATCCTGCAATTGAATGCATCAATTTTTTTTGACAGATTTGCCAGCTAGGTCACGCCTTGCAATTGCAACAAATCCCCATGCTCTCTCAAGACAATGTTCTTGTCTATTATGCCCTTGCCACAATTTAGACGCGTTTGCCACACTATAACTAATGTCCCTAGCCACTATCATATTGAAGTTTGCCTTCAATTCATCCATTGATTTTTCACTTAGGTCTACAGTGTTTGTGTTCAGTTCTGTTCATGGTGCCAACTGTTTTGCATTTAATTGTGTTGTTTATGATCACGCTACCAAGCTGCAACTTGATTTTGCCATTGAATTGAATGTATAATCCCATCTCTTCTTATGATGGTTTTGATGGGCTAGACGATCGTTAAATTTAAGCTAGTGTCTTGTTGACATCATTGCCAACATGTCCTTTGTTGGCAAGGTCATGCCATGTGGTTGCTCCACAATCTTTTACTGTTCGACCTAGGATTGATATGCATTAATTGTCTTTTAGTCACAATGAAGCGGGATTTTGCCATGTGGCATTATTCGGTTTACCCAAGGCTCTAATGTGTTTCGAGATTGCATGGACTGCCTGAGGTAGCGGGTCTTTGAGATCATGCCACTTGGCAGCATCCACTCATCTGTTTGTCCAGAGGATTTTACAATGTACGGGGTCACCCAGGGTAGTGGATCATTGGGATTGTGCCACTTGGTAGAATCTCGGTGACTTGGAGAGTTGAAGACTTCTGGGTGAGTTTGAAATGTTTAAGTCTCGTGGAGCGGCGGAAAGAAACCACGTGGCTTTGAGAATTTTTTTGAAGAATCGGCTAGTCTCGAAGAAGTAGAAATTCGACACGTGGCTTTGGGAGAAATTTGGAGAATCGACTAAGTGCCGAAAACCCTTTTTGAATGAATGGGGCCGTCGCGAGTTGCAAAAGATCACCACATGGCACAAGAAATACTCTGGGTGCCTGCAACAAAAGCCAAAAGAGCACAACCAACATTTCTAATTTCTAAAAACAAATGGCTAAAGTAAAAGTCAAAAAATGACTAAGTATGAAAGCCGAATGAAGGCATGTAAGCATGAAAACTTAGCATAAAAAAAAGCTCATTCTTGTCAATCTTAAAGTTGATTTGTCCATTCAATTGAAAATTGACGAAGTAAAAATAAAAAAAAATATAAACACTTGGTCAATTTAAATGAAATTTGAAACAATCTAAAACATGAATTAGCATGGATAAGATTGATAAGACTTAGGCAAATTCAAGTATTTATACCAAGAGGTCCTAGATGTGATTTAGTTTCTAAGCCAAGTGTTAGTAAAAGCTCAATATAAAATTACCCAAACTTGGTTAGAATCATGAAATAACACGTTTTAAAACTCCATACAGGGAACCTGCACCTTAAAATGGCAATCAAAATGGGCAGAATAAAACTATTCCTGAAAGATATAAGATCAGACTCTAGAGTAGAAAGAGGGTCCCTATTTTCAGTTCGAAAATGGGACATGTTGTGTGAGCAACGACACACTTAATCCCAGTATAGGTTATGGGTAACTCAAAAGAAAATAAAAACCATTGGATAATACAATCCAATAACATAAATGAAGGCTGTTGCACTTTATGCTTACAAGTATTGCAGGAAAGCATTGCAACGTTGAAGTATTGCAAGATTGCTTGCCTTATAATTCTGAAAAAAGGTGATGAAAAAGTTTGACCGAGGAATAAGGCATGACTTATTGTGTCATTTATGAACCAGTTAGGAAAACATGGCAGAGTTGAAGTATTGCAAAGCTGCCTTCCTTATAATTCTGAAAAAGGTGGTGGAAAAAGATTGATTAGGGAATAAGACATGGTTTATTATGTCATTTATGGACCTGCTAGGACCTCTCATAGGTACGCTAGGGTACTCTACTACTGAGCTACCAACCTCATACACTTACCGATTTATCTTCAATTCAGAGTGCTGCTTAGCGAGTACTTGAGATTTTTAGCTTGCTGGCTTTGATACCATATTATTTTGCATGGACGAGCTAAACACTCAAACTTAAGACCAGCTAGCTAAATTTTGAACCAAGGAACTCCCATGCATTCGCTGGGTTCTACCAGCGACCTATTAGTCCTTTACGGTTACCAACCCCTTTTCAGTTGGAGTGCGACTTGTTTGAATGCTTTAACTTTTTCACTTTTAGAAGGCTTTTTAAATTATAGTTTGTGCTTCCAAACCGGCATTCTTTTATTTTAATACTAGCTTTCTTTATTGATTTTATGGCAATCGCATGATTTTATAGTTTGGGTGCATTAGGCCGGAATTGATATCTGGCCACGACTCTGCAAAGTCTACATCAGCAAAAAATGCAATGGACAAAGCCACAATGCGCGTTGAGATCACTCAAAAGAAAGTTCAAGACATTCTCTTAAAGGCCTCCGCAAAGAATAAACGATCATAACACCTAGTTGTGGATACAACCAAAGTTGGCAGCAAGGTTTGTTTTCACGTAGAGAAACAAACATTTCAAAGAACCACACAGAAAAATCAGATGCTTGGACCATCTTACATCATTACTAAACAGGAGAAAAAACTTTCATCCTAAACTCCCTCCATGTTTGGATTTTTGTTCAATCTTTCAGCGCAGAACTGCTCAGGCCTTATAGCATGTCTTTATGAAAACAATCTGCAGCACAACCCTGAACTTCCTATTGAGATTGATAATACTACGATAATCAGATTGTTGATCGGCAACTCAAAACACTTGCACCAAAGACATTCTTTTATTCTGCTTTGCTAAGGCTGGACAATACCCCTGTCAAGCTAAGTAGTACATTTCGGAGTACATGCAGACAAATTTTCCACATCTACAAGTAGATGCAATAAGGTCTATTTGTCTCCAAGAAGGGTCACCTGGTTTGAGCTTGCAGGTTTTGCACAATCTTGCTTGTCCACATTTCTTTCAGAACGTGAAGCTCCATAGAAGCCACTTCTCAAATTGGCAACCGGCAGAAACTGTTTTTACTTGCTTGCACATTACCATATCAGTGAGAATGAGTGCTTGCCTGGTGCCAACAACAAAACCTAGCTACCCCAGTGGCATCTCTTGAACTCCTTGAAACCACAGGAAAATCGAACCACTTCTCTTGCCTACCTCATTGTTTGGTAACATACCTACCCGAATCAGTCCCTGCCTGGTGCCAACGACGAACCCTAGCTACCCTAGTGGCATCTCTTAGAACTCCTTGCAACCAAAGGAAAATCAAACCATTCCGAGCCATTTCTCTTTACCACCTCCTTGTTTTGTAACATACCTACAATTTCATGTGGACGGTGTCAGGAATTTGTGCATAGTTGAAAACAAATCTTATCAGAAGAGAAAATTTATTGGGTTTGGTTGTGGCTTTTGTATGTTTTGATATGGTTACTGTTGATCCCCAAAAATGTACTAGGATAACAAATTGGGGTAGAAAGTGAGAAGTAAACTAAAAAAATCAAGACAAAGGGAGGGTGATGTGCCAGAATAGTTGTATCCTCCATCCATTCAAAGGAAAATATGCACAAAGCAGTTGCTCTAAATTCAAATAAAACATCCAAGGACTGATTTGCAAAAGGCAAATGATTAGAAACACACACAAACATAGGCTAGGAGCAAAGCCACAAAATATTTATCAGGTGCTGAAATATTGTACAGTTATATACATAAGTGTTGGAAATGAACATAAAAATAAAATACAACAATTATTAAGGCAAAGTTTTTCACAACAAAACTGAAAAAGAGCTTGAAATTTTCATGGGCACAGGACCCAAATGAAAGAGAGACCCTATCTTTTTAATACAAATGTAGAAGAAACAGAGATGTGGCTTTGATTTGTGCACAAGCATGTCAAAAAATTGCACCCAACTTCAATATCAAAAATCTTTCTTACATCTCTATGTTTTTCTCCACCAAAATATTCATCAGAGAACAAAGCCAGCAACTTATGCATGGGTTTAACCCCCTTCCAATTACAAGGTGGACCTGGCTTTGTTTTATACTCACAAATGCATTAAAAAGAGTATTAATTTCGAGCTATTTTCAATTATAAAATTTTAAATTTATAAGGAAAATAGTGCAATTTAGAGGGCAAATAGTGCAACCATTCCAGAAAGCTGAATTTTGCAACAGTTACACTGATTTTTTTTTAGTAGATATTGAACATTGTCTATATCTGTTGCTTGAAACTCCCTTCTTCAGTGTACTAAATAAACCTACATTTTCAATCAAATATTTAAATGATTGAATGGTAACCATTCTAGTTTGCTTTGTCTCTTTGTGGCTTGATAATTTCTAGAAAACAAATCCGTCACATTACTCTTTAACATGTTGCTAGGCATTTTTCAGCGAATTGCAGTCTTTCTGAGGTCGTTGTTTCCATATTTGCTAGCTCATTCCTGAATCTATTGGATCTTTCACTGAATACCTCCTGGAGTGCTGCTTTACTATTTTTACAGATGTTGTTTTAGTGATATAGGAAAAGTATTGTTGCTTACCGGATTTTTGTCTTTGTATTGGGCTGTAGACACACTACGTTTTTCTGCTTTGCTCTTTTAAGGAGCAACTGCAGCAGCATGTTCGTGTTCATGCAATGGAAGCTGTAATGGCTTGCTGGGAGCTTGAACAGTCTCTTCTGAGTCTGACAGGTATGAGATTTTTTTACAGAAAAGTGTCACACGCTTGTGTCTGATTTCCTTGGTGATTTATTGTTGACATAGTGTTACATATTACTTGTGTGTGATAATGTAATAAGAATGTATTTACTGAAATCCTGACTTGGCATGAAAGGGAAGGTCCGTTATCATATTAAGTGCCTCCAGGCATCATATTATTTCCTTAGCATCAGAGTTTGGCAAGAAAATATATGCACGTTTCTTTGATGTTGTGTATTTCTTTCTTGATGACTCCATGTTTTGATGTTTTAGGTCACCAATGCCCAAAACATATCAAGTGATGTTCTGTTTTGGTTATTAGTGAACAATAACATAATATGAAATATAGCCCTATATTCATTCTACATCATTTACTTTGTTTAAAGTACTAGTCAAACCTCCAAAGCCAAAGCTGGCTAAAACAAGGGCATGGCAGATTCATCTAGTGGTGGCTTACTGCGTTTCCTAGAACCTAGCCTGATGTTAAAGGTAGTAAGGTAAGTATTTTTATTTTTTTATCTGATCTTGATATGAGTTTATTTGATACAATAATCCTTTAGGGACACTAAAAGACTTGTAAACCATGGCCTTACATCAGAAGTTAATATTTACGAGGGAAAATGGATCTATAAGTGGTTTTCCTACAACTTTTTAATAAAATATTTACGGGGCTAGGCAGTATTGTAAAATCACAAGAATTGACAGAAGGCAATCTAACCTAAAAACAAACAAAGCCTTATTAGACAAGAAGTCACATCAGAGAGTCATTTTGGATTTTCAATAAGCTGGATTCAATGGGTGAGGGCTTGTATCTCTTTAGTTTCTTATGCTGTGCTCGTTAATGGTTCTCCATCTTCTTTTTTCACGGGATCTAGAGATATTCGATAACGAGATCCCCTATCTCCTTTTCTTTTTATAATTATGGCTGAAAGTCTGGGATGACTCATTCATAAAACTTGTGAGGAAAAAAAGATTCATGGATTTCAGTTGGCTAGAGACAGTAAGCCACTTTCCCATCTTCAGTTTGTTGATGATTCTTCTTTGGTGGGATGGGCTACTTATCAGGAAGCGAAGTAGTTTCAGTCACTTTTTAATATTTTCTCGGCTGCTACTGGTCAGACTATTAATAAGGGTAAGTCCCATATTTTCTTCTTCCATTGTTATGCAAGACAAGAGGAACAAATTCTTAAAAATTTTCAGTTTCAGAAAGAGACTCTTCCATGCAAATATCTTGGGGTTCTTCTAGATTCCAAAAAATTAAGAGATTGGCAGTGGTTAATCAGTAAGTTTGAATTAAATATAAGTAAGTGGACCAATAAATGGATTTCATCTAGGGGAAGAATGACTTTGGTTAAGGCAGGTCTCCAGGCCATATGCCAATCTATGTTGCCTCAGTCATTAATATCCTGGGGAAAATTCTCAAGCAAGTGGATAATATTTGCTAGAAATTCTTGTGGAGCGGTACTCAAGATAAGAAGTGGTCCTTGGTTCGATGGGAATTTCTTTGTTGACCAAAGAAGGAGGATTGGGATTAAGATCTTCACCTAAGCAAAATAAGGCTTTGGCAGCTAAATTATACTGGAGATTGCTTAATTTTCCCCATGATTTATGGGCTGTGACTTTCAGATCTAAGTATGCTGAGAATAATCTCCCGGATATGCTTATCAGATATACACTACCTCCTAGGGGATCTCCAACTCTGAGATTCATCAAGATGGGTGAGGAAATGATTAAGAATCAGATTTTTTGGATTGTTAATAACGGTCGAAGTGCAAATTTATGGACTGACGCTTGGGATGGTCAGTGGTCTCTTATCTCTCAATTTCTCCAGCTTACTCCTATCATGGAACAACTGAAGGCTAAGGGTTGGATCAAGATAACTCATTCTGGTAGACCAACAAATCAGCCATGGGAGGTAGGGAAGGTTTGGATTCCGATGGATGAATGGCCCATTGTTGTAGATCAGCAAAAAAAGGTGTTGATTTCTCATATTATGGGAACACGCTTTCTCTCCGCATCCCTTGATTCAGACGAGTTGGGATGGGGTATGAATGGAACTGGCACTTATTCAGTGGTTGATGGCTACGCCTCTTTGGTGGTGGAAACTGCTCATCCTTTGTAGTCTCTCTCAAGAATATTTGGCATATGGGTATGTGGCCTAAAGTCAGCTTTTTCCTTTGGCTTCTTATTCATGATCGAGTTTTAACTAGAGACCGCTTAATGAAGAGAGGTTGGAATGGCCCTTTTCCATGTGTCTTATGCCTACATGTTGAAGAGACTTCTTCTCATGCTCTTGGGTCAGCCCATAATGGCAACATCTTGTTGAGGTATTCAACGTGCGTTGGATAAGCTCGGAGACTCTTGACCAAATTTTTAGACATTGGAAAGGATCTCTTCCTAAAGGCCAAAATTTTACTCTTGTTCTATGGAATGCTATCTCTCTTCTTTTGTGGAATATATGGAAGGAGAGGAACAATAGAATTTTCCAGCAAACAAAGATATATAACTCTTTTGTGTGGGTCAAGACTAAAATCAATATAACGGAAAGTCTAAAACATAAGATTTCCTTGCCTACAGATCTCTCTCTGGAATGGAAACATATATGTGAACAGTTGAACATTGATCTTAAAAATCTCACTTGTCCAAGATTGTAGACTAAAAAGAGGCTTTTATGTGAGGGACATTGGAACAAACGTCCTCCTGGATATGGGAAAATAAATACGGATGGGGCTTCACGAGGCAATCCAAGAAGAGCTGCTATTGGAGGCATTGGGAGGGATGAGAATGGTGATATGCAGTTTCTTTTTGCCCCGACTCTTGGTCATACTACCAACAATCTTGCTGAGGTGAAAGCCATATATAGAGGCATGCAAGAAGCCTTCAAGATCGGATGGCATAAGATCTATATTGAATCAGATTCTCAAATTATCAATATTTTGCTTTCTGATCACAGACTGGTTTCTCCTCCTAATTGGCACATTGCTAAAGAGATTTGGAAGATTAAACAACTAAGGGGCAAATTTCAAGAAGTCCGATTCTTTCATATTCCTCACAGACAAAACAAGGTTGTTGATGCTTTGGCTAATTGGGCTCTAGATAACAAGGATCTATTATGTTACAACATACTCCCTCCTTGGTGGCCTGAAAAGATTCAAGATGATATCAGCTATATTTTAAGCCTTGATTCTATCTCATGACTATTTCCTTGGTGGCCTAAAAAGATTCAGGATGATCTCAACTATATGTTAAGCCTTGTTTTTATCTCATGACTAATTTTGTTGTTATTTTGATCTATAATGCTCAAGCTTGGACTAATAGTTTCCAAGCATGGCATAATCGAGATGTACCTTTGTTTTTTATCTAATATAATGATTGTTGGGTTTTACTTAAAAAAAGAAAAAAAAAGAAGTTGCATCAGAAAACAAGGATTATTTTATAGCAATGCAATTTTCTTAGAGACTTGGAGATATATGTAGAGGATTGCCTTTAATATATATATTTTTTATTATGGCAAATACATGGAAAGCTGCCAAATGGATTTGCAATTTTAAACATCATCATAATCTACACTGGGTTCAAAACTTCTTTTATTGCACCTTAAGTACATCATACCAATGGTTCAAAATGGGCTAGAGGATGATCATGCATTAAAGGAAGACCTTTCTCATAGGAAGTCATTCCAATTACTCAGCACCGCAACCTAAAGAAAAACTGTAAATGAAGTTATTGTTATTATTCATAAGTGACTAAAATAGATCAATGGGATGAGAGAACTTTGGACGGAGAAAACTGAAAGCATCGGGATCCTACAAAGAGAAGCTCATCAAAGCCCTAAGAAATTACAAACAAAAAGTGTAAATAAGATATGTTGATAAAGCACACTATAAGAATAGAAGATAGGTAACTAGTCTCATCTTTTGATCATTTTGAGCCGAGAATAATTAAGTCAACACCAAGAGCCTCCCAGTCAGTGGTTTGGGCAACCAGGGTCCAGGACCTTGGGCTAATGGTGATCTATGTGAGTAATCCTACATGAACTCAGAATGTTTCCATTGTGACATGAAGAGGTTCCTTGAAGGTGATTTACTTTTTACATTCAAGGCCCTTGAGGCACCCCTTATAGTTTTAGAAAATGGGTAAAATGTCTGAACTGGAGCCCCATAATTATGCTGCCTCTTAATAGATGTGGTCATCCTCCAGGTGTACCCAATATTGATAACAAGCAGGGGGAATGCCGAATAGGTTCGTGGTGAGCGGTAGTTCTTAGAGGGTTCTATTGTGAAACATGGGAGAATGGAGCCGTCTCCTTGATGTACAAAGCTTTACATCTATGGTCCAAGTATCTAAAAAGCAAAATAAAGATCTATTTGTGTTTCAGAGAAGTTAGGAGTACCTCCCCTTATAATATCTTCAATTTATCTTGTAGAGAGGACTTTCCTGGTTAAGTAAAAATATTAGTAACAAGCTGTAAAACTGCTAATTGAATGGTACCATTTTACTCTATACTTATCCAATTATTTTATGGTGCAATAGAAAATTGATCTTTTATTTAAGTTGTTCCTTTATAGTTGTGCAGAGTACCTCTGCCTCTACCCTTTGGATACTGTTGATTCAGATACAGAGGGAGAAAGCAGTGAGACAATGTTATTCCTTGCACACCACACCAGTGCATCCCAGCCTAGTTACTCTCATTCTAGGAACTGTGGATCTAATTTGTTTTGGAGTTAGGGGGCTTCTAACCCTTGGCTTGCAGTTAGGGTTGAGGGAGCCGATGCACATTTCCAGTTTTTCCTCTGCTGCTGGACGTTCATCGGCATGGGTCCTAGGAGAGTGTCTAGGGTGAGTACCTTGCTTCCTCTTAGGATCATCTAGTCGAGACCCATTAGTCTTGGCCATTTTATGGACATTATGAGGTGTTGCATTGGCAATTTCTGATCCAAATTGGATCTAGGAAAGCATAATAATTCAGTTGATTGAGATGATGGACTTTACTTCATTGTTTGAGAAATGAAGTGTTCTAAGACAAGTTTTATTTACTCCAATAAGCAAAATTAGATAAGCAAGAATGTAGAAACATAGTAGAGGTGGGAAAAAGATACAGAATTCCACGAGTAACAACATACTATGAACTGTTACCACAAAACTCATCAAAATCATAAAATTCAGTCATACATGGCAAGTTTGTGTAGGTACAAACCCGCATCCCAAGTTTGGATGGGTACGAACCTGCTATGCATAAAACAGGGACATGCAGGAAAGTTTGGCTACAATCGAACCTGCTACATAAGGGAGAAAATAGAAGATCCAAGCGTTCCTTAGAATGTTTTATCTGTCCTTATTCTGTCTTTTCGATTTCAAGAGTTGTAGGAGGATTTTACATCTGAATGCAATGGTCATACATGTTGATTAAGAAAGCTATATACAACCACTCCACAACAAGGGAAACTGTTAACGAAATGTAAAAGTTCCAAAGCAACCCCACAATGTCCCATGAGCATTCTGGAAGTGCTAGAAAAGGCCCACAGGTTATTTGAACGCCTAAATTGAGACATTGGTTTGTAAATCTTACTAGATCATTAGTGTAAACGAGGAGGCACAGCCCCACTTTTCAGGAACTTTTCCACATTGAGTTTCTCCAAGGCAAATTCTTGTGTTAATATCTCTTTTTATTTGTGTTTTTGTCTTTTATTCGTTTATTTTCATTCTACGCAATCACTTCGCTTATGTAAGCTCTTAGGGAAGATATAAATGATATGTTCAGTTGATTACAAGCATAGTTCTTGTTTACAACAAAAAAGAGAAGTATATTTCAGTCATATACAATCTAAATAATTATTATACTTCTTCACTACACCTTTGTCTTGTCGACTGGAAGGGTCACATGTTGGGAGTCGAGTAAAAGGGGTGTGAAATGTTGGGAGTCGAACCAAGGCATGTCATTGAGCATGTATTGAGTATAAAACGTAGATGGAATCCATATAGCTGTAACAAACATAAATTTACAGCCTTATATATGTTGGTTTTTAGTAGTATAGAGCATTTGATCAGCACATAAGAAAATGTAAATCCGTGTCAATCAATTGTTTATTAGAATATTTAAGTTGATTATAAATCAATTTTGCAGTGGCTGATGATGATGCCATTGGTTCTTCTTTTCTGAGCCTTGCTGCAAACATGTCATGATGTTTTTTCATATTGGGTCACATGTTTTGTTCCTTCCTCATCTTTGTGCATCATTGGGGCTTCCTTCCCCCCTTGCTTGGATAGCTGTACATAGATCTTATGGTTCTGGGGTTTTATTTAATCTCTCTTAGTTTGTTTTTTTGCGTTAGCTTTTGTGTTTTTTAATTACTTTCATAGCCTAGGGTCCTCTTACCTAGTTTTTATTTCTTTTAACTACTAATTTGTGGATATTAATACAAAATCTCTTTCGTTCGTTTCACTCTACAATTTTTAATCTCGCTTAAACCTATTGTAGTACCAATATATAATGCAAAGTAACTCTAATTTCCCCCTACAAAAGAAAATTTGAATTCGTTTACATGTTTCTCAATTAAAAAAAACTTTGCTTAGGGCTTTTGTTTGAGTTAATTCCCAGCAAATGGAGTTGCCACAAAACATTCATTAGAAAGAATACCGGAAAACTCTTTTTTGTTGCAGAAAACAATAGATTATTTCATTTGCACACCATCATTTGACAACACAGAGCAACTAAAATCTTAGTTATGAGATATACAGTCAACTAAGAAAAATATTTTATTTTTAAGTTTATTTTCTCCCAAAAAAAACCCAAAAAAATTGGAGTCTTTTTCTTTTATAAATTTAGATTCTGTGGCTTGAAATGACATTTTGGATAGGACAAGGTGTACAACTTGGTAAGTGAAAAAGTCATTTGGTCACAATTGAAGAGAGAGGTGAATCGATTTGTTTCTACACATAGACAGAGGGTTTCCTAAGTGCCATTGCTAGTGCCTAAAATTTCACAAATTAATATTACCATGGATTTTGTATTGAAATTTCCACAAACACAAACATGGGGAAGGATTTGGTGTTTGCGGTTTTCAATCATTTCAATAAGATGTATCACTTTGTTCCTTGCAAATAGCCAAATGATGCAACTTGGATAGCTCAATTGTTCTTCAAAGAAATTTTGTGGTTGTATGGTAGTCCCAAAACCAAAATTGTCAGGAATACCAAAATTTTGAGTCGTGTTTCAAGGACATTGGAAGGTGCATATTAAAAATGACAACATAGCCCATGGATCTCCATCATAGACACCATCAACATGAAGTATTCAAACAAGAGAGAGATTTGCCAATAAAGACACATTGTATTAACTATGTAATGTACAATGTATGTGTGCAACCACTATGGTTCCACTAAAACATGACACTCTAAAAAGACTACATCTCCACTAGCTCAGGTGATGACTCTAAGCTCCATTACTTTTGACAAGAACACAATGTTTTTATATAGAAAAATTAAAACGTGAGAGAGATTATTGTTAGAGTAAAATGTGGGATCATTCCCCAAGTTACAACTAACTCTTCTTACACATATGAGAATAACTACCAAATTAATTGTGTGCATATAATAAATCACACATTGGTAACACATCTACTTAAGGTAAACTTCACATCAAGTGTGAATATGACACACTTCAACACCTCCTAAAGATCAACTTAGGTGATGTGGTAAGAAAAGAAATATGATGCTTATAAGTATGGGTCCTGACAACTAGCTTTGATGAGGTACCCATGTATAATGAAAGAGAAAAAAGAACAATGAAGCTGCTAAAGTAAATGCTTGTTGAATCCTCAAATGGAATGAATCAAAAGTAGCTTACATGAATTTCGCTGTGTGAAAATGAGTGACTACTGATACGTGTTCCATCTGAATGGAATGGATGGTTAAATGATTGCAAATGGAGTGCTATGGAGTTCCTCTAGGAAACAACCAAATTGTAAATGGAGTGATATGGAGATCGTTTAAGAAACAACCTACCTCTACATATAGTAAGAACAATCACTAGGTATATAACATACTCGAACAACCAAAGAAGCATTAACAATACATAACACCTCCTACCCTGCCACCCCTTAACACTGACTAGGAAGTGAAGACAAAACAATGCAATATCTTCAAAAGTGTCAATGTGGCAAGTGTGCAAAAAAAACACTACAAAATCCTCAAGTGAGAGTGCTCGATATGCCACATGAAGAAAAAATAAAGGTAAAAAAAACCCTCTGGATGGACCCAGATCCAATCTGTAGCCAAACATAAGAGCTAACAGCTTGTTGCATGCATTACAAAAACTCAAAATTTGGGCTTGAAAACATGCCAAATGAGTTGAAAAGGCCATTTTCCTAACCGTTTGGTCATTCTTACCCTTGCGAATTCTCGAGATCTACAAAAAACATGATGTACATGGTTTGACAAATGAGCTCATGGTGTTAGATTCAGGGGAAATGGAAGTCAAAACTGACTTTCTTGGACACTTTGAACATAATAGAAATGTCTGATACACACCAAAAACACTCAAGTGAAAATTGGCTGAAAATCTCTTCCATGGAACACCTCTATATGTAGATTTGCAACGGGTACATGAATCTGACTAAGGGAATGAATTGGATTCGAACAAAATAGATGGGACATGCGAAGAACTTCTAATAGAAGTTGACGAAGAGGGAAAAATTTATTCTTGTTGCTTGAAGTTTGCTAAGGATTGAAGCTCTGGAGTGTCTACGGCTCCTCCTTTACTATTTCTCCTCTTGATCTTCCTAACAACTGAGCTTTAAGAGTGATAATAATCTTCTCTCGAAAACTCATTGATCTTCTCAAGAAAGTGTGCTTTGATACCACATTAAAAATAACATTAGCTCATGGATCTCAAACATAGACATCATTAATATAAAGTATTTAAATAAAAGAGAGATTCGCCAATAAAAACACACTATATTCACTGTGTAATATGCAATGTATGTGCGCACCAACAATGATTGCACTAGAACAATACTCTCTAAAAAACTACATCTCTACTAGTCCAAGAGATGACTCTAAACACCATTACTTACCTCAAGAACACAAAGGGTTATTATATAAGAAAAGTAAGATGTGAGAGATTATTACTGGTGAAGTAAAAGGTGTGATCATTCTCCAAGTTACTCCTAACACTTCTCACGCTTATGAGGATAACTACCACATTAATTGTATATTTAATAATTGTGTGCACATAATAAATTACATCTTGGTAACACATCTACCTAATGTGAACTTCACATTAAGTGTGAATATAACACACTCCAATAGTGCGGTAACTTGAGCTTAGCAGTCACACAAAAAAATGGTTAGATAAAGGGTTTGGGTTATTTGCTGTGGAGTCCAGAGTTGGTAAGAACCTAAGACAGCAAGACTTGGTTTTAACAAAATGTTAATAGATCCATTGGTAGGTTTCGTTTTTATATTGTTCATGGACAAAACCCTGTAGGAATAATGGCTTTGCTTGATTGTCCTGAAGAAGCACGAATTTGTAAGGATCTTGAAGATGTTTTGAAGCATATTCATGGTGTGCAGCAGCAAGGCAAAAGTTACAAACAACTAATGAGTGAAAAAAATGAGCAAATCTTCATCAGAGAGAAAAGGTGTTACAAGGAGTTTGAATTTTGGTGCATTGAAAGGTATCCATGAGGTACCTCCAATAAGTTAGACCCAGATATTTGTATTTGTAAGATTCTAAAGCAGATTTCTGAAAATATAAATTTTACAGACTTACCTGACCATTTAGACATTGACCCAATCTGTAACGGTTCAGATCTTTACTCATGAAGCAGCTTAAATATTACATCGAGATACAAATTGACTGAAGTCTAGACAACACGAGTGCCAAAGAAAAACAGGGAACAGGTGGAGGGTATTATCGACGTGAAGATTACTACCACACAATCAAATAGCTTTAAGCTCTATTTGCTTAAATTGAAGGGTTTGCCAAAATCAGATAACAGTTGGATAACTGAAGTTGAGTTAATTAAATACAACAATATGAGCATATCCAGTGGCTCTGAACCAGGAGGTTTAGAATCTCTAAGAAAGGGAAGAATGGAGTAACAGATAATTGCTGGATTGTGTGTACGATTGAGACCCTGAAATCGGTATTGTTTGTGTAGTTAGCTTAGTAGTAGTGGTCTAATATGTGTCTGTTGAAAAATTATGGGAATATGTGCCTTGTTTGTTTCTTTTCTAAAATTAGGAGCAGTTTTTCCCTTAGTATGTAATCACTATTTGAGGGGGTTTTATTTTATGTTGTAAACAAAAATGGAAAAACTTTTCAACAATTTTTTAAGATACACTCTGTTTTGTTATTGTGACTCTCTGAATTACTTATTTGAAATTGCTGGTGCATTGATGTGACTGTTGAGAGCTCACTGCTGCAAATGTTTTTGCATGAATAGATGTATATGAAGTTTATTTCCCATCTTTGGCTCAACTTCGTTTTAAGTGTACCTGACATATTTTTTTTGCTTCACCTGTTATTTCATTTGCCATCCTTAAGAAAACGTTGCACATCTATTCCTATCCAAATTTTGGGAGAAAATCTGACAGAGGTGGAAGCAGCAGATCAATTCTGCATTATCTTTGGTTGCTCTGATAAGAAACTGATGCAGAGTACCTCTGTTTCCGCCCTGTTTCGTTTGATTTCTTCTGAATTGTTGCATATTTTACGAAAAACATCTGATGTAATCCTTATGTATAATGTAGAGCAGATCCATTATCTCTTCCTCAATTTAATGTGTACACTATCGAAGAAAACTCAAATTCCTTTGTAGCTTTCTCAATAAAAACAGATCAACTATGCTCATTGCTACCTTTTCAGTTTTATATTCCTCTTTTTCGTGCAAAATGCAGTGTAATTGAGCAAATAAACCTGCAACAAAACACTCGGCAGAAGAAATACTTATAAATGTTTCAGCAAGGAATTATGTTGCACAAACCAATAGATTTATTTCATTCACAGACGACCAAGTTACAATATAAATAGTACCTTAAATTTTAGTCAGGAGCTGAACTGCCAAAACCCAACAAAATTCTACTGCACTATTGTTTCTTTCTCAATCAACCAAATATTGGAGTCATTAAAAAAAGTCAACTTTAAAACTAAAATTTGGCAAATTGCCATAATAGGTCAGCCACATAGTGCTTAAATCTTACGAGGTGTCTGTTAGATGTGTAGAATATCTGCCCACACTTTGCACCACAATACATATTTTATTGGAAATAATTGTGTGTTGACGATGCTTAAGTATATTTTCCTTAAAGGACATGATTTCCTAAAAACTGTCTAGGACATAAAAGTCTATAGGAGTGCCATTGACATATTGGGAGCATTTAGGGGACAATTTTTCTGAAAAATAGCGATAGAGAGTTTTAAATTTGATGTTTCAGTCATCAAGATGAATGATACTTTTAAAAAAGAACAAAAAATAAAAACCCACAGCCCAACAACAATCTATCCAAAAATAGGTTGATGAACATAATTCATGGGTTCAAGTGGTTAAGGGGAAGGCAACACCTCTAATTGTGGAAATGGCTGTTCAAGCAAAGTTTGAAGAAGAAAATGCACGTCAAACCAAAGTACTCAGCCTTTGTGTTCATGGTCTCCCTAAACCAGCTGACCCCTTACAGGTAGGTCATTCATTCTTGTATGAATCTTTGGACCTTAAAGACATCTTCCTTAACAAATCTTGGACTTTGTCAAACAACACCCTTGTTATCCAATTTAGAACTACAAAAGAGCGTTTGCAATCTCTCAAAGTGAAAAAGAAACTCTTCTTCCTCTCGCAAGTAAATCTATGTAGACACATATCTCACAGGACTCCAGGTGGAGGATCTTCGGAAAGCTTGTATTCAAGTTGTAGCTGCTAGGAAGGAGAACAAGTGGGTTGTTATCAGAGACTATGGGGGTGGTCACGGCCTAGACCGTCATTATGACGACAACTTCAAGCCTCGATGGGTGGTGATGGCATCTCCATTGCTTCTTGGAACTACAATGGCACTTTATGGTCTTCTCTGGGTGCTTTCCATGATGTTGCTTCCTGGGATCTCATCTTCCACACTGAGACCCATGAGAGCCCTGAAAGGACCCTTCCTCTAGTCATGGGATACTTGTGGATTTTGGCTTCTCGTTGTGAGACTTGCAGATCAGGTGGTGTCCATGGCTTAGGTGGTGTGGCTTGCCTCATTATGGATAGTCTTAAGTCTAGAGTTTCAATTGTGGCTTTTGATGCCCACTCAGATACTTGTGGATACAGATTCAAAGGGGCCCACCTAATATTTGGTATGTCTTCATAGCTGTATGCTATCCCCCCTGCCACATCTCCATTTGCCATTCATGTTGATGGGGACCCATACCTTGACCTCTATCCAAAGATCTCTCGGTACTCCAATATTAGTGATATTATTCTTTGGGCGATTTTAATACCTGTACAAGGAACCTTCAGACACCTATTCATGACCTTGCTTAGATCGAGTTATGGCTTCATGATTTAGATATTGAGGAGTTTGGTCTACAGAGAGATTCGGTTGACAGAAATTTTATGGTTACGGTCTATGGGAAACACCTTATTTGGTTGGGTGAATCTCAGAGCCTCCACATTCCAAATAGAATTCCTCACTTCCCCAACTCTGACAGATTCACTTGTTTTCCCCATGGCAGTGGTGAAAGCGATGTGGACTATGTTTTCACTAGTAGATCCCTCATCCCCCACATCTATCGCTTTTTTATTTCTCCCTGTCTCCCCCTTACCGACCATGTTGTGTTGACATTCACCCTCTATACTGGCTCTCACCATCCCCATCCCCAACCCCATCCTTCCCCTTCCACCACACCCCCTAGTACTAGACATACTACTATACACTTTGATGATGACTACACCATTGACTATGCTGCCTATGACTCTTGTCCCCATACTATTTATGACTCTAGATCCCCTACCTGCTACGGAACCTACCTTATGAACTAGTGATATGATGATGAGTATAAATCCCTTCATTAGAGACTTCGATTTTCTCTAACCCATGATCCTCCCTCCATATCCACCCTCAGTAGGGAGTACTGTTGTCTTATTCGACATAAGAAACAAGAGTATCTTGTGTCTAGATGGCTTACACTCCTTGTTGATCTAGACCACACACCTAAGACTTTTTGGTGTACTCTTCTTCCAAGAAAACCTAGAGTTGCATGAGTCTCCTAACCTATGCTCATTCCTTCTATGATGTTCATGTCCATCTTGATACCATTGCCTCCATGCCTCCACCATCCTCCTCTATTTTCTCCACTTCTTCCATTAAGAGAGCTATTTTGAAATTGTACACCAAAAAAGTAGTTGATTGTGCAGGTCTCAAAGCTGAGTTCATCAAATACGATGTGGATTTCGTTGCCTTTCCCCTTGCCACACTCTTTAATAAGGTGGTGTATTCAGGTTTCCTTTAGTCATGGTTTGAACACATTTTTCACCCTATTCATAAGACCAAAGATCTTTTATCCTTGGAAACTATAGGACCATTATGAGAGGACATAGATTTGCCAAACTTTATGCCACAATGTTAGACATGTAGTTGTTAGAGTACCTAGAAAGGAATAATATCAGAGGTAGGAGGCACGTTGGCTTCAAAAGGGACCATCAAACTATTGACGACATCTTCACACTTCGAGCAGTTATTGAATAAGCTCGTCACAGGTCTTCCAAAGTCTTTTGTTGTTTTTTTGACTTCAATAAAGCATTTGATTTGATTTTGAGACACTTGCTTTTCAAGAAATTGAGATATTGGCATTCCAGATTCTTTGATCACCGCTGTTTGGAGGCTTTATAAGATAGTTTTTTGGGCAATTTCGTACTCCTCGATTTTTCTAACTTTGTGAAGTAGGGGTGTCCTCTCTCACAAACCCTATTTAGCATCTACATTGAAGGGTTAGAGGAGTTTCTTCGACTGCATACCCATATGTATGACGGCTATTTTTTGCATGAGGTGATTATAGCTATTCTTCTTTTTGCTGACAATGTTGTCCTCTCACACTCTGTCGAGGGCTTACAATGACAAATTGATGCTCTTGCTCATATTTGCAAAATCCGATAGCTTCTGGTCAACCTTAGTAAAACTAAGGTCATGATCTTCAATATCTCCAAGAGTTCCTTCTTCAGATTCCATTTTTTCTACAAAGGGGAACTTCTAGAGATCACATTGGCCTACACTTATTTGGGGGTCCAATTTTTTGGTCCATACTTTAGCATGAAGTTTGTCCCTTGTTCGTGCCTTTGCAAGGGGTATACCTCTCTTTCTATCTTAGAATGTTAGTGTTTCCTGATCTACTTCCAGTACATTCCTTCCAAGTTATGCCTTTTTGATGCTATCATCAAACCTATAGTTTTATATGGTTTAGAGGTTTGGGGATCGAGCTTGGTGGCCATTGATTGGGTCCATATTGAGAGGGTCTAGACTCTCATGTTACCATTCATGATCCATTGCAAGCAGACGATTCCTTAGCAGGTCCCTGGGGGACTCAACTTCTGGTCGTGAGAGATATCCATGGTTAACACTTTGCTCTTTAGAGAGGATTGCTTCATTGGTTCCCACCAAATACCAATATTGTCGGTACTTTGAGACTAGGTTGCTCCTCCTTTCTATTGGCATCTCTATGGATCAGCTACCCCCTTTCATGTATTCTTTAGATGCCCCCACCACGTTCCTTCCTACAAAGGACATCATCACTAGAGCTACCACAAAGGACATCTACAAACAATATATCTAGGTCACCTAGATCTCCCCCCTTGAGCCACTCAGCCCCAAGCTTGCTTTCTATGCGGAACATTTCTTACAAATAGTGGATGGTATTGTTTTTCACCCTTACCATCTCCAACGCTATTGGTCTCATGGCTTGAGGTTTCCTTTTGGCCAGATAAGTGTGTTCTCACCAATTATGGGTTGAAATAGATCACTACATTCTCCATTCGGATTGAATCAACCGTCTTTGCTCCCTCCAAGAGGTTGAGACTGAGGAACACTTAATTTTTAGATGCATCATTTACTATGAGATCCGGGGAAGATACCACTACCTCTACAAGGACTCAACCAACACTCTACCTACTTTCTTTAGATATCCAGACCAACAGTCCCTGACTCTTTACCTTTGTGAGGCTGTCACCCTCCGGTGCAGATCCCTACATGAGGAGCCTAAAGGCTTTAGAGCCCCCATGTTGATCATCTCTTTCTTCCAACGCATCCGAGCAATTGGCAGTACTAAGCACCAGTTAGACATTGATGCATCACACATCGAAGTTGATAGATCAATTAGGCGATGCTTCTCTCAGCATATCATTACTGCTCAAATTCCTTAGATCCCCTAGTCTACTCTCCTTGGACACCATGGCTTTGCTTCTTTTTGTCAATGTGGCTCTGCCCCTTGCCGTTGACATGAATTTACTACTTATCGGCCACTCTCTAGACCACAAGGGTAGACTCACATTACGAGTTTCTTTTGTACTACAGGAAGTACATCAGCATTGGATGTTCAGGGAGATTTTAGAGGAAGTGCTTTGCTTCCCCCTAGGATCTCCCAACGTGGCCCCTTTGACATTGGATACTCCTTGATGCACACTATTTGATCTTTTCACAGTGATTGATGGTGGGTTTGACAACTCTTCCACTTCAGACACAAACAGAGATTTTTGATGAGATCTTCCAATCTTCATCGGCACATCCTTTAGGGGGCTCTTGTTCGCCCCCCATTACTATTTGTGTTGGTTCTGTTACCTCTGTTGTTAGTGGCACATTGGTTTACTTTATCTTTTGTACTTTGGCTTCTTGGATTCTCTTTCCTTGAACTCTCTATTGTTAAAAGTTGTCCCATTGACATACTTTTGGTCATCTGTGGACATTAATATAATTTATTTTTTTCTTTCTTTATATAAAAAACCCCTTATCCATCATGAGATTATCTATATATGGAGCCCATGGTTGTGAACTTATCATTCATCCTGATGATGGACCACATAGTGTGGTCTGAAATGTCGAATTTAAAACTCTATCTCAAAGTTTCTGAAAATTTTATCCACTTAATAATCATGGATTGCAGAAGCTTGAAGTCTTTAATAATGAGAGGAGCCAAATTTATAAAACAATCTTGACCGAACTTGCTTTATCAACATATTAGCGATGGAAGGCTCATTGTAATTGAATGGAATGGATTTTTAAAAGATTGGCACCGATGACTAATCATTTGAAAAGTTATTGGTCATTCCCTTAAGTATAAATCCCTAAAAATGGAGGATTCTTCTTTCAATTTAAGTATCCTCAAATTTACTATTTTCAAGGCTACAAAATATCTTTTTTATTTAATTATATGTTACCTAGTCTTTAATTCTTATTGATCTCTCGATTTAGAATTACATAAATCTAGAAAATATCTTCGACTTGGTGATATGGTTCGCTTAGATTTCTTTGTTGATGATTGTAGTTCTCCATTCTTAGCACATATTATATATCATTATCATCACTGCAGTGCTTTTAATGGAAGGATATTGTAAGAGTGTTAGTAAGATCTTGGAGGGGTTACTTGAGCCCATCGAGTCCAAAAATAAGTAGTATAAATGACTAAAATCTGGCATTGTTAATCTGTTCTGTAACAGGGGTGTCACCTGGGGAAGGTACAGGTGCGACAATGTCTGATGATGAAGATGATCAGGGTGATAGTGACACCAATCTTTATGATGGAGGTTTGGATGGACATGACACCGGAGGATATGGACCCCTTATACCCACAGAGACTGAACGTTCACTTATGGAACGTGTCAGACAGGAGCTCAAGCATGACCTCAAGCAGGTAAGTTGTCGGAATCCTACTATAATGCATGTTCTCGTAATGCTTGAAATTATTTAAAGCAAGAGGATGCAAATTGCATGGGTTTGTATAAATAGGGAAACACTTTGTATACTAGTTGATATGGCTATGTTTTGTAGATTGAACATGATGTTTAATAACAGCTTTAAATATGCATTGAAGCCTAAGACCTTGTTTATATTGTTTATAAATTTCATGCAGGGATACAAAGCAAGGATTGTAGATGTAAGAGAGGAGATCTTGCGTAAGCGTAGAGCAGGGAAACTTCCTGGGGATACCACATCTCTGCTGAAGTCTTGGTGGCAATCACATTCTAAATGGCCTTACCCAACTGTAGTCACCTTATCTTGTTTGCTTGTTTCTAGATAAATTATATGGATGACTTGTGGACTACAGTGCTACTTACATTATATAGATTTCATTTAAGGTTATCCACGGTTTGGGTGGACTGTACTGGAGAAAATAATTCTAGAACTTGCAGCAGAGTTCAGTTGTACCCAAATTAAATATTGCTAGAATAACACGGTAGGTCTAAATTTTCTAATCAAAAGGCAATTGAGAGGCTAAGTAATTAGGGATAATTTCATCCATGCATAACTTGATTTAGGCTACATGTGATGTGGTTATAACTTATGGTAGGATATCTGTGATCCAATTTGTGAGGGGTATACAAGTGAGAACTGAAATTTTGGTAAAGAAGAGTGGATAGTACACACAGAAAGCAGCTAACTGTCTTGCAAAAATGCACTCTGGAAAAATTTCAAAATCTTGACATTCCATCGAAATTTCCTACAAATTATTCTATACATTCCATGAATGTTTTTGGATCCAAATCATTCTCTAGATTCCATGAACGTATTTGGAATGATTCTGAAGACCTTATAGAATAATTTTGGATCGAATTTGTAGTGTGTCACAAATTTGGAAATTTTCTGGTTGAGTTTTTGCAAGACAATTAGCTACTTCGTAAATAAAGCTTCCGGATATATGTTTCAATAAAGAGAACATATGGAAATAATGTAAAAAGTATAATAATTGATTTTGTCTAGAACTGTTTATTGAAATAGGCATGGTTTTGTAGTGCAGTATTACCAGTAGGATAAAATATTGAAGAACTTTGCTTATTGTTTTTGCATTTGTTTTTTTTACAGGAAGACGAAAAGACAAGACTTGTACAGGAAACAGGCCTGCAGCTTAAGCAGATCAATAACTGGTTCATTAACCAGCGCAAGCGCAACTGGCACAGTAATCCTTCCTCATCAAATGTTTTAAAATCCAAGCGCAAGAGGTATGTTGAACTCTATTTCGTAAAGGTCTTGACAGTGTCTGATTAAAAGATTTATAATGAAAAGTGAAAACACAAAAACTCAAAGCCTTAAATAGCTTCTAATCAATGTGAAGTCTTCTCTTGGGGAGTGATTCCATTCTACCCACAAAATTTTTTTTGGGTTCAATTAACGGTCTATTTTATCTATAATTAATAGAAAGTTCTTTTCAATTAGAAAAAAAAAAACTGAGAGATTTCCGTGCTGCAGGTGATGAGCCTTCAATAGTATGATGTAGCAGATCAACCTTACTTTACCTGCTGGGTACTTAACCTAGAACTCACTGTACAAACAGTATACTGATTCCTGCTTGCACTATACATGGAAAACATATATCTGAGCTTGTAGCCTATATATATATTAGAAGAGATGGGTATCAAATTTGCAGTGCAGAAGAAGAGATTGCAGGGGAAATCGTATTGATATCAACAGTGCTAAAGTTCCACTGAAGACAGGTACTTGGACTTTCTAGATCAGAAGTGAGAGGAGTTTTAAACACAGGGGAAAGAGAATGAGAGTGTAAGAGTATTACCAAATTTGCTGCCCACAGCATAATTTTCCATTGTCTTGTTAGATATAATACTTCAGCATCTAGTTCTACGAAGAAAGCAGCCAAACACCTTAACCTTTTAATTGTACAAGAAGCATCTTAAAGAATTAAGAAGCTCAATATAACAATGTTTTATAGATTTTATTTTCCTGCATTGGTGGAATGGGACACGTAACCTATACATCAATTTCAACCTTCTTGTTTATCAATAAGAAACTACAGATCCAGATGTGTATAAAAGTGCCACACCAACTCCTCTATACAAAGTTTTAGTTCAGTTTTTATCTATTTATTTAAAGGCCTTGGGGTGTTCCATTTCATATTAGTCTTCTTGAAATAATTATTCGGAACCATACAGTTCTGAAAGAATTTTTAGTGTAAACCATAGGACCCTCTTCTTGCGGTATTTCTAAGCCAGTAAGGGGAGGCTCTTGTACTGTTATTTATAATTTTCTGTGAGCGGTATAAGATGCATTTCTCACTGAGAAAATGTCGATGTGTGTCGTTGAAGAAACAAGTTAAATTTATAGCAAATTGTTTCTGCAATGTCTCTTTATTTATGTTTATGGGCATTGCTTATTTAGGTAAGGACAATGTGATGAATAAATAGACATTTCTTTATCATGTTTCCCCAATTTATAGTCTTTTTTTTAATGCAGTAAAGCCCAAAAAGATATTTATTATATTTTAATCTTCAGTAATACCAATGCATGATTTAAAATGTGGAAACATACGCTCTTGATTCTTATCTAGGATTCCAAGAACATGGCATAACTTCTATTCTTAAACTTCAAAGCCTATTTGCAATTTGTTTTCCTTTGGTTAAGCTCCTAACCTTAATTCATCTTCTTCTTGATTAAGGGAAGCTAGGTACGGATTTTTTTGTATCCGATGAGAAATGACTAATATAAACTAAGTATCTTTAAAATCAAGACTTAGTTTTAGTTGACATCATTGATCAGGTCAAAGATGTTGAAACAAATTAAATATCATTGGCCCAACCAATAATATCGATTAAAACATGGTGCCAAAGGAACATCTATGATCTAACCGAAGATGTTGACTAATGAACAAACAAATTAAGAAGGGGGTTATAAGAAGAAATGTGAGGCAAATAAGGGAAAATATGATGATATAAAGATGTTTGTTTAAAGGGGAATCCATAACACATCTCTCATGAAGTGCTTGAAGCCAACCTACCCCAATCACAAATGTTATGCATTCAAACATATTTATGCACTGACAAACCTTAGGACAAGAAAAGTATCGATAAATTGAATTTAATATATATACAAGTCCCATCACATAAATATCAACTTAGGCCACCCAAAAATAAGATTTTAAATTTCTAAAGTTAAGATTATGTTGGTTCCAGTGTCATAGACATGTCTTAATCATGTGTTATCATGGTCTGTAGAGTTTTGGTGAGGTTTTAAAGTTTCCAAAATATTTAAGCTTTGGTTACGAAACATGATGCTTAACATGTTGCCATTGTGTGAAGCAAGAGGATGAATGAATGAATGGAATATTTTAATAATGTCCATGAGATCAAATAATCTATGAGATGAAATCCAATAACAAGGATGATTTGTGCGAGAACAACTACTTGAAACAAGTGTTCTCCCACCAAGTTTGTGAAATGCCCATTTCCTTATTGATGTTGGATCTTCTATTATGAATCTTAATAGAAAAAATGATGTTTTTTCTAACCTCACTTTTTAAAACAAGGTAGTCAAATTGTCCACTTTCAAGGTGTCTTCGTATTTGATTCAAAAGTCACTATAAGTTAGGCACTCCATGATGCAGTTTAATTTTGTTTCCACTAGCCCTGTGGTAAAATATAGGCATGTTCATCTAAGATGATGTTAGACCTTAGTTGAGTCATCAATATTTTCTCTTGCCACTTGATTTTTGTTTTTATATAGGATTTTTCATCATGATCGCATGTGGGATTAAATTATTTGATATAGTATTCTTTATTTTGTCTAGGTTGCTTTGTCTACATGGTTAACCTAAATTTTTCTCCCACAGTCAATGTTATTTCTTCATTGGTGTTTAGGCACTCTTGAATGGTAAAGCCTCATTTTCTCTTCCACTTGTTTTATTTCATCCATGTGTTCATCCTCTTGCCTAACTAGGCCAATGACGAGTCTCCTTGATTTTTGTTTTCTTTAACTTAGCATCCAAATCATAGTTGATGCTTCCGACGGGAAAGTCCATGATTCAACTAATAAAATTTCAATTAGAATTGATGGTTTAATACTTACTCTACTTGTTATTAGGTGTTTTTGAATTCTATCTATGTCTCCATTCCATATGCAACACATTGTTGCCCCAAACTTCACATCTGTCAAACACTAGTATTGATATGACAAACAAGTTCCTCTCGGTTTTCTAATCCCACAATTCTGCATTTTTACATCTATTTTGTAGTGAGTATAAGGCCTTCTACCTCCCTTGCATTTTTTTTATCCTACAATTCTCACAACTAAACTTGTAGTGGAAATAAAGACCAAGATATTTGTATTCTTTCATCACTTTCAAAGGGCTTCTTTCAAAAAAGAAGTTAATTCTCTTATTTTTTGTTTATAATGAAAAGATTATGAATTTGGTTTTGCTCGTGTTCACTTGCATCCCAACCTCTTGAATTATTTTATTGTATTGTCATGTAAGACAAGTGTGTCTTCGATAATATTCAAAGGATGAGATACTTGTCAAGTTGATGTGTGTATTCATGGTTTTATTTATTGTTTAATTTTTTTGAAGTATGACACACAAGATGGTGGCAAACACTTGTAACATATAGAAGGGAGTTTACAATTATTGAAAATAACATAATGATAATATCTACATATGAGAACAGGGGCTTTCTTAGAGTTTATTCATGACTACCTTGCTTTTCTTTGTTTCTTGTTTGCTTGGCACCCACAATGCCTCTACGGGAAACTCTATGTTAGATGTGCATTTAGTTTGCTTGGTGCATCACCCTTTGGGCATCCTAGTTATAATTAATTGCCTCCACAGTCTCTACTGCAACTGAAAACAATGGGAAGGATGGCCCCCAAGTGAGAAAGGAAGTTTATACCAAAGGTTTACGATGAGATAACTCTTTTGACCTTCCCTCTCAGCCTGAGGTATGTTTGCCGCCTAATGACATCGAGAGAATTTGTAAATGGTATGAGAATAACTCTATTAAAACATATTATGATGGTTATATCCCCTTAGAAGAATCCCTCAATGCATGGTTTTGCCACTAGTGGTAGCCTTCGGGCATCCATATTACTGGGGTTTGAAACCTTACCAAAGGTTTTTTCTCTCTTTTCGTTTAAAGAGCCATTTGAAGTCCAAACCCTTTTAGCAAAATCAAGTTGTTAGTTTCTTAGAAACACTCACTTGATTTTATCCAAATGGACCTGGGAGTTCAGAGTCATTGACCAGGCTTACTTTCACGTATTGGTCTAGATCAAACTCCTCGTCCTACTAATTCCTCTAGGGTCATTTCTCAACTAGATTGTTCAGCTCGTAGGGCATGTTTTATGCCATGAGCAACTCAAGTTTTATTCCACATGACCTAAGTAGCGAGTCTGTGACGAGATTGATTTATCCAAAGATTTAAAGGTGTGAATCGAGGAATTTATGTGAATCTAGGAATTTGACTCAAGAGAGAATAGTTAGTATGGTGTTAGTTTCAAAATGAAAATAAAATAAAAGAAACACACTAACTAGCATAACATCTCTAGGCTTAGATGCTAGGGAGAGCTTAGTTAACAAACATGAATAAAACACAACTAAAATGCAAAAGAAACTCTCTTTTACCTTCTTTGGATGCTCCAAAATGCTTATAGTGGCTTGCTCGGCTTGTGCTCATGAAGTCCTTGGCAATGGAAACTTGGATACCTCCATCTCTCCTTGGCACCTTTGGCTTGCGGCTTGGCTTGGCTTGAAATCAATTTGGTATGGTAACACTAATTGTAATGGTTTTTGGAATCATTTGTGCATTATAACTTTGCATTATCATGTTTTAGAAATGATGTTCTTGGGCTCTCTATTTATAGATTTTTGAGAATGTCTAGAATCAATCTGAACTGTCCATCCTGAGATTGAGATGTGTGGTTGAGGATTAATTCAATTTTTGGAATTAAGTTTATAATTATCCTCATCATGACATTGGAAGAAGGGTCAATTAAGAGGCATGAAGGGTATCATGGAAGGCATTGATGAGGCATGGAGGGCATGAATAATGATATTTGTGGAATTTATGGCCTATGGATGTCTTCCCAAGAAATGAGGTCACCTCATGATGCAGATATTCAATATCTATTTCCAAAAATAAGTTTTCAACAAGTTTCCACGGAATTCTTAATTAGGCCTTGATTTGGATTAATTAGCTCTTAAAAATGCTTAAGCACTTTGTACACAAATTACTTAAATTGATTAGAATGCCTTGTTATTGGTCCAAACTTTGACTGGATTGGAATTGAAAGGTGATGTCAAATGCATTGGATCCGTTATCCCATTTATGATGTTACTGACAAAAAATAACAAAGGCATACATCTTGTGCAAGAGATTTGATAGGAAAGAGCAATCCAGAGCATCTAGGTGCAAAATTGGCATTTTGACTCAGAATGATCTGACCAAAGTTAGCCCATAAATTGCATTGCCCCATTTAGGGACACCCTAGTCAAAATTAGTATTTGAATATGTCAATTTCACATCATTTAGTGTGTTTTAGTGTTTTTAGGCCAAATTGTGCATTTTGGGTGACAATTGGTCAAAACCCTGATTGGAGGTTATTTGTAGCCAGATTTAAGTGTCTATAGTTTGCCCCTATTTGGGAAGGTGTTGCAATCTATAAGCATAGTAACATCTTCTCAAAGAATGAAAAGGTCCTATATGCTTATAACTAGAACGATGATAAACTAATTGTATGATGCCTCCTCGAGGGAACGGTTGGCACAAGTAGGCCAACAAATGACCCCTCAAAAAAGAAAGAAGCAAAATGAGGAGACTAAAAAAAAGAAAGATGATTGGGTGAAAACACAATAATATTAAAAAAATAATCAAAATCATTGAGAATGTAAGTGGGATGGTGTACAATGGTTTGCCCAAAGGTAGTTATAATCATTGTACCCTTATAGTGGCAACATGGTATGATAAGGCAATGATTTGCCCGAAGACGGTTATAATCATTGGAAAGATGGAGCTGCCTCAGTTAGGACAGATAAATAAGAAAAAAACATGCTCTTGTATAGGTATAAAAAGTAAAGTGATGACAACACAATGATTTGCCCAAAGGCAGTTATAATCATTAGACCCCGATTATGGTAAACATGATAAACTTGTTCAATGATGATGATAAATTAACATAGAGGGTAATGATGAATTAGATCAACCTACTAGTAGGGAGATGCTCTTCTGAACTAATAAAAGTTGAAATTCTTTTGTGTTGAATTACTCTGTTTGGGATATGATGAGGATGGAATTGGGATGTCGGTGCTGAAGAGATGCCGCCATTGTTGAATAGCATTTTTGAAGCTGAGGTTTGTTGTAGCACGTGTCAGGAGACATCATGGTATAACATCATGATGACTTGGCTGAAATATGCATGAGGACTAACTCTTGTAATCCAATACTCAATAGAAAACAACGCACCAATGATAAAAACTATGATGACAATGTAAATATATGAATATGAATGGATTTGAGTATAAGTGTGGGCAAAAAATAACCCAATGAACACACATAAATTAAATCAAGGTAACAATGTTGAAAACAAATAAACAAGCAAACAGACAAACAAAATAAGCAGAGACAAACAAAATAAGCAGAGACAAACAAACAAATAATGTAATAGAAACCATATGAATGTTGCCCCTAGAAAATAGGTGATAATTGAACAAATGAACACAATGAGGGAATAGAAGAAAAGGAAGGGGTTGGCTGAGCTGTCTCCATATGCACTAGGTAGGTGGACGCTGCCTACATAGTTCCATAGATGTAATATCCAATAAAAAACTTTAGGCCAAATGTCATTCTCCCAGAGAATGGGAAGAATGTGATAACTGATGAAAAAAAATATAATGAATGTGATAGAAGAAGAGGAATGGTCTTGTAAAATGGAAAGTGCGTGAGAGAAAAGGTCAAAAAGGATGGGGAAACTAAGTGATAAGTGGTTTGCTTGCAACTTAGTAAGGGTTCCCAGAATCCTCAAGGCAAAGAAGTGGTCAAATGTTTTTGGTTTTTTCTAACGATTTTACAAATATTTTTGGATTTTTTTGGAGTGTCTCAACTCAATCGAGAATGACGAGACACTAAATGGTTCAAGCTCACAAAATAGTGAGAGAATGGCTTAGGTTGCTCACAAAATGGTGAGAGTGTGGCTTAGGTTACTCTTAAAATGGTAAGAACATGGCTTAGGTTGCTCACAAAAAGGTGAGAGCGTGGCTTAGGTTGCTCATAAAATGATGAGAGTGTGGCTTAGGTTGTTGAGATGACCTCAACAAGTATTGAGTGTTGTCTACATAGTCCCAGAGTAGGACCTTAAGTCACTGTAGTTTTTCCCTTACAACAGAAGAATTCAACTAGTGTAGAAGTCAATTCAAACAAAATAAGCACATTTGGTAAAAAGACATAGTATGACATAAGAAGTGACAAGTTGGTACATCAAGACTTAATGTTGCCCTAGTTTGCCAATAGGTGGTTATAACTAGGACACAACATCATAGATCGATGGTACTAATTTGCTTAAAGGTGGTTATAATTAGTAGCAAGACCGGTGGTAAGAAAGAAATAACAAACAAAGGATGCAACTGATGAAACTTTTGTCACACTATTTCAAAATATGATCTTTGTATGAAGTACTTGAACCAAATGATGAAACTAATCAGATACCTTGATGCTAAAAATGCATAACGAATGGAAAAATCCAAGGTCAAATGGGGTAGGCTTTAGAACACACTGGGATGGTAGGTCAGAAGCAGAAAGTGGATACGGCTAAGAGAACGGATAAGGATGATATTTGTATAAAGAAGAATAGTGATAAAATGACATAATTGAAATGGTCCTTATAGAAAATACACCTTAGCACTCAAGCATAGTACCACTTGAGATGAATAATATTCATCAGTTTAGGAAGTTCATCTCCATCTGGTGTGGCAAACCTGTATGCTCCTGATCCATCATCTATAGTAATGATGAAAGGCCCTATCCAATTTGGTTTGAATTTCTCTTTAAGCTTCTTCTCAGTCATGGTATTCTTTTGGTTTTATTTAAGAATAAAATCACCAAGTTCAAATGTTTGATACTTAACATGTCGATTATAATGGCCTTTGAGTCGGTTCTGATATGCTTGAAGATTATTGAGCACGACTATGCGTTTCTCATCAAGTAGGTCTAGCTCTTGCAAGAAAGCTACTCGATAGTCATGATCATCTAGGACATGCTTGAAAGAGATGCACAATGAAGGCAATTCGACCTCAATGGGAAGGATGGCTTCAATACCATAAACAAGTGAGTATGGAATGGCTCTTGTGAGGTATGATGATTGGTATGATATGCCCAAAGGGTAGGGAATAAATGTAAGTACCAATCATGACCGACATCGTTGACAATCTTTTTGAGAATATTGATAATGATTTTGTTGGATGCCTTGGCTTAGCCATTACCTTGAGGGTAATATGCTATAAAAAAATATTGTATGATGTTATATTCAATACATAGCTGATCTACATCCTTGTTCTTGAATGATCCTCCATTATCATATATAATGTCGGAGGGGATATGGTAGCGGTAAATAAGATGGTTGAAGATGAATTTAGAAATTTGCTTTCCAATCGCGTGAGGGGTATAGCTTTAACCCACTTAGTGAAATATTCGGTGATAGTAAAGATATGTTTATGTCCATTGGATGAAGTGGGGTTGATCTTCCCAATGAGGTCAAGTCCCCATGTAGAAAATGGCCATGGTGTCAACATCAGTTTTGGATTTTTTGCTAGGGCATGAATCAGATTAGCATGCCATTGACATTTATCACACTTTTTTATATATGCAGTGGCATCTACGTCCATTGTGGACCAATAATAACTGGTACGTAAGATATTTTTGGATAGGACTACCTTGCTAGAATGAGTGCCACATATTCCTTCATGAACTTCTCTTAACGCTAGTGTAGACTTTGTCAAAGTTAAACAACGAAGTAGAGTTCCATCAAAACTATGATGGTAAAGGGTGGATCCAAGTAGAGTACAATGAGTGGAATGATGAATGAAGGCTTTGGTTTATTTTTTAGATAGGTTAGGTGGCAGAACTTGGTCATGAAGGTAGTTGTAAAGGTCTGAGTACCAGATAGAATTAGGACCAAAAATATCACAAATCATTGCAATGGTTAAAGGTTCATGAGTTGGTGTTGATAGATTCTTGATGAGGAACTAATACTCTCTAGCTTTATCTATTTTTCAAATCAGAGAGCCAATAGTAGCAATGGCATCTATAGTTCTGTTACTAGCCCTTGGTATGTGCTCAAAATAAATGTTGGCAATTTGTTGCTTAAGAGTGTCGACCATGGCTTTATATGGAATCAACTTGTCATCTTTGGTTTGAAAATGATCTGTGACTTGATTGAAGATTAACTAAGAATCACCATAAACTTAAAGATGAGATATATTCCAATTCACTACTTATCAAAGTCCTGCAGCAAGTGCTTCATACTCAGCCATGTTGTTAGTATAAGGAAAGCTTATTCTAAATGATTTAGGGATGAGATCCCCTTGTAGTGTAACAAAAAATAGGCCTACCCCTGATCCATGTGCAGTAAATGAACCATCAAAATATAGTTTTCAGGGCTACTCCTCAAGGGGTGTGTCAATGACAGTCATTATGGATTCATCAAGAAATTGAAACATGAGTGGTTGTGTATCTATGAGAGGTGATTCAACAAGTTGATCTGCAAGTACTTGTCCCTTGATTGCTTTCTGATTGACATACTCTATTTCAAACTCACTGAGAAGCACGATCCATTTAGCCATTCTACCTTGCAAATCTATTTTAGATAGTAGATATTTGAGTGGATCTACTTTTGAAATGACCATGGTCTTATTAATCAACATGTAATGGCATAGTTTCTGAGCTACAAAGACTAGGGCCAGAAAATATTTTTTAATAGGTGCATGTTATGTTCATATGTAACCAAGGTACATCTTAGGTAGTATACGAGCTCTTTTCCATTGTCATCATGTTGAGCCAAGAGTGCCTCCAGAGCATAGTTGGTAGCTGATAGGTATAACAAGATTGGTTTTCCTGACATAAGAGGTAATAAAATACTAAAAAGATAGTCTTTGTTTTGTTGAAAAGCTATTTGGCAGTGATCATCCCAATGAAATGCAAATCCCTTCTTCAAAAGGTATGTAATGGATGGCACTTTTCTGCTAACTAAGAGATGAAGCATCGGATTGACTGGATCTTACCCTGCAAACTATGGAGTTGCTTTAAATTGGTTGGTAGCGGCATCTCGATTATAGCATAGACTTTAGCCGGATCAACTTCAATACCTCTACGAAACATGATGAAGCTAAGTAATTTACCTGAAGTTACACTGAACACACATTTATTTGGATTGAGTCTAACTTTGTAATCTCGTAATCTTTCAAATATCTTATGCAACACTACTAGATGGTTGGCCCTAGTTTTGAATTTTTCTAATATGTTATCAACATAGTATTCAACAATATCATGCATCATATCATGGAATATGATAGTCATGGCTCTTTGATATGTATCTCTAGCATTCTTAAGGTCAAATGGCATTACCTAATAACAAAATGTTCCCCATGGAGTGGTGAATGATGTTTTATGTTAGTCTTCTGGTGCTATTCTGATCTGGTTGTATCTTGAAAAGCCATGCATGAGTGAAAACATTTCATAACCTTATCATGGAGTCAATGATCAGGTCGATATTAGGCAATGGAAAATCATCTTTAGAACAAGCTTTGTTGATGTTTTGAAGATCAATATAGATTCTGATCCTTTCAAGTTTTTTACTAATAGGTACCACATTAGAGATCCATTCTGAGTAGTTAATGGATCAGATACATCCTACTTCTAAGAGTTTTTCCAACTCTTTCTTTACCAATACAATAATGTGAGGATGCATCTTCCGTAGCTTTTATTTTATTGGTTTGACACCAGGCTTAACCATAAGGTGGTGCAGAACCAAGGTGGGGTCTAAACTGACATGTCATAATAGGTCCATGCAAAGATATCTACAAATTCTCTCAATAGAGCTATAAAGACGTTATGTTTCTCCTCAGTGAGGGACATGCCTAGTTTTATCCATTTCAGGTCTGATGGAGTTCCGATATTTACCTATATTGTATCTTCGACTAGAAGGGTTAAACCGTCTTCTAGGATAATAGGCAATGACTTGAACTATTGGATTATATCAAGGTCCTCCGTTAGGACTTTCTCTTCAACTTCTCCTAGGCATGATGAATCTGAGTCCCCTAATGAGAGATCTGGCCATGTAATAAAAATAATAAAAAATTCTTGAAGAATTTGATCAAATACTTGTTTCTCAAAGCTGAACTTAGATCCACAGGCAAGTTCATCATTGGTGGTCTTCTGATCTAAATTTGAAGAATAATGAACACCCCCATCTAATGATGCCTAAAATAGGTTTTCACGACTAGACTGGCCTTTATCTTTAATTTTTCCCTGGTCAAAAAGTGCCTTAAAGAGGTTTTCACTTTGGGACCTCAATGTTTTGCTTATTTATTTTTGGCTAAGGGTGTTCACTCACTCTCCAAAATAGGCTATAGGATCCAATGTAATTGAGAATCCTGACTTATGATCTCCCAACAGAACATTATCTCTAAGGCCTAAGAAGTCACAAAATGTCTCATCATTCTAGAACTCATCAATCAGTAGACTAGATTCTTGTTGGTCCCAATCTATCAGTTGGAAATAATATAATGGTAATGGGTTGCGATGAATGGCCAAGGTAAGGGTATAAATGGCATTGTTATCAAACAGGTTGGTTTCAACTAAGTCATCAAAGGTGAGGCTATGATCAGACTTTGCTTCACTTTCGGCATCATCATCACTAGTAGCTGGTGATGGAGTTTGAATAAGATATGTGGGGTCACCCCTAAGCGGTTTAAATCCAAGTCCATAAGGTCTTTCATACTTAGTCATGGAAATTAGCTCAATGGTTCCTTGTTGATTCGGTCTGAAGCCTCTTCCTTCATAATTGTGATGCTTCATGATCCTATTGGGAATATGATACTTTGCATTTTTATAACAATCAACTTAGTTGTCATGGTATAACCATGATTTATCCCCTTCAAGAGGGTTAGGTTCTAGGCCAGATGTTGGTACAAATGTGATAGGTCCCTTATCTTTATTCTTTTGTTTCCAATGCATATGTGGAGTGACTTTAGGTCACCCAAATTTTTTTAGATTCTGAGGAAGATTGGCAATATGAAATGTATCATGGGTCACATACTCTCTTGATCCATTATTTGAAATGGTGAAATGATTAGAAGCTTCAAGGGGTGACATGTGGAAAAGGGTATCCAAGGTATTAGGATCTATGCAATTATTTGGTGAGGGATCAATAAGTATAGCCTTTCCTTTATCCTACTTGGAACTTGGAATCATGTTGTATTGATAATTATAGTTTTAAAATTCAGCCTCAAGATATTTGCAGTGTTCATATGAGTGTAAATCTTCTAAAATATTCACTTCCATCCCTGAGTGGAAAAACTTGATACATTGGTGTAGCATTGATGGGACTGCATGAATCTCATGCAACCAAGGCTTGCCTAGAAGCATATTGTATAATAACTCAAGATCAAGCACATGGAAAATTGTATCATGGGTCAAAGGTCCAATGATAACTGGAAAACTAATAGTGCCTTGTGATTCTTTTTCTTGATTATCTTAGACTTTGATGGTTATCATTTTTGGTTGGAGATTTGTCATTGTGTACCCAAGAAGCTTGATGAGCTTTAGAGACACTATGTTGAGGCCTGATCCATTGTATATAAGGACACATTTCACTATATGTCACTTTATATAAACTTCTATGTACAATGGGTTATTATGGAGCAGGCTAAGGGAAGACATATCACTTTGGTTGAATGTGACTTGTTGGGCTGGAGCTAGGTGTCCAACCAAAGCTTAAAATTTATCAGGGGATATGTCACTAGCAATAGTGGATTGAGTCAAAAACTCATTCAAGATGTTCTTGTGGATTATTGATGTTCGCAACAAATCTAAAATAAAAATTTGTGTTGGTGTCTTCTGCAATTGTTTCACAATATCAAACTTCTTATCTTGGTCAAGAGTGAATGGTTTATTTCAAGGCTAAATGGTTGGTTGGATGACAGACAAAGTGGTGGATGGTTGTGGGCCTAGGGTAGTAATCTTTGACCTCTGAGTTGTGATTGCAAAATCATGATTAAATACTGGACCATTATTGCTAACCAATGTTAGGAATGGTATGGGACCAGACATGACAAGTCTTGATTGCTGGTGCATTCATATGTGGTCACGTGGCAAGGATGGGTTGTCGATATAAGGTCCAAAGGGGGAAGTCCTAGTTTGCTAGTTTGCTTGTATGCACTCTTAGGTCAAATAAGGATTATCCATGTAATCTGGTTGAATGTTGTTGTTTAGCAATAGTCTAAGTTGATTAGTGCTTGGTCTAGGATTAATAGAGATGGTATTAACCCTACCCTATGTAATATGACCTACAACCTTTTTGTAGTCATGTGTAATTGCATGGTAGGTTTGTTGGTTGTTACCATTCTAAGGTAGGTTTGTTGGTTGTTACCGTTCTAACCTTGGTTTTGTCAATTATTCTATCATTGTGGGTTATACTACTAATTTTTTTGATTCTGTTGGTTTGACCTTTAATTTTGATAATGTTGATTTTGCTACTAGTCATTGTTGTTGTTATTGCTGATCATTGTGCTGCTACTGATTGTTATGTTAGGGAAATAGGTTTTGATAAATTCCAAGAGTTTGATTAGAAGTGGAAGCACCATTATCTAATGTTATCTCCCCACTCTCCAACATATTCTCAATTAAATTCTTGATTTGGACACATCTTCATAGATTATGCCTATTGACCCAATGATAGTCACATAATTCATTTTCAGGATACCAATCAGGATAAGGAATACCTTACAGATAATGCTTTAGTATGGGCCAACTAATCAGATTAGTGACAAAAAACTTGTGAAATACAAACTCAATAGGTTATCCTAGGTCACTAACGACATGATGTGTAGGCACGATTCTCCTTGGAGGATGGGTTTGCAATGGTAAAGGCTACTGTATTTATTATGCAAGTATTGGTTATTGTTCTTGTGGTATTGGTTGGAGAGGTTTCTAGGTAGAAGTAAGATAAAAAAGTGGTGTAGATGATGTTTTCACTATTTGGATATGATGGGATTCAATTACTTCATTTACCATAACATTCTTATTGCAGTTGAATTACTTCGATCTTTCTTGATTATTGGCCTTTGCCGATTGTGATGCTTGCATTTGAATGGGATGTTGATGTTGACCATTTTCCTGATCGATACCTTGATTTTGATTAGTTGAATTAAGTTTGATGACTCCTTTATTGATGAGCACTCGCTCAATCAACAAACCTTTATCAATGATCTCTTTGAAAGTATGTGCACATTGTAGTTCTAGATGATAAGCTATTTCACTATGAATTTTTTTTGTAAACATAGTGGCTAATTATTTATCTGATAAACTATGGATGAAATAGCTTACAAGGGATCTCCATCACTGTAGATAACTTGTAAAACTCTCACCAACTTTTTGATTTGCTTGCATTAAGTCCACTAATAAAATCTCATGCTCGAGACTATAGAAAAAGTGTTACACAAACTTATTAGAAAGATCATCAAAATATGTTACCAAATTTTTGGGAAACTTTAAAAACCACTCCAAGGCTTGTTCAACCAAGCTCCTTAGAAACAACAACAAAAGGTATATGTCACTATATGCCACTGGTTGACATATGACAAAGAATTCAGTTAAATGGGCCTTAGGGTCACCTTTCCCTTTGTATTTATTGAATTTTGGTAGTTTGTATCTTGAAGAAAATGGTATCTGCAAATACTCCATGTTGAATGGATAGGAACAAATGTCATCCAATTTGAACTTTTTAGTTTGTTTCCCAACTTGAATGGTAGCAATTGCATCCTTCATCTGTTGAAATTCTTGGGATAGAAAACTAGAAAAAACATAGGTTTGAGGGAGAATGTTGGTTTGGGTAGATGGTTGGGAGGTCATAAGTGAGACACTTTGGCTAGGGTATGATGGAAATACCTGTTGGGTTATATTGGTTTGCTTGGGGAATGGACCAAGAATATGCATATGTGGATTAAGATGTACTTGAAATTGCAGGTTGCACGATATTCTAGTTTGAGTTAGTGATAAAGGTTTGACTTAGAGGATTTTATGGTTGGGATGGAGGGATATAACTATACTGTGTCTATTGTGGTTGAAAAGGGACATGCTACTGACTGATCAAACCTTGTTGTTGAGTGGGAACTTGTGGACCAAGACCCTGTCTCTAAATTTGTGGCACATTTTGAACCAATAGTTGTCTAGTAGGTATTTGAGAAATATGAGAACCTCCTTATTGCATGAATCCATATGGAGAAGTGAAAACAAGTTGTAGATTTGGCATCTATCACTGACCAATATTTGCATGTTATTGACTAGTCATTATTTGGTTTTGAATTGGCATATTAGTCTATGACTGAAGAGGTATGTTTGTTGTTATCTAGTGAGGTAGAACATTAGTTGCCCCTGATTGAGGTCGTAATGTATTTATCCTCTATTACATTGATACACTAGGTTATGCCTACGATTGTGGAATACTAATCATTACTTGTTGAGGAGTAGGATTCATCACATTCTATTGTTAAGGCATGACATTGGCCATTGTTTGATTACCTAATCCCATAGGTTGTACACTCGAGGAAGCAATCGGTTGAGGTTGGGATGTAGAAAATCCTATTCCTTGGTATGATGATCTACTCATGGGATTAACTACAGGCACATGTTGTTGGCTAGTTGTTTTTGCGTTAGTACCATATTGATCAAGATTAGACGTTGTTTACACATTGTCTACTACATTTGGCTGACTATTCTGTGTAGAGGTTGAAGACACTTCTTCAATAACAGGCATAAGCATTAATTTATCTATCAAAGCAGTTTGTAGGAATGGTTCAGAACTCATATTTTCTTTCCCAGTTAACTCTATCAACACTCCTATTGAAGGAACTAGGTCAATAAGAGGCTTACTCACCATGTTCATCTAATTGAAATTACGTGCTAGATTCGGGTAGGTTTGATATGCTATCTGCTTTTGGTTAAAGTGATCTTCCATGATGTTTTTGACTCGATTAGATATATTAGGGTCTTGATACATTGTTTGGACTAGAGCCATAGGATTGTTAGAAGAATCTTGCTGATCATAAATGATATTGTGGGACACTCTTACTAGGCTTGGTAAATTCTCATGGGGGAAGTCTACTGGAAACTTGGCCCCTACCTCTATGGCTCTAGTCAAAATCTCATCTTTGTTCTCTAAAAAATATTGCTCAAATAAAAATGGATCATATGTGGAAGCCGTATTAGTAGAATATGACTATTGAAGAATTGGCTCATCCATTGTGGGTAGTGTATCTAGGTATTATGTGGTTTGTTCTTGGTCTTGTTATAAATAAGGTGATGTGTTAACCAAATAGTTAGCCAAGGGATCTTGGTTTTGTGCCTCTAATTGAGTATTATAAGAGGGATAAGAATCCATCTCATAAGTAATATTATCCGCATAGGGGTCTTGCACCATTTCTCCCTATGCCACCACATTACTAATCTCGAGACTGTACATGAGTCCACTACGAGTGTAGGAATACATGTTGGGATCCATAGCCAATACTTTGCGATAAAAGGTCAAAGAGTTCTACAAACTCTAAAAAGGACAAAATCTAAAATAGATGATGTTCCAATTTAGTCTAGATTCATCAAAAAGATCAAAAGGTTTATGCAAATATTTGTGAATAAATAAGCAACGTGAAGTATCTAACGTTTCACTATTCACACAAAGATAAAGAAGTAAATAGACCAAAAATTAAAATGCCAAACTCTAAGGTCGAAGTGTTTTAAATCAGTCTAATTTAAAAATTTAAAAGTTGCTAGGTCTTTTGGCCAAACATGATGTCAAAAGCTAGGCTCAAATAAGGCATGCACTAGGAATTTTGGCCAAACAACATCATAAGCTAGACTTTGAAATAAATGAAAGTTTTAATCTAACAGATTTGAAACACTTCTAACAAACACTAGGCATTTAATTCTTGGACATGAATTTGATGAACAAGGTATAAGGTATGAAACAAAAGACACTTTAGAGATAGTTTATTTTCTCATAAATAATGGTATAAAACTTAGTTCTTTTGACAAATAAGCTAGACAAAAGTGAATGATATAACTGTGTTAGACAAAATATCACAAAAGTACACTTGGATTTATTTGAAAATGTAGGAATAAATTTGAACTCTATGCAAGAGGGTCTATGAAACAATATTTGAAATGTTTTGGGCAACGTAATGATGCTACATACCCAAAAGGTGTGACAAAAAAGTTTGTTTCAAAAACTCTCTAAGGTAAAGATAGTTTCCCACAATTTTGACAGTATAACACTACTTTTCTTGACTCAAAATGTTGTGGTGAATAGACTCAAAGTGCAAGTGTTTAGCACAAAATGGCTTAAGTCTATCAAGTGGTGATAATTATCTTGAGTCTAAAATGACCTTCAACCCAATTTGGAAATTGAACCTAAGTTCCCTCAAGTTTAGTGCAAATGGAAAACCCACTTAACACATCAACTTTATGAAATTATAAAGGTGAAATTTAAAATTTAGATTATAAGTGAAGGACTTAAACAACTTTGGTAAAGGTCTAGACTCAATTGGGCGGCATAATTATGCTAAAGTGGATGATATGACTCTTAAGCTTTTGATGAAATTTGAATAAGGCAAATTGATGTTTTCATATGGGTAACATAACTCCTCTTAGTTTAAAATAAAATTAGGACTATGTTTTTGGTTTAAATTATTTGTTTACGCCATGTTTTGACTTCAAACAATACTTTAATATAGGACAAAACTCAACTGATTAATCACTCTTAGATCCTAAATTGACAAGGTTGCTTGGTATTGTTGGAATCCATCAATATACATCATTTGAGAAGATTTTAAGTGTTCATCCAAAAGTAAATATGCATTATATAATAGGGTTTTTATTCCCCCCTTATCTCAAATGATAGTACTATGACATGGACCTTGAGGCGCACCTTGCACCAACAACACTTCCGTGGCAAGTGGGGATTTGTCTAAGATCTAACAAGTTTTAGAACATTCTAGGGGAATCAATTGCATAATGACTTTCACGCCAAAAAATACAAAATAAAAGTATAAATTTTGGGTCCGTATGACTTGGCTTGTTGCAAAAAGGTCTAATCCTTTTTGAAACCACTACATCTTGTTATTTGCTCAGTGTAGTGCGATGTCCAAAGTACCACTAGATTTTGTGTGCAACTCTAATTAGGAGCCAAATGAAGTCAATGCTAGGAGGTGAAACCCTGGGTCAAAGCTTCCCCAAAGAAATCATGGGAGGTGATGAAGTCCCCCTCGCAAGCTAAGTTTGCATAAAATTAAAAAAAGCATGAAAGTAGAAAGACTTTAAGGTCATTTTTAAGGTCACCCAAACTTTGATGAGTTTTTGAAGAGTGCTTTAGATGAATTTCTTTCTAAGCCTTGACTAGGCTACTTGTAATAGGAATGGTGCTTTTGATTTCAAGGGTTCCCTAAAGGGGATAAATGAAAGAACATACATGCAACACCTCTCTTTTTGCCAAACAAAGGTTTAACTTAAAAAACTAAGTCAATACAAAAATTTGGAAAGGTGAGTTCATTTTTAAGCCCAAATGGAAAATGAGGTGGTGTTCATTTGACCCCTTGATCTTAGTTGTAACTTTAAAAACTAATGCTAAAAACTCATTTAAGCACCTAAATATTACCTTTAGCACCCAAAATAATGTTCCTAATTCATTTTAGGCATGTAAAAGGTGATCTAAACATATTTTTAGAAAATGTCAAGCTTGGTCCTGCAATAAAAATGTTAGCATGTCCTTTAGCCTTGAAGCAGGTTTGAAACAATGAACTTTAAAAAAAAGAGTTCTCAAGTCTATGTTTTAAGAAAAACATAGTGATCAACGTTGATTATACAATCGATGATTACATTTACTAATTGATGTCGGTTATCTAACTGATATCGGTTATACTAATGTGATCAATGACAGTTATCCAACTGATGTCAGTTTTACTAACTAACATCGGTTATTGTGTAAACTTATGGCAAACAAAAATGGAAAAACAAAATTAGAAAATTAATTTGTAAGAGTTTTAATGATTCAAATTAACATTTTAAAGCTACAAAATGATCTTCTTCATGTGTGGGATGCATCTAGTTAGTCTCACCGGGCGTGCCATCATGTGAACTAGGAATTTGACTCAAGAGAGGATGGTTAGTATGGTGTTAGTTTCAAAATGAAAACAAAATGAAAGAAACACATTAACTAGCATAACATCTCTAGGCTTAGACACTAGGGAGATCTTATTTAACAAACATGAGTAAAATACACAACTAAAATGCAAAAGAAACTTTTTTTTACCTCCCTTGGATGCTCCAAAATGCTTGTTGTAGTGGCCTTCTCAGCTTATGCTCATGAAGTCATTAGCAATGGAATATTGGCTACCTCCATCTCTCCTTGGCACCTTTGGCTTGTGGCTTGGATTGGCTTAGAATCAATTTGGATTGATAACACTATTTGCATGAAACTTTGTAATCAATTATGCATTATAACTTTGCATAATCATGTCTTAAAAATGATGTTCTTGGCCTCTCTATTTATAGATTTTTGAGAATGTCTAGAATCAACTGAACCATCCATCCTGAGATTGAGATGTGTGGTTGAGGATTAATTCAATCTTTGGAATTAAGTTTATAATTATACTCATCATGACATTGGAATAAGGGACAATTAAGAGGCATGGAGGGTATCATTGAACACATTAATGAGGCATGAGGGCATGAATCTTGATATTTATGGCATTTATGGTCTAGGGATGTCTTCCCATGAAATGAGGTCACTTGATGATGCAGATATTGAATATCCATTTCAAAAAATAAGTTTTCAACAAGTTTCTATAGAATTATTAATTAGGCCTTGATTTGGATTAATTAGTTCTTAAGCATGCTTGAGCACTTTGTGCACAATTAATTAAATTGATCAGAATACCTTATTATTAGTCTAAAATTTAACTGGATTGGAATTGGAAGGTGATGTTAGATGAATTGGATATATTATCCCATTTAGGATGTTACTGACAAAAAATAATAAAGGCATACATCTTATGCAAAAGATTTGATAGGAAAGAGCAATCTAGAGCACTTAGGTGCAAAATTGGCATTTTGACTTAGAATGATCTGACCAAAGTTAGCTGGACCAAAAATTGCATTATCCCATTTAGGGATACCCTAGTTAAAATTGGCATTTGAATGTTAGTTTCACATCATTCAGCGTGTTTTAGGCCAAATTGTGCATTTTGGGTGAAAATTGGTCAAAATCCTGATTAGAGGTTATTGGTGGTAAGATTTAGGTGTCTACAAAAGGAGTATTTATATATTCAAGTTGGCAATGACCATTAGGCATAGAAGGTTGTCCATTTAAACATAATCAATACTTGATTTTGATGTCAATCTCTAGATCATCGTACCAAAGATTGTACCCTTATGGTTCATTTGAATCCCTCCTCAGACCCTCCACAAATTGACAAGCCCAAGGTGGTGGATAAAAAAAATGTCTGGACAACAGTTGCCAATAAAAAATTACTATAAATATTGAAACCCTTCCCCTAATTACTTCTCCCTCTGTATCGATAATCTTCCCAAAAGTTATCAATTCCTCTCTCCCACATGTTAAAACCCACATGGCCCATAAAAATTATGTTTCTCACATTTCACATCCTCAAGTAATTTCCTATCTCATTAGATGTCCTTTGCAAGTAGATATTTCTCTAGGTGGTCATGCAACCCACCTCATGGTGGTGGTGAATCTCCCCAAGAAGACAATGGGGCTAAATGCCACTCTTTTTTGCTTAGGGATTTCATTCTTCCAAACCAACGTAATAGTTTCTTAGCTCATGAAGATATAGATGATGCCTAGGGAGATATCTATATGGATGATAGATACAAATGAATATTCTCTCATGGAATGTTTGAGGTGTCAAAAATTCCTCTTATAAGTTATCTATGTAAACTATTTGCCAACATATGGGTTCCTTATTATTTTTGTCTATAGGAAGTTAAAGTTTTTAGGTTCCTTCTCTAGACAACTCTAAAATATGTTGCTCCTGATGGCACCCAATTCTCTAATTTGCATGAGAAGGGACATAATGATTCCAATATATTGGTGTCATCTAATTTTTCCTTCTTAATTAATTCCATGGGGAAAGACCCATCACATTGAGCTATTTGGTTGATTTTGGATATTGATGGCTAGTCATTAAGATTTCTCAACATTTATGCTCAAAATGATGGCCCTTATAGATCCTCTTTATGGTGATATCTGGTTGACATCTTACCCCTTGCCATGTGGCTTGTGTATAGGAAGTTTCATATGGTTTAAACCTCCAAAGATAAAGTTGGTGATTTGCACATTATATGGTGAATGGGATAATGTGAAACATGGTATTATTTTAAGAATAGTTAGGGTCTTGTCGACCCTCTCCTTCGACAGCACTCATTAAATACCAATTACCATACTGACAATAATTGAGTCCTCAAAATATTGAACCATTATATGCTTTCAGAGCAAAATACATTTTATTTTGTAAACACCAATGGCCACCTTGTCATTGTACATTATGAATATGTTCTCTCAGAACATGTTCCCATCTCTTTCAAAGTGAAATGGATCACAAGCCAATTCAAATTTTCACATAATCATTTCATCCTTAACACCTCCCTCTTTAGCCATGAGGGCACCATCTATTTCATTACCATGATTTATAACCTCATAACTAATTTCCTTATGCTAGCATTTAGATTGATTGGTGGAATGAAGCCATTTTTCACACCACCATCTTGCCCTGCCACTATGGGAAACATATTGCTCATGTTAGGAAACAAGGTGATGAGGTTGTGCTTAAATAATTTTATAGAGTGTCTTCCCTTCTTGAACACAACCACTTTGATCACAATCTAAAACATCTATCTTCCTCTCTCAAACATCAAATCAAGGTGGCAAATGGTCATGTTGCTACAGGGGCACAACTTCATGCTCTCTTGCATTGGTTCAAAATTGGAGACAAAACTTCAAAGGAAAATTTTAAATCCTTTAAATTCAAAAATTAAGGCTACTAAGTCAGCCCAAGTGAAATTCACCTCTCTTCCTGACATCTTTACTTTTATAGACCATTATCAATTAGTATTTCAAGCTCAGGATGAAACAATGGCAAGAACCCAAGCCTTGAAAGAATGCCTTGATGTGGTTCCTCACAAGTTGAAACTTGTATACCAAAGGATTTGTGATGTGCCTTTGAGTATTTAAGAACTCACAAATGCTCTTCCCTATATGATTAATGATAAAGCTCAAGGTCTCAATGGTTTTCCCTTTGAATTTTGTAAATCCACTTGGGAATTCAGTGGGTTCAACTTGTTTCAAGTTTATAGAGAAGCCTTATAAAATAAATATTTGGGTGCCATTATCAATCAAGGTAATACTAAATTCATTCTTAAAGATGGTGACTCAGAGATCATCACTAGGTGGTGACCTATCACTTTGTTGAATGTGTCTTGTAAGATCCTTGCTATAGTTCTTACTAACCATCTTAGCCTCATTCTTCCTACTATTATTAGATCAAAGAAAACAAGATTTATTAAAAGTAGGTAATTATTGATAATATTATTGATGTTTGGGAAGGAATGGAATGGGATAGGGATTCTTGTAAGATAACCATATTTATTAAATTAGTCTTTGAAAAAGATTACAATAGGTCAAATGGCCTTTCATCATAACCATGTTGCTGGCTCTTGGTTTTGGCCATTTATTTATTTTATCAGTCCAAAGTTTGTTTGTGGATGCCTCCACTTGTCTCACTATCAATGACCTCAAATTTGATTCAATTTTCCTCCAATGCTCTATCTGTAAAGGTTTCCCTCTTGCCCCATCTTTATATGTTCTTTCTGGAGAAGCTCTTGGTTATTTTTTGGCTCACAAGGCTGAACATGGTCTTGTTCATGGTATTGTCCTTCTTGACCAATCATCTCAGATCATTAATGGCCATTTTGCTGATGATAATTTTATTACTTTTGAAGAGCATGAAAAGGTATTCACATAAGCCATGAAGTGTCTTGACACTGTCCCCCTAGCTTGTAGTTCTAATTTACAATGGAACAAAACTCAATGTTTCAGCTAGAGCATGATGCCTATGCTAGATTGGCTTCTCAAATATCAATGGAAATGGATTAGTTGAGAAGAATAATTCAAAATTTTGGGCATTGCATTTTCCTTTGATATCTCTCATGCATAGCTATGGAAACATGTCCTAAATCAAGTTGAAAAGAAGGTGGAATAGTGGTTTACCAAAGGGTTAAAACATAATAACATGTCTCACTTTTTGGCAAAAATATGTCACATACACTACCAATCTCCCCTCAAAATATTTTGAGTTTGGGTCATTTATATTAATCAAATATATGTATGTTAACTTATATATACAAACATGTAGTGCATATACATTTTTTCATTAAAAAAAAAAATTGTTAAGTATTTCTTAGGATTTATTTTTGAATTATTAAAAAAAAATCCCACCTAATGGGACACATTATTATTCTTTGACCCCAAATCACTTTCTTTAGCAGGGAAATTCAATATGTGTAATAAAATATTAGCCACTACTCATGTCTATTACTCTTCCTGTTGAGCTCCCTCTAAAGCCTCCTATGACAAGTTCAGTAAAACCCTTAGGAATTTCATTTGATTTAATGCCAAGCACATGAGGGGGTTCCATAGAGTTTTATAGGGAATTTGTTGCCTTCCTTGAGATAAATGAGGTATGGGAATATCAATATTTATATATAGAGTATTTCATTGTGTGCTAAGTGGGTAGTCTGAGCCATCAAAGGCAATGCATCTTGGAAAATTCTTCTATGACATTGTGTATCCTTTGGATTTCCTTACGATAAATCTAGTTGGAAGAATCTTGGCTTCCATACCCTTCTTATTACCTCTATTTTAGTCAAAATTTAAGGTTATTTTGTGGAAAAAAGCATATAGAAGGATTTTGAGGTTGTGAATCCCCATTTGAGGTGGATTGGTGATGGGTTTCTTACTGGTCTTTCTTTCAATGATCACAATATTTGGTGGTCTCCATTACGACCAATACTAGTGTTTTGTTGGTAGAATTGCTTGGTATAAAAGTATTGAGGCTCTTTAGAAAATAAATTAGCATCATAATAGATTTGGTTTCTACTAGGGACTAGGCTCCTAGGCCTAATTTGAAATCAAAATTTGATTTAAACAATGCAAACTAACCTACTATTCTCCATGTTCAAGAATTAATGCCAAATGTTATGATGCACAAACTAGGTATACAACCACTATGATCATGGTGGAAAGCTTGGAGATGGAATTATGATACCCACTTCAAAAATTACTCTCTAGATCTCCTCTATCAATTAATGAGTGTTTTCTATTCTACTCTTGGTAATCTTAATAGGCACTAGAGTCTCAATTCATTCCCTATGACTTAGATTGCCTCAACTTGACTTAATTTGGAAGGCTAATCTTGAACCCAAGTTGGCTCACTTCCTATGGTACTTATTTTATAAATGTCTTCCCATCGAGGATCCTCTCTACCATATTAAAATTTCTCAACCCAAATGACACTCTTGCGAACCCAAAGTCTTTCAAACATACCTTTTGGTCATGTCCCAGAGCCTAATCTACTTGGAAATGGATTCATAGTTTCTTCAAACCTTACCACCCTGAGCCCTTCTCATGGCACCTCACCCTCCTTAAGATTTGGATAATTGGCATATTGTTATTACTTTGTATGGAATTTATTTAGAGTTGTGATTCTTTTCCAATTGTGGAAAGACAAAAATAATTCTTTGTTTAATAATGGAGATTCTTCTTGCTTCTTTTCTAATAATGACAAGGTTGCTATGATATCTTTGACCTACTATGTCAATATAATGTAGATATTCAATATTTTCATACAAGTTTGGTTAAGACAAACAAAATGATAAAAAATACTAAAGACACACCTATGACCTCAGAGCTCAACAAAATACCAAAGAGACTATAAATGCATAAAGATTTACACCATGCAAACCTCCTTTGTAGCTTGATCATTTATGGGATGTGACTTGGTTGTAGCTTTTATATGGTCTTTATCAATGTAAACTTGAAGTTAAACATCCCCATAAAATCTATGGATCATGAAGAATTTGATCAAAGAGTGTATATTGATGAACAAGTTTAGCTTGATAAAATTCCAAGGCTTCGCTATATCACTGGAACATGAGAATAGTGATGTGAATGATCTTATTTATAACAAAACCAGATTGATGAGGACCCTTCATCTTGAAGTTAAGATGAATGGTTTACAAAGGGTCCTCAAGTGTGCATGCAGATCAAGAACATGAATCACTATTGTAAGCCCTTCATCTCAATCAAGATGAAGGGTGGAGGATGACCTTTATAAATATTAAAGATGAGTGAAAATAAGCCCTTCATCTCAATCAAGATGAAGGGTGGAGGATGATATTTTTAAATATCAAAGATGAATGAAAATAATCTCTTCATCTCAATCAAGATGAAGAAGGGAGGAACATCCTTTCTAAGAGAGCACATGGATCTCCTTCATCTTGTTTCCAAGATGAAGGGTGGAGGATAATCCCACTCTATTTTTAATTCTTTGCATAAATGTTGTGCTCTCAAGGGTATATCCTTAGGATCTCAAGATTATTTTTTGCATGAAGATGTCCTTTGGAGGGGGACAAGAAGAAAATTAGTAATTAAAAGAGTAATTAATTAAATAGCTCAAGGACATATTTAATTAAAATAATGTGAGAAAATGATCATTAGACTGAAATTGAGATAGAGAAAGTATTTGAATAGATAATGTTAATTGATTAGAGAAATGATAATTGAATAGAGAAGAGGGAATTGATCAAATAAATTGATAATTGAATGTAAAAATTGAGCAGGATGTGTGAAATTATAGGAAGTCATTCTATTATGTAATTTGACACAGAAGTGATAAAATTAGAGTGTCTACATTTGCCCCTATTTGAGAAAGAATTGGGAGACAAAAAAATCAACAAATTTTCAAATAATAAAAAGTCATAAAATTTATCATAGAATAAATGTTGATGAGAGTTAGTTTTGATGAAAGTTTGTTAAAATTTATAGCAAAATGGGTTCAAACGTGCCATAAAGTGCAGTTGGTTAAGCCTTGGATGCCCCCTCAGGGGAATAGTTAGTAAACATTAAGCTGAGTGAACCCTAAAAATTATGTTAGAATGATGTATAAATAATATATGGGGAGAAAAATTAAAGAGATAGGCGACAACCAGATATAAAACAGACTTCATGGCTAAAAATAAGCCTCGCTAGAGGAAAAAAATAGTGCAATAGGGGATAATATTTCAAATAAAAGGCTATAGATTAACCATGGGGTAGAAAAATAGTTCACTTTCTACTTCTCATTTGAAAAATTACCCTTGAAAATTTGTGCATGAGAGATCGAGACAAAATGCCATGCTGAAGATGATTGAGATCACTTCCAAAAAGGGTTCAAGTGTACATGCGACCATGAGGGATGGGGCCATTGATAGGTACCTTTGTTTTCTTTTTAATTTAATATTTAATAGAATTTATTACTTAGTAAATTTGAACTTATGACAAAATCACCATTTTTTAATCAATGAATTCATCTACGAAAATGATGAATTTGACACCAAAAATGACAACACTATCAATTATTTAGCAAAATTATCATAGGGTTTATCAATTTCATCTGCAAAAATGATAAAATTACTCTTTGGTGAGAGTGCTCAAAGAATTTTTCCTTATCAATAAATTTTTCCTTGTAATCGATGATATTGTCTATCTAATTAGTGAAAACATAAAAACTAGGTTAACCTAATAGTGAAAATGACTAGGAGAATGACTAAAAGGATAATAGAATGATAAAATCACCAAGACCATCTAATAATGAATTCATCCAAAGAATGAAAAAATTGCCCTGAAAGATGATGAATTTGATTTAAATAATAGCAAGATTGCCACAAGTGACCAATGAACTAGAAATGAAATGAGGCAAAATTAGACATGAGGATTTTGTTAGACCAATAGACATGACTTAGATAGTAGAAATGTGATGTAGTCAATAGAAATAGAGAAATAATAGAGTGATTTGGACTAATTTGTAAGAACGAGTGGGTGTCCTCATTACTTGGGAGTGATGATCACACATTCTTTGGATACTTGGTTTATGGATGGGGTTTTTACCTGGATTCTTTGACACCATTAGACTTGCCTACATTGCGAGGATGCCCATGATCAAGGTGGATTAATCCTTATTGAGTGTTCTAGTTGAGTGATAGAGATCAAAAACATCTATCTTCTAGCTACCAACATGATAGATGATAGTGAAACTAGAGGATTTGCATCATATACTTCACATTCCCATCTTTAGTTGTCCATTATACTGATTACCTCTAGGGGATAGAAAAGTAATTTGGGAGGAGTTGATAGGACCATTAGACATTGAGATGGTACATAGGGTTATGTTGATATTGACAAGATCAAGATTGTGATGGACCTTCCTTGAGTTGAGGTGATGGAGGAGGATGTTCCTATACTAGTAGTATATGATAGAGTTATTCTTTCTCTAATGGATATTGTTAGTGACATTTTACTGCCTGACAAGAGTGGGCACTTCTTCCATATAAGGCTAAGTGGCATGTTTAGAGATATGTTATTAGACATAGTTATCTTTGTATGGGGGATAGTGATGTTATTATATTTGTATCATGATTTACATTGCATTGTACATCATTAGGGTCATATTTGAAGCCCATCAACATCACTCTAGGTGTACGAGAACAAGTGGTTGTTAAGCACCTTGTTGGTATGTGATGGTTGAGGGATCCAAATGAGCCTAGAGTTTATAGATGGAAGTAAGGGTCACTTAGAAGAGATTTGATACTACATACACACTATTGATGACCTAATTGATGATGACATCATATGGAGGCCATATCATGACATCCAATTCTAGTGGGCTAAGGATTCATAGTTGATGTTATATATGACCACTCCTTGCTATATCGCAGGTCGATAGGATTATACCATTGAGTGGTATTGGATAGACATGATAATGTGATAGTTTATTATATGATAGGATGTGCCACCAAGTCCATATATATTTTCTCATGCAATGAGGGAGACACGAGAGTGGGGACCAACCCCAAACATAGTGGAGGCCAGAGCTAGCTTTGGATTGGAACCCTAGTTCGATTGGGTATACACAAGTGGTCCAGATGATGTGGGAATCACATATGAATATGATACATGGTGGGCCATTTAGTGTCCATATAGATTGACTTTTCCATAGGGTGGTGTAGATGCACATGCATTAAGAGCTCCTAGAGATAGATCCATAGGGAGGAGAGTTGTAGAGGAGGTTAAGGAGGTAAGAGAGGAGGGAGAGGACTAAGGAGAGTTTGATGATCTAGAAGACATTCACATAGAGGAGGGAGATGACATGGAGATTGAGTACATGGAAGAGGATATAGAGATCATATCAGAGGAGGTTGGATGGAGATAGATAATGCATAGATGGATCAAAGAGCACAGGGGAAAATAAATATGGGACATGATAGCTCTTCTAGACCTCTCATTTTAGTAGAGATAAAGGCACTTATAGATAGATTGATATAAGAGATCAATACATGAGATCAATAATTAGTAGGGTTACAGGGTAGGCTAGATCAACACTCTTAACAACTATCTACAACACATGGCCAAATTATAGTAGATCAAGAAGAGATATCTAGACTAAGGGTAGAAACAACTAGGCTAGATTTAACATTGAGACAACTCACTATTGAGAGGGATACTCTTAGATTTGAGAGAGACATGGATCAATATAAGAGGGATGATGTATTATAGGGTCATGCTCAGGTGGTAGCCTAGAGAGATACAACACAGATAGAGTGAGATACACTGTAGGCTGACAAAGACATATTAGAGACATCGATGGATAGGTTATAATTTGAGTGGGATGAGAACATAGAGGCAACCATTAAGAGAGGAATGATAGTTATTTATGATAGGATCCTTCAAGATAAGAATGAGACTACATATTATAAAACACTATATAAGGCAACAGTGCCTATGAGCACTAGGAGACCTACTTTTTTAGAGTATAGGGATTAATAACATTTGTCTTCTATATCTTCCTCTTGATCACATAGGTCTTCAGCTTCAGCCAGATCAGTTTCACAACCTACACCATGCTCATCTACTATGGGTCCTCTAACACCACCACTATGAACACCCGATAGGGGAGGAGATAGTTATTGGCAGAGAGATCACATAAATAAATATGCTAGAGATAGTCATAGTCAAAGTTGACTAGACTAGAGATGTTTTACCTTGTATTTTGATCTATGTACTAAATATATTCATTATGAATTTAACTAATATAATTTATACTTGTACTCTCAATTTTTAACGTACATGCCCCATTTGATGTATATGGACATTGATCATTTATATATATGAGATTATTGATATTCTATGTTATCTCATGTGTTCTTCTATTTTATTCACTTATATCTTTTTCTCGTATATTAGATATGATTTAATATGCTATTGATATTAAATTTTGCTCCTTCTTAGCATTTAATGTGACAAATGGACTTTATAATCAAGATGTTTATTAGTATTTGTTGATTAGAGATTTGATGACATAGAAGACATAGGAACAGGCTCACAAAATGGTGAGAATGTATAATTGAATAGGCTTGCCAACATGGGAAGAGATGTACTTGAAAATGGACTTAGAAAAGTGATAAGTATGATCAAGGACAAGAATGAACAATGTGAGATATAATGATTAAGCTCACAAAATAGCGAGAGCGTGAAATATGAACTTGAAAAATGACAAGAGCATGAAATGCTTGCAAAATGATGAGAGCATGGAAATGATAATCTCAAAAGATGACGAGAGTGTTAAATATGAACTTGCAAAATGTCAAGAGCATGAAATGTTGGTCCCACTTTTAGAAACATTTTCAATCATGAGGAAATGAAAATCATTAATGAGATATATTGAAATGTTCCCTCTCCACATGAGTAACTATAAAATCAAATTTATCACCAAGAGAATAACTAATCAAATTGACAAAATAGAGATGGGTACCATGTGGGAAAGAACTTCACTTTTTAAGATTTTCTAAACTTTTGAATGTTTAGGGTTTTTTGGGATATTTAACTTTTTAGGGATTTTTAGAATATGAATTTTTAGGGATTTTTGGAATAGGATATAAACAAGGTTAATTTGACTAGAGACTATACTGATAGGAAATATGAAACAATAAATCCATCAACACATATCAAAGGGAAAGACACTCATGGGCATGATTCCTTAAAATGAATAAGAGACATGAACAAAGGAATGGTCAGACACGAATGGTTCTATAGAAAAATTTCAACAATAGTAGGTAATAAGATGCAACTTCTTCCTTACACTAACAAATTTGGATGTGAATTAATTATATGAAGGAATACAAACATAAATTTTTAAGAACTTGAGAAAACCATAACAATTTTATAAGATAGAAGATCATAAATTTCCATATCTAGAATAGAATGCCCCAAGCATGGGTGAACAAAGATGATTTAGACATAATAGAATAAAGATTCCCCCAAGTAGGAACACCTATTGGATAAAACACAATAATTCAACATATAAATACTTAAGATGCATAATATTCATTGGCTCATCAAATTCATCACCCTAGGGAGTAGCCAACTTATATGCACCTAATCCATATTTTTCTATGATAATGAAGGGGTCTAACCAATTTGGTTCAAACTTACCTTCATTTTTCCATTCAAAATTTGTATTCTTTTGATTTTATTTGAGCACAAGATCACCATGCTCAAATTCTTGAGAAATAATTTTCTTGTTATAACCCTGACATAGCCAATTTTGATAAGCCTTTAGGTGATTGAAGGTGGCTAGACATTTCTCATCTAGAAGTTGCATTTATGCTAATCTTCCCACTCTGTAATCTTCTTCATCAAGAACACCTTGAAATTAAATACAAAATGAGGGAAACTCAAACTCAATAGGAAAATGGCTACATATCCATAAACCAAGGAATATGGAGTTGTATTAGTAGGAGTACAAACATTGGTATGATACACCCATAAGTCTAGAACTTTTTTCATGTGCTAATCACGACCATAGGTATTAACCATTTTATTTAGAATTTTGATCAAATTCTTATTGGAAGCTTTGACCTATCCATTACCTTATGGATAGTATGGATTTGAGAACTTGTGAGTGATATAAAATTCATAACAGAGAGCAAAAACATATTTATTTTTAAATGATCCACCATTATTAGATATAATGGCAGATGGAATGCTATAGCAAAAAATGATATGATTCATAATGAAATTTGAAATCTATTTAATATTAATATAATTAAGAGGGATCATCTCTACCCACTTTGTGAAATACTCAATTACAGTAAGGATATGCTTATGACCATCATAAGAAGTAGGGTTGATCTTGCCAATGGGAGAAAGTCCCCACATGGAAAACAACCAAGGAGTCATAATTAGTTGAAGTGCTTGGGATGGAGCATGTATAATATCACCATGTTTTTGACATAGAAAACATTTATTAACAAATGCACATGCATCTTCATTCATAGTAGGCCAATAGTATCCAGTATGAATCCATTTTTTAACTAAGATAAAATTGCTAGTATGTGCACCACAAATTTCTTCATGAACTTCCCTTAGCACTAATTCATATTCTTCTATTATTAGATAATGAATCAGAGTTCCTTCATAACCTCTTTGGTAAAATGTGTTGCCAAGGATGGTATATCAAGAAGTGTTATGAATAAATGACTTGGTTTGATTTTTGGATAATTCAAGGGGAATGATTTGATCTTAGAGATATGAATAGATATCAAAATACAAGGGATAATTAGGGCCAACAATGACACATATCATTTTAGAATCTAAAAAAGTATGTACTAGAATAATAAGGATCTCAATCAGAAATTGATACTTTATGATAGATGAATTAATTTCTATCATATATCCAACAGTAGCCATAACATCAATAGATCTATTATTGGTTTAAAGAATCTGTTCAGTCTGGATGAATTTGAATTTGAGTTTAAACTCATCCACCAAAATTTTATAGGGTACCAATTTCTCATATTTTTTTTGGTATTGATCAGTGACTTGGTTTATAATGAGATAATAATCTCTATTGACTTATAGATTTTGAATATTCCACTGTACTACAAGATGAAGTCCAACTAGTAAAGCTTCATATTCAATAATGTTATTTGTACATGGGAAACTAATGTGAAAATACTTGGGACTAAGATCAACTTGCATCATGATAATAAGTATTCTAGTGCCTGATCCATGAGATGTGAAAGAGCCATAAAAATAGAGTTTTCATTCTTGTGCTTCAATTAGGCTCATAATAGACTCATCTAGAAAGTGCATTGTCATAGGAGAGAAATCTTGAAGAGGAGCTTCCACCAATTGATCTTCTACCACTTTCACTTTTATAGATTTTTGATATGTGTACTATATAACATACTCATTGAGCAACATCACCCATTTAGCCATATGACTGGTTAAAGATGCTTTTACCAATAGATATTTTAGAGGGTCCATTTTTGCAATCAACATTGTTTTTATATTACTCAACATATAATGTATTAGCTTCTACATATAAAATACTAATTAAAGACAAGCTTTTTCCACCTTGCTATAGTGTTGGAATCAGATCCAAATCTATAATATGAGGCAAAAAAATCATATTGCATTCAAATAAACATTTAAGCACATTTTGAGAGCTTTCACTCAACCTTGTAAATTATATTCACTCTTATTTTGGGATAAAACAAGCCTATTAGGTGGTTGCTCCATAAATTTTACTACATTCTTAGCCTCAATAATAGGTTTAAATATTTTGTCATTACTTTTGGCCTTAAATTTTTTTAGCCTAAAACTTGGATCCACTAGAGTTAGGGTCATTGGACACATTTTAAAGCATGTTTGACTTTAAAATCTTGATATCAAAGTTTTCAACATGAAAAAAATTTATTGGAAGTTTGATAGGTGTTAAATACCACTTTTTCTTTATTATGTATAATAAATATTTGAGAAAATAGACTTTGAATTTCACTATTAGGTAACTAGTGAGTCCTTTTCATAACTATTATCGTGAATCTGAGTACATACTCACTAATCGTCTTATTATCTCCTTGTTTAATTTGATAAATTTTTGTTAATATAAATTTCATGGTAATTTTGATTTAAAATTGAGATAGGAAATCATTGATTAATATTTTGAAATAATGCATAGATGCACTTTATAAATCATAAAACCAATTAAGTGCATAGTCCTTTAAACTACATGGAAATAACTTAGTCAATAGTTTATTGTTATGAGAAAATTATAGGATAGAGGCTTAAAATTATTCAATATGGTGATAAGGGTCTCCTTTTTCATTGAATAATTCAAACTTTGGAGCTAAAAATCTTATTGGAAAGTATAAGCAAGCACCTAGTACAAGACAAAGGTTTAATAAAAATGTCAATAGAAGTGACCTTGTTACTTGGATTTTGAGACCTTTAAGATAAGCCTTGTTAGAGCCATGAATTAGGTGTTAATGGTGCTTCTCTTGACTTGTAAAATATTGATATAACATACTAAGAGTATCTCCATCTTCTTTCTCCTATAATTCTTCATCATTACTCTATTTGGATGTTAGAATCATGGGTAATGTAATTTCAAATGTGGAATAATGTTAGAGAAGGAGTATCTAACATAAATAAGTTACATGTATGGTAAGGAGAGTATGGCATGATGTTTACAAGTGTCAAATGGATGAAAAAACTCCTTTTCCACTTCTTGACATGACATTTACTCATCACACTTGGTGGTTTACAAGTAGATGACTTTTACAACGTTGCAAAAGATAATATACAAACCAAAGAAACCTTAAAATTTAAAAAGTTTCCTTAAAATTTCTAAACAATTGAATAATTTCAAAGTCACTATCTTATTAGTCTTGTCTTGATGGTCTTTATCTACTATGAAACCATGTACCGTGAAGGATCATCACATTGAATTTGTACTCTTTGTAAAACAATCATAACTTGAGATTTTGAGGTTTACTCTAAAATTTCCAAACTTACCTTAAAATATGATAAACACCTCAAAATATATCAAGTTATGAATACTGGTTAATCAACTAAGGATCATGACTTCACATTATGACCATACCACCTTAGAAGACTTTGGTCACTACTAGGAACAAGACCACACCTCACCAAGGATAAGAAAGGCTTTGACCAAAATAATAACCTTAAAGGGATATCAACAAACTCAAATAAGTATAGATAGTGAGTTTTAAAATACTATGGCCTATGGTAGCCATTTTGGATAACATTCTTGGTGAAATCTTATGGGTGTATACTTATTATGCACCTAGACGAGTAGCCTCCTTGCATCTATTGGGATATGGGGTCACCTATCACTCAAATACATACATGATTTGGACCTTGAACCTAATTACAAATGCCTTGAAACAAGAAGAGATAACTGACTACCTTGAACACAGATAAAAAATAAGAAATAAACACACCAAAAAAATAACTAGATCAAACAAGACACACACTATGCTAAGAAGCATGTAGGGAAAACAAACACAAGAAACCACTATATACAACTAACATTAAAGTTTTGATCCACCTAGATAAAAAGGGAATATTATTATATATTATTCATGGGGTGAACAAGAGTAAGAAAATAGCTATTATTTAGATATTGTTCTTACTCTTTCAACTCTCTTCTTGATTGCCTATGTCTTTGGCTTGAACTCAAGTGAATCAACAATAACAAACATGTCCCCAATGCAAACACACTCTTATTTTACTATAGATTTTACCTCTTGATATTATTTATCCATAAGAGAATTATCTAATTTGACCATAGCTGCCACCTTAGTCTTCTGTGGCTCATTAGGATCATATTCTTCAAATTTGACACACCTCTTCAATGCTCTTGCTAGGATATATAGGCTTATAAATAACTTCAACCTCTTGAATAATATCAAGGTATGGATGCCATGAGTTATCATGAACTTGTTCCTATCTGCCTTTAGCTTCCTTGGACCCACTAAGAGGGAAGATGGTATCTTTTTCAACTTTTAAAAATTGGTCAAGAAGTTGATAACCAACTTTAAGAACATCAAACAAGTCTTCATTAAGTGACGTAGTCTCTTGAGATGATATGTTTAGAAATATATTTTCCTTATCTTTAATTATATTTTAGTCCCTTTTTAAGAGCACATAACTTGATTCTAAGACCATAAACAAGTCCTACAAGTGTTCTTCACATATTGATGATTCATTTGGTTCTTCTTTTGATTTCATGGAGGTTGGTATGGTGATGTTATCACTAAGATTAGAAGAAGAGTTAAAATATTTATTTTGATCAACCTCTTGAATATATTCTCCAACCTTCACAAATACCTTATCAATTTATTCCCATGGAACTATAGGTCCACTATCCAAGCTTGAGCAAAAATTATCTAATTATTTCTAAAAGGCAACTTCCTCTTAATCACTTGAGAGAGAAAACATCTCATTCTTCACTTCAAATGGTCTACTAATGACTTCAGGCTTGTCTTGGTCTTCAATTTATTCAATAGGAGAAACAAACTCTTTTTGTTCATTGGAAGCCATCATAACATCAATTGAGACTTCATCTTATTTATTTACTCTATCATCTAATGCTACCTTACCAAGATCTTCAATCTCTTCTAGAAAAACATAGTAAAGCTGTTTCCAAGCATTGTCAAGATCATTTGAAGTTTCTATAGCTTAAAAAATTAGTTCATTTGTTATACTTATGGGGCTATCCTTTGATGAATCAAATATAACATGATCATGCATATATTATTGAAGGATGATTTATAGTGGTTTCACTATAGCTATCTCATCAAGTTCTTCTTTGAAACAAGAGGTGAAATCATCATCTTCAACACAAAAAGGAAGCTCAAAGAAAAATTGTAACTCTTCTTGATCATTTGAGACCTCTATTCCTACAACTAATTGAACATACTTATCATGGTCTTCTTGGAGCTTATTTATATGACTTGAAGTGGTAGAAACCTCATCATATGTTGAAAAGACACACTGAACTTCTTTTATGCTTTTACCATGCTCACTAGTGAAGACATTTACTTCAACTTTAATTTATTATCTCTATTGTTTCAAATCTGATCCAATTGTAGAATGAGGACTACTAATGATGATTTATTCATCATACTCACTCACAACATCTTCATCAAGATTCTCAAGGACTACCACCTCATCATTCTCTCTTCACAAACTCTCCTTTTTAACTGTATATTATTCTTCTTCCCTCTTTACAACATGTTATTTCTCACCAAAGGATGGGGTGGGGGGAGAAAAAGAGATCATTAGCTTTTTTTAATCTTGATAAGGTGTCCTTCTAACTTGGGATTTTTGGAGTAGTAGGCTCATTGAAGGATTATTAGAGAGGGGAAACGTGAATTGATTTAAAGTAGGAGAAGGTACATAAGGTTGATCACACTGAACCTACTACCTCTCATATTCCATTAACCACCTCTCATGAGTCACTAACTTATCCTCCATTTACTGAATTAAACATATAATCTCCAACATGTCATTGATCGGTATATATTTATTCTCTCCCTTAAAAGTTGACCACTCATTCCTAGCCAACTCTAACAAGTCCATCATACTCAGAATGAGGTGGATAGGGACCATTTTACTAATCCCATATTATCTTTCAATATCTCTCAATATACCATCACATTATAGTAGAATTTGTTTGAGCCTTTATAGGAATTAAGTAGAAGTAACATAGATTTGACAAGGTTGACTAGAGGAATAAGTAAAAGAAACATAGATTTGACAAGGTTGACTAGAGGGATAACTAGGCTATCAAGGAGGTTGAGTTGGAGTGGGAAGGGGTATATAATATGCTGATAACCTTAGTAAGGTTATTATGATATTGTTTTAGGGCCACTTAGGGTGAAGCCATGAATGCCATCAACCTGATATGAGTAATATTAAGGCACATAATATATATTTTGACCAAATGAATAATGAAAATACATACCAATTTTATAATTTATAGGTAATTGGGATACTTAAAATAGATTTAGTTAACTTAAAGTAACAATTAATTCTTAAAGTCATGCCTCCAAAGGTTGGTGTATGAAAAGCAACATCAAAAACTCTTTAATGGATGAAAATCCTTATCCCACATGGTGTGCCAAAACTATGATCACACTAAATTGTACCCCTAAGAAGGTTGTTTAAGATTTATAAAGTAGGTGATAGTATGTAGAAACCTATAGGATATGGGTTGCCTAATAAATAAGGTGAATCTCTAGATAGGGATAACTCTCTTGATGTATCACTTTGACATTACAACTAAACTACTGCTTGCTTGGAAAAGTGAGAGAAAGAAAATAAATAAAATAAGGAGGTGATGCACCATAATAAATACCATCTACTTGCATATAATACAATAAAAACATGAAAAAGGACTAAAATATATTACACTAACTCAATATGAGTCTTAAAGCATCAATATTTCAATATGAAGGTAATCAAGACAATAACTAGGAGGGGATGATCAAGAGGTCTCATAAGAGACACTAATGAAGCAATATCCACACTTAGCGAATGTAAGACCATGTACCACACTCCATATGACCTTCTTAGATGACTAACAACCTGAAAGTAGGTAATGAGATAAGACAAATGAAAGAGAGATATGACACTACTACTAACATTCATCAACTAACCATGAAACATACACTAATTACAACATTGAGAAGACTATAATTTTACATATATTTAATTTCAAAAGAAAAGTACAAGTGTTTTTATGAGTAGGGATTAACTATACTTAAGTTGAGGATCAATACAATGGCCTTCAAGGTAATATTTGTAAGAGGAGTGAGGGAAGAGAGAGAGGGGAATGTAAAGATTTAATGATGACTATCATCTCATAATGAAGCAAGTTACAAACAAGGAATCCTATAAGTAGTTAAGTATATGAACTACCTTCAACATGTGTCATATTTTTCTGATATTCATCTTTAATAAGGTGTTTTAGAGTGACTATTTACCTCTCATGACTCATCTCTCTTCATTTGAAGCTGCCCTTCCTTGGTGAATCTTTGCGTTACAACTCCACACTTATTTTTAAATCCTTCAAGGTTATTTGACACCTTTACAACTATCTCATGATGATGTTAAATCCTATTGGATACATATCATATCTATCCTCCATCTTCATGACACCTTGTTTATGCTTGAGAAACTCCCATTTTGATTAATACTGTGATAAGAATATACACAATTGCCATATAATCTCTTGACACATGTTATCTCATTTAGACATACCCAAATTGATGTTGGAATATTCTTGGGTGATATGAAGAGAATATTCATATTATAAAAAGCTTGAAAAATATAGAAAATAATTGTATTTTCCTTGGAGAGGCTTTATAACATGGAATAAGTGCTTGCAACATAATTTCCATCAATGCAAGTGAGAGTTACTTCATTTGACCTAAATTGTTGCCTAAAAACTTAATTGGAAAGATATATAGTCACCATGAGGGTATTTGGAATGGATTATAATGCATCACTAGACTTCTACCCAAGCTTACAAAGCCTTATCAACTTGTTTAGATATTTGCACATAGTCAAAACCTTGTAAATAGGTCTGCAACAAGCTTTTCTAGGCCATTTTCTATACTTTTTATTCCCACACGTTAAAATTTATTGGAATAAAAGGTATTAAAGATACGTAAATTTTTCACTCAAATGTTTTTAGGTTTATTTTAATGCATTATTGGCACTTAAAGACAATTACATAGTCATCGAGTTCATTTCAAGGTTCTAAGAGGGTTTAGATTATCCTAGTTTGTTAAAAATTGTTCATAAAGTTGAGGACCTAAAATTATGAACCAATAAAAATAATTTGGATTAAGGTGAACCTATTAAAACCTAAAATTTCCATTTGAACCCATGCAAAAATTTAACATTCTTTTGAGCACTCCAAACTACCCTTCTTGAGCTTGTGTGAATTGTGTGATGAGGTTAAGAGAGGCTTTTGAGATAAAAAGGATTTCAATTAATAGTTTTTTAATTTTAAATGGTTGAATGAGGTATAAAAAAAATCCTTCCAAGTTTAATAACACTGATATAATCCATGTGACCTCTTAAAATACCTAAAAATTGATCTATCCTATAATGAGGGTTTATAGACAGCCTTGCCATTTTGGCCCTAAAGGTCTCTTCTAGTGCCTTTATTATCTCTCCAAGGTTTTAAATCATTGTAATAATATTATTTAATGTTTATTGGACCTTTTAAGACCATTAAATCTTCAAATTATATCCATAAAGTACATGTTTTCCTTGTATTTGCACCTGCAGCTCTGTAGGCTCTCCAATAGGCCTATCATTTGCTTAGACTTGAGAATGCCTCTTCTTGAATAATATATTATCTTCACCAGGGGTATAAACACTATAAATATATATTTAAATAAATATCAAACCTTGAAACACCTTCAAACCTTTTTATCAACCCTAAAAACATCCCTTTTCTTCATGTTTATGATAAACTGCCCCTTGGCTATAGGTGTACTTTTTGAGATTTGATTTTACATAGCTATATGCATATTATTTATTATATAATGATTATAATATTTTTATGACCCTCTAAAATTTTCACTTCAATCTACAAGATACTTATCTCCTGAACTCAAATAAATACTTGTATTCTTTCCTTTCATTTGTATTTACAAACCTGTGGATGCATGCTTCTAGCCTGGTATCATTGTAGACTTGATTTGGAGGGAATTAGTGTTGAGATCACTAATATATTAAAGGTTTTATAAGGTATTATAGATCATATAAAATCACAAGGAAATTTTTTATCATTGGTTTCTTAATTTTTAAGCTTCTATGGCCATATTAACCTATTAGGTCTCTTATAGGCCTAAATAGACTATCTCTCAAAGAGACATTAATCTAGGATTGATGAACTATTGAAAGGTAAGGGAAAATTTAAGATTTTAACCACTTTATAAAACCTTCTCAATGTTACATATACTTTTTTTGGTCTCGTAAACCTTTTTTTCAACACCCAAATTGCCTCTTTTTGGTTATTCTTTATGTATAGGCCCGTAGGCATATATTTTGAATTAAAGCCTCTTCCAACCTTGCCTCTGAGTTTATTCTCTTGATAATTATTAATATAAAATACCTTGGGAAAATTTTGGGGTAATATCACCCATTTTATGACCTTTTACAATGAGAAACCATGTAGGTTAATCAAGAACATTCAACTCTAGGCTACCTACAAGTTTACACAGTCTACATGTATATGAGTGAACACTTATGTTTTACCCATTTTTGTTATTAGTGATATTTGAAAGAATATAAGTGTTTTTATTGAAGTTTAACCAGAAAAATGGACTCCTCAAAGTGACTTAAGGATCAATACTTACTTCAAGCTTGGTTGTCTTCTTATTCATAGTTGAAACTCATTTAAGAACCTCTTTCTCAATATCTATCTTGGTTTATAACCTCACATTTCCCTCATGTATGCCTAGTATATTTATTAAAAATGATGTAGGAGAGGATATTTTTATTGTTTAAGGTTATAAACCTCATTAATATTTTATTCCAACCTTTCTCATGTCAAAAATACTTCACATTTCTTAAGAAATTTCCCTGAACCTACAAATCTTGATAAAACACAACATTTCTTAACATTAACAAATATAGAACATGAATAAATGTATTAAAAATTATGTTTTATGGGATTATATTAATATATAATAACTTATTACACCTTTCATTTACATCAATGAAGCCTCAAATGCACTCAAACAAGGGAAAATAGTTAAAATTATTATTGATGGTTCATAGAGATGGAGGATTTAAACCTTGAAATTATACCATGGATTATAAGGGAATAGGGTTCCCCTTATGTGACCAAGATAATTTAACCCAACTCTCTCTCTCCTCTATGTACCATTGTAAAACTGGTTGGCCATCTTGAGTTGCTAAGAACTCGATGGAGAAATGGAGAAGGTTTTTCCCTTTTTAGGACCTACCACTTCTTCCCAAGCATCTGAGGTAAATGAAGAGTGTTGAGAAGTTTTTAAATTGATGTCAAGGTTGATTTAATTTATTCCAAGGTACATTTATTGAAGATGCATGGTGAGTGATCTTTGAGGTATGAGCCTTTGAGCTTGATATGACAAGGAAGCCAAAGTAAGAGATAATTTTAAGTCAAGAGAGAATTTGAAGGCAAATAATGTATTATGGTTTCATAAAGGCACAAGTTAAGGATTCAAAGGTGTTAAGGTGCATGGAAGAAAGATGTCTAGTTGTATGAAGATTGGTCATGTGGTTTTAGGTTTGTATGAGGTTGTGAAAGATTGTTGTCATAAAAAAGAGAATGGTGCAGTGATATGAGTGAGGTGTAATGTATTATATCTTATTGGTTGATGTTTTTTTGAGGTAAAGACATGGAAGGAATAGGTCAAGGCATCAAGTGCTTAACTAGCCTAAGCTTAGTCATGACACAAAGAGACTTTGTGAGAAGGTATGATCATGGTGGATTGGTGAGATGAGTGCATAAACCCATGAATAGTTGTATGAGATTGATTGAACATGTATGTGAGGCATTGGAACACTCATGAGATTTTTAGGGTGAGCCTACAGGGGTAGGACCTTTAGTCTAGGTCTGCATCTATATCTCTCTTAAACCTTGCATATCCTAATGAGGTATCATGATCCATTTTCAAGGCATGTGAAGGATGTATGGTAGTATTTAAGCATGAGATAGGTTTCTTGAGTATGTGAATGAATTAGTGAGTACATGGAAAGAGGCATGAAGGTTAGTTTTTAAGGCTTAATGCGGTTTGCAGGTCAAGGTCTAGAGAGTAAATAAAGATTATGGCCCAATGAGGGGTCATGATCATATTTTAAGGTGTTTAAGATCATGTAAGCATTATAATAGGTGAGGTATTCTATTTCAAGTTTGTTCATACAATTTGAGGTCATAGAGTGAAATACAAGGCATGAAAAGTTATTTAGAGGTCTCTTGAGTGCTCAAAATGAAGGGTTCTCAACCCAAGAAGGATTTTATTGTGATTATTATTTCATCAAACCTTTGAATGGGAACCTAATATATTCATGGTATATGGGTAAGGGTCCTAACTCAAAATTCTAGGCATTAGTTTTTGGATTGAAGGGCTATGCTTTATGAGTGATCATTTAAGAGTGGAAACATGTTTAAACCCTCTTAAAAACCTAATAAGGACCTGATGTTGAAGATATTGATCAAAAATGACTATAATGGATTGGTATGATTAGGTAAGATATTGGATCTTGTATTGGACTCTCCTAGGTACCTCTAGGTGGTATTGGTTTAAAAGAAGAGAGAAAAAGTTGAGTTAGGCTTGTTTCTAAAGAAGTTACTGTAGAAGTCAAAATTTACATTGGACATAGTAAGAAAATGGATTGAGGAAGAAGGTAAAGACTCATGTTTCATTTCCATGAAGGTTTTTGGATATGTTCTAGCCCTAAATTGTGATAAACTGGTTAAATGGTGCAAATAGTGAAAAACCCAAGCAATAGTGAGAAGATAAATTGGAATGTGTTTTCATGATAGAATGATGAAATTAAGTGTATTGAAATGTTTTTAAAGAATGGTATGTATTATTAATTATTGGTAAGAGTTTTTTAGTTAGGTATAGTGGTGAAAATGATGAAGCCAAAATGGCTTGTCTGACTTAGTGAGGCCTATGTGTAGTGAGGTCAACAAATTGGTCTGTGAGACCAATAGTTTCCACTAGAACATATGATGTTTATATTTAAATATGGTTTGGATATGTTATAGGATAATTTTAATGCATTTTAATTCTTTTAAATTATTTATACAAGTGTTGGAGGTCTGAGTCACCATGACTGGTCTTTGAACAAAACTGATAGTTCTGAGTGAGTGAGTTACAGAGGTGTTTTTAAGGCTCTATGCTCTGATTTGAAGTGTATAATGCATATGTTTATATTTTTTAAATAATTTAGGTTATATATAAGTTATTTATTATCATGGTTGTGTGGTTAAATAATGTTTTATCTTCAGTTGTTCAAGATAGACTTTTCTATGTGTTCAAAGGCCTAATGTAAATAGTGCTAATGGAGTGTTTCAAGTGGTGGTTGAACCTAAAAAGTGAAATGATGATAAAAGGATGTTAGATAAATCCAATTTTATGGATTTATATTTTTTTTCCATGTTTAGAAGTGTGGAGTGTTAAAAAGGGTCATAAGGTAACATGACCTAAAGTAGGCCTAATAGAATTAGATCTTCATAAGACCTTAAGAAGGATTTTGTCTATTTAAGTTATGGATGACCTAATGTAATGATTTATTATTAATTTTAACATTTAATAAGGCCTATTTTTTATAAAATCTATGTGTTAAAGTGTGTTTGGCCAACCAAGAGTTGTATAAGTAAGATGCTTGTATATATATATAAGGCAAATTTAAGCCTATTTGAGTAAGCTTAGAGGAAACAAATGAAAATAGAAGATTAAAGAATAGGAGGTATTTTAGAACATAATATATATTTATAGAAACTATCATGAAGATATAATAGGAGGTTTGAGTATGAAGATCAAGGTCATATGACCTAATCAGTCATAAAGAGACCTAGTTGAGCAAAGAAGCCTAAAAGGCAGTTTGAGAGGGTTAAAGAGTGTGAATAAATGAAGAGGTGGTTATTATATATTATGTGAGAAATAAGGTGTTATGAAGGTGATAAAATCAATCAGGTGTATAAGTTGGTGCCAAGTCATCTAGGGGGTTGGTGCCTCCTTACAAGTATGTCCTTTCTAAAGCCTAATCAAGTGGGTGCTTGGCTAATTGGGGTTGGTGATTTATGTGAAGTTGGTGCTTTAATAAACTTGGTTTTTGTCTTATAGGACTATATTAAATTTTTAGATAGTATTTTTTTTCTTCCCCTTAAGGATTTCCCACATATGTGATGTATTCTTTTATTTCATGTTCATATGTATGGTTGCCTGTGATTTGATTGATTTATATGTTTGCATGAATGGCTCATGAATGTTAAGTAGAATTAAATGAATATTTTCAAGATTTATGCACCCCCCTCTTTATAATTTTTACTCCAATAATTGGTATTAGAGCCTAGTCCTTTGAATCAATCCTAACAACTTGAAGGTGATCTTAAGAAGCACAAATATGTCTAGTCAACAAGCACAATGAGGTTTCTCAACTAATAAGGATCCTCTCTTCAATGGGACTAACTATGCATTTTGGAGAATTAGAATGAAGACCTATCTAGTGTCCTTAGGTTATGGCATATGAAAATATATTTTTTATTGTTTCACTCCGCCTTCTACACCACCAACTAATGCAACAAACAAGAAGGTAAATGAGAACAATTCTAAGGCAATGAATGCTATTTTGTGTGGTCTTTTAGAGGTAGAGTTTTTAAAGGTCATGAATTATGATACAAAAAATGTATTTGGGAAAGTTATAGACAATTTATAAAGGAGACACCAAATTTAAGTTGGCAAAGTTATAGACTCACTGTAGGTAGTTTGAAAGTCTAAGAATGAAGGAGGATGAAAACATTACATCTTACTTGTTAAGGGTTGATGAAGTTGTCAATGTCATCAGAGGTCTTAGATAAGATGTGAATACAGTTATTCAAAAGGTATTTATATCCATAAATTCTAAATTTTATTCAAAGGTGTTTGCATTAGAAGAAATGCAAGATCTAGATACACTTCAGATGGATGGGATTTGTGGCATCTTGACTACCTATGAGATGAGAACAAATGAAGGAAGACCTCCCAAGAAGGAAGTAACATTCAAATTTGATAAGAAATTAAAAGCTAAGAAGGTCAAATATGAGGTATGTTTAGATATTGATGATGATGAATTGATAGCCATGTTTGCTAAGAAATTGAGGTTTGAATCTGGTAAGTACAAGGGTAAGTTGTGATTCAAATGTTTTAACTATGGTAAGATTGGTCACTTTACATATAAGTGTCATAACAAGGATAATACTGAGCATGATGATGGTAAGAAGGTTTATAAGGTTAATAGAATCAATAAATATTTTAGGAAGTATGAAGGAAAGAAAGGTCAATCAAGAATAAGAGAAATTTCTATACCAAAGAAGATAATAGCTCATCTAATGCAATTGACACAAGTACATTTGATAGTGATGATGATATTAATGAACATGACAATAGTGAAACCTTAATCATGTCTATAGAAAAAGATAATAAGGGTTAATCAAAAGGAAAAGGTCTTATGGATGATGAAAAATTAGATGAAGAAGATGCTGAAGTGAACCTTGAGGTAGAATTGGTGAGTTCTCTAGAAGAGTTGAAGTTACAAAGGAAGAATCAGAAACTAAGATCATTGGTTAAAAGTTATAAGGATCAAATCAATCTCTTTGAAGAGAGACTAAACATCTACACTAATTATGTTGAATGTGTAGCCCTTTGGGGCTATCACATGACCATGATGGTATATTTTAGAGGCTTAGAGAGCTCCAAGGATGTGGGAAGCACATTTAGCATTTAATCCTCATGTGGGTGAATATTATTAAATACAAATTTAATAATTTTCATGTTGGCTTCCATGTTTGTTGGAAGTGGGATTGATTTCCTTATTTTCTAGGGAATTAATTGTTTATTTAAATTATTTCTATATGAGTAGAATTATTAAATATTTTATTTAATAATTTTTATGATGTATTATGGAAGTGAGATTGATTTTCATAAGAGAAAATTATTAAATGTTTCATTTAATAATTTCTATGATGTATTATGGAAGTGGTGTTGGTTGTTATCACATCTACATTGGAAGTTGTGCCCTTTGAAAGAGAATGGCATGTTTCTACTTGGTGGGGCTTATGGATAAGCATGATTAGGTGGGCATGATCCTTTATGGATGAGGATATTTTGGATAATAATAGATGTATCTCCTTTATTTGGTGAGTTTTCTCCTCATTTGTCATATATACAGGTGGTGGTGAGGCTTTAGAGAAGTATGATAGGTTAAGATAGGATATGATAATAGGTTTTACATGAGACAAAGAGTGGTATTATTTTACATGGTGTGGTATTGTAGCTTGTGAGGTAGTTTTATGTAGGTACAAGTGTGGTAGAGAATTTGTGGAGAATTGTTGATAGATTTCAGATTTGGATCAGCAATTCAGAGAATTCATTTGTGAATTTTGGAGGAGATATTCTATCTCTATGAGAAGTCTTTGTAATATTATTTATTACAAATTTTATTTGAGGACTTTATTGGTGGATGTAGTCCACATTGGGTGAACCATAGTATATATGTGTTATGTGTTATTGCTGATTTTGTTCTCTCCATTAATGCTTTCATTTAAACTTTGATTGAAAGAATTATTTTTGCATAATTAAATCTAATTTTCACACATTTAAAATCTATTTTTTTGATTTTATGGTGGATTAAATCTGGTTTATATTCACTTAATTCTTAATAACTAGCATCAGAGCTTTGGTGGTGTGTCATCTGAAGTGGTAAATCATATGAAAGATTATTAGCTTGAGTGCAAGCTATGGGAGAAGATATTAGATTTAGAACTGAGAAATTTGATGGTAAGAATTTTGGTTTGTAAAAAATGAAGATGGAAGATTAATTTTATCAAAAGGAACTTCAACTTCCCTTGGAGGGGAAAGGAGGACAATCTACAGTTATAAGTGATGTAGATTGGACATTTCTCGATTGGAAGGCATTGGGAACCATATAGTTATGCCTTGCATCTTCTATTTCATTCAACATTGAAGATCAAACAACTACAAAGGATCTCATTGATAAACTTGGAAAGTTGTATGAGAAACCCTCAGCTTCAAATAAATTTTTTCTTATGAAAAGATTGTTTAATATGATTTTTTTGAGAATGATTCTATTGCTAATCATTTAAATTATTTTAATATGGTTGTAATTATGCTCACTTCTATTGGAATTAAGTTTGATGATGAAGTTATAGCTTTGCTAATTTTATGTACTTTGCTAGATAGTTGGGATTGTTTGGTTATGGCTATGAGTAATGCAGTCCCTACCAAGGGAAGCTTGAATTTTGAGGATGTTATAGGTGTAATTCTCAGTGAGGAGATGCAAAGAAAAATCACTGGTGAATCATCTTCAGGTAATGATTTATCTATTGATATTAGAGGGAGGCAAAAGGATAAGAGCAAAAGAAACCATGAAAAATTAGAAGGTAGATCTAAATTGAGATCTAAAGCCAAGATGATATGATATAATTATGGGAAGAGTGGACACTCAAAGAAGGATTGTTGGTCACTTTAGGATAAGAAGGGTAACAAGGAAGAAATGAATGAGGTAAATGTGACATCAGGTAAAGTAAGTTAGGATGCTTTAATTCTTTTTTTGGATAATTTTACTGAGTCTTAGGTATTAGATTCAGGGGCTTCTTTTCATACCACCCCATATAGGCATTATTTTACTAATTATGTTCAAGAGAATCTAGGACATGGATATCTTGGTGATGATGAACCATGTGAGATAGTAGGGAAAGGTTCTATTCAGGTGAAAATGTAGAATAGGAACACGTGGCTACTTAAGGATGTCAAACATGTGCCTATGTTGAGATGAAATTTAGTTTCCATGGGGCAATTGGTAGTGAAGGATGTTTGATTATATTTATTATAGATTATTGAAAAGTTACCAAAGGATCTCTTATGGTTTTAAGAGGTAATAAAGTTAGTACTTTATATTTGACTAGTAGTGTTGATTCTTGTGATTTAGTTATTGCAGATGGAGATACAACTATGTGACACTACAAGCTTGGTCATATGAGCCATAAGGGAATAAAGATCTTAAAATATAAGTTTCTTGGATTTAAAGATCTATATCTAGACTTATATGAGAATTATGTGTATGGGAAACAGAAGCAGGTTAAGTTCTTGAAAGTTAGACTCATAAAGAAAGAGCACAAGTTAGAGTTGGTACATTCAGATGTATGGGGACCAACTTAGGTATATTTTATTGGTGGTTCCAATTATTATGTCACTTTTATTGATGATGAAACTAGGAAATTTTGGGTTTATTGTATTAATAAGAAATCTGATGTATTTGACACTTTTAAGAAGTGGAAAGCCTTGGTTGAGAATGAAACAGGTCTTAAATTAAAATGTCTCAAATCAGATAATGGAGGCGAGTATAGTAGTAATGATTTATTTGATTATTGTTCTAATAATGGAATTCATAGGCAAAGGATAGTTTCATGAACTCCACGATAGAATGGGGTATTTTAAAGGATGAATAGAACAATAATAGAACATGCTAGGAGAATGAGGTTACATGCAGGGTTGCCTTTATAGTTTTGGGTAGAAGTAGTTAACATGATACTATATCTGATTAACAAAGGACCTTCTATGCCTTTGGATGGAGGAATTATTGAACAATCCTAGTTTGGTAATAATGTTGATTATTATTTTCTTAGAGTCTTTGGATGTGAGGCTTTTGCCCTCATCAAGAAAGAGAATAGGACCAAGTTAGAGGCTAAATCAGATAAATGCACCTTTGTTGGATATGGTGAGGATGACTTTGGTTTTCATTTAAGGAGCATGAAAGATAAGAAAATATTTTGATCTAGAGATGTAGTATTTAATGAAAAATTCATGTATAAGGATCAGTTATAGGAATAGGAATAAGAACAGGAACAGGGATAGAAAGAGTACACAGGTTTGGATGACATTGCAGATGGAAAAGTATTTAATGAATTAGTTTAGAATATTCTACAAAAGGACCCAAAAATCCTATGGTAATAAGATCTTATAGGTTAGGAAAATCACCTAAACATTTTTCTCCTTCTTTGAATTATTTGTTACTCATTGACAATGGAGAACTAGAGAGTTATGAAGAAGCAATATAGGTAGATGTCAGGATGAAATGGGCACAAGCCATGGATGAGGAGCACAGATCTCTCATGGAAAACAAACATGTGATTTGGTAAGGCTACCCAAGGGTAAGAGTACATTTCCAAACAAGTGGATCTTTAGAATAAATGAAGAGGATCAAAGGCGAAAAAGGTATAAGGCTAGGATGGTGGTCAAGGGGTTTGCACAAAAATTAGGTATTGATTTTGATGAGATTTTCTCTCCTATTATAAAAATGACTTCTATTAGGACTATTCTTGGTTTAGTTGTAGTTGAGGATTTACACTTAGAATAGTTAGATGTGAAAATTGCTTTTCTTCATAGTGATTTGGATGAAGAGTTGTATATGAAGAAGCCACAAGGATATGAGTTCAAAGGGAAGGATAACTTTGTGTGTAGACTAAAGAAGAGCTTGTATGGTCTGAAACAAGTTCCATGAGAATGGTATAAAAAAATTGATTATTTTATGTTGCAATAAGAATATCAAAGGTGTAATTTTGACCATTGCATATACATCAAACATTTTGATGATGGTTCCTTTATTATTTTATACTTTTATGTGGATGACATGTTAGTTGTAGGAAAAAACATACAACATATTCATATGCTCAAGAAATAGCTTATTGAATAATTTTATATGAAGGATTTGGGTACTACAAAACAAATCCTTTGTATGAGAATTACTCATGATCAAAAGGAGAGGAAGCTAGTTTCATCCCAATCAGAGTATGTGAAGAAAGTCTTGGCAAGTTTTAGTATGTTGGATGCTAAATCTATTGGTACTCCTTTGGTAGGCCACTTTAGATTATCAAAGGAGCAGTGTCCCAATATGGAGGTTGAAAAGCTAAGGATATCCAAGTTACCTTACTCATTGGTAGATGGCAACTTGATTTATGCCATGGTTTGTACTAGGCTAGATATTTCCCATGCAGTGGGAGTTGTGAGTAGGTATATGAGTGATCCTGGTTATGAGCATTGTTAAGCAGTGAAATAGATTCTTTGATATTTGAGAGGAACCACTAATGTTGCTTTATGTTATGGTAGATCATATACCACTTTGCATGGTTATGTGGACTCTGTTATCATAAGGGTTATTGATATTAGGAGAAGTAAGATATGTTATCTATTTACTATTGGAGATACAATGGTTAGTTAGATTTCAAGGATATAGAAGGTTATGGCTTTGTCAACCATAGAGGCATAATATGTTACTACCACAGAAGCTAACAAGGAGATGATTTAGTTACAAGAGTTGTTTTGAGAGTTAGGGCATGAGTAGGAAGTTGGGAGACTACACAATGATAGCCAGAGTGCTATTCATTTGGCAAAGAACTCTGCTTTCTACTCAAAGATGAAATATATTCAGTTACATTATCATTTCATCAGGAGAACTTTGAAGGAGAACTTGGTGAAACTAGAGAAGATTCATACTAGCCAAAATCTTGTAGATATGATGACCAAGGTGGTAATATTAGACAAGTTGAGACTATGTTCAGATTTAGTTGGTCATAGTGATCATGGAGAAGTGATAGATTCTATTCAGGAGAAAAGGTCTCCAAGTGGGAGATTGTTGAGTGTGGAGCCCTTTGGGGCTATCGCATGACCATGATGGTACTTTTGGGGGCTTAGAGAGATCCAAGGATGTGGGGAGAACATTTTTCATTTACTCCTCATATGGGTGAATATTATTAAATGCATATTTAATAATTTTTTGTTTGACTTTCATGTTTGTTGGAAGTGGGATTGATTTCCTTATTTTCTAGGGAATTAATTGTTTATTTAAATTATTTCTATATGAGTAAAATTATTAAATATTTTATTTAATAATTTCTATGATGTATTATGGAAGTGGGATTGATTTCCATATGAGGAAATTATTAAATGTTTGATTTATAATTTCTATGATGTATTATGGAAGTGGTGTTGGTTGTTATCACATCTACATTGGAAGTTGTGCCCTTTGAAGGAGAATGGCATGTTTCTACTTGGTGGGGCTTATGGATAAGCATGATTAGGTGGAAATGGAATTATCCTTTGTGGATGAGGCTATTTTGGATAAGTATATCATGTATCTCCTTTATTTGGTGAGTTTTTTCCTCATTTATCATATATACAGGTGGTGGTGAGGCTTTGGATAAGTATGACAGGTTAAGATAGGATATGATAATAGGTTTTGCATGAGACAAAGAGTGGTATTATTTTATAGGGTGTGGTATTGTAGATTTTGAGGTGGTTTTATGCAAGTACAGGTGTGGTAGAGTATTTGTGGATAATTGTTGATAGATTTCAGATTTGGATCAACAATTCAGAGAATTCATTTGTGAATTGTGGAGGAGATATTCTATCTCTGTGAGAGGTTTTTGTAATCTTGTTTTATTACATACTTTATTTGAGGAATTTATTGGTTGATGTAGTCCACATTGGGTGAGCCATGATATATCTATGTTATGTGTTATTTCTAGTTTTGTTCTCTCCATTAATACTTTCATTTAAACTATGATTAAAGGAATTGTTTCCACATAATTAAATTTGATTTTCACACATTTAAAATCTGGTTTTATGATTTTATGGTGGATTAAATCTAGTTTATATTCACTTAATTCCCAACAAATGAATATGAGTAGATCATCAAATAATTGGAAACTTAGATTGAAATTGTCACTACAAGTCTTAAGATGAAGGAGGAATAGTGCATCAAGTTTGGAATAGAAATGAAGTCATTGAAAGCAAAATTGGATCAGGTATCAGTCAAGTTGAAGACCCATGAGAGAGTCAAGAAGAGTACTAGAGTTTTTGGTGATATTTTGAGTTGTCAAAGGTCTCTACATGACAATATAGGTCTTGGGCTCAAAGAATACCAAAAGGAGAACAAGAAGAGTCATACCTCAAATACCTATGTAAAAACTCTCAAATATGAGACTCATAATGATCATCAACAAGTCTAGAATACCAACATGAAGAGACCAATTAGACAACCCAATGAAATTAGGTATTTTAATTCCTTCAATGGTTATTTTTTTTTTATAACTTTGGTCATAGAGCAAGTGATTTTAGAACTATCTCAAGGAATGAGTTATCATGAGAATATAAGAGAAAGAGTGATCAATTAATATGTATATATAGAAATGTTGTTTTATATAGTTATCAAAATAAGGGACACATTGAAAAATTATATCATAATGGAGTTAGAAGGTCCTCAAGAATCAAAAAGGGATATAGAGCTCCTAGAGTGCATGAGAAGAGTCAACATTGGTATGGAAGCCAAAGAAAGTCAAGACTGATCATATTGAGTCTAATGGTTAAGATGGATTATTTGCTAAGATAGAGCAAGAATAAAAAGTGAAGAAATATCAAGAACACTTGTTATTTGCATGTGTTGACAAGGCATTGAAAGAGAAGAATAATAATGACAAAGTGGATGAGTTGAATGTTGTAATAAATCTTAAATGGATTATAATGAGGGAATATCATGATTACAAGATAGATGAGGAAAGTAATTTGGAAATCTGAGAATCTCTTGAGTTCATGGATTTTGGAGAGCCTTATGGAAAAGGGTGACTCCATTATTCATCATGGAGACACTCTTCTATTTTTAGAAGCATGTGATTGTAGTCAAATAAGGACTCATCTTGAGAGGATTTCAAGTTATTTGTGTTTCAAGATATAAGTTATTTTCCATGTAACTTGTATGTATATGACAAGGTGAGAGGAGTTATGACGTTGAATATAGAAATCAGTTCATAAAGAGTCATGGTATGGAATGCAAGTTTGAGAACAAGATTGTGTCTAGAGACATATGGAACATGGATTGGTATGCAAAACCAATATGACCACAGAGATAAGTTGAATGTTGTTGACAGAGCTTAAAGTGTGATGAAATCCTATGTATATGATTGGTATTTATATAAATATACTTGAAAGAGATTGAGGATGATTTGAGATTCATAATGACTCATGTGGTGAGCTCAAGCTGTGAAGACAAAGGGGGAATCACTAATTATTCAGTTGTTGTCAATAATATGGTGGCCTAGTGTGTGAACAAAGGTTTGAGTCATATCAGTCATGTCAAGGAAAAGGTGAGTGGTCTTGTGCTCTAAGTTTATTTGAAGGAGGTATAGAGGGGAGCATGTTCCTATAATGCTTCATATTCTTTATTTTGAGCTTTTGTTGCAAAAAGGTGTGATTCCAGATAGCAGTGTGTGGAAGATCCTTTGTCATTAATGTCAAACGGGAAGAAAGATCAAAATGGAGGAGATGAGATTAATTATGTTTTATTGTGTTTTACATCAATTACAAAGGGATATCTTTTTGATAAGTGTTGTCATTGATGTCATTTATGTCAAGGTGCATTTGGTGAAGATGCATGGTGAGTGATATTTAAGGTATAAGCTTATGAGATTGATGTGAAAAGGAAGCCATGTGACAAGATGAATTTGAAGCCAAGATATAATTTGAAGTCAAATAATGTCTTATGGTTGAATAAAGGAACATTTCAAGGTGTCAAAGGTGTTCAAGTGCATGGAAGAAAGATGTCTAGTCATATGAAGCTTGGTCATGTGGTTTTACATCTATATGAGGCTATGGAAGATTGTTGTAATCAAAAAGAGAATGGTGTAATGATATGAGTGAGGTGTAATATCTTATATCTTATTGGTTGATTTTTTTTTGAGGTTATGATGTGGAAGGAATAGGTCAAGGTATCAAGTGCTTAAGTAGCCTAAGCCTAGTCATGGCATGAGGAGACCTTGTGAGAAGGTATGAGCATGGTGGCTTAGTGAGATGAGTGAAAATAGGTATGATTGGTTGTATGAGGTTGTATGATCATGTATTTGAGGCATTGGAACACTTTTAAGAGTTTTAGGGTGAGACTACAGGGGTAGGACCTTTAGTCTAGGTCTGCATCTAGATCTCTCTTAAACCCTACATCACCTAATGAGGTATCATGATCTATTGTCAAGGCATGTGAAGGATGTATGTTAGTATTTAATCATGACATATGTTGATTGAGTATGTGAGTTAATTTGTGAGTACATGGAAAGATTCATGAAGGTCATTTTTAAGGCCTAATATGGTTTGCAGGTCAAGGTCTAGAGAAAAGAGAGAGAGAGTGTGGCCTAATGAGGGGTCATGTTCAAATTTTAAGGTGTTTAAGACCATGTAAACATTTTTATAGGTGAGTTATGTTGTTTTAAGTTTTTAAATGAAATTTTATGTCATATAGTGAAATAAAATACATGAAAAGTTGTTTGGAGGTCTCTCGAGTGCTCAGAATGAAGGGTTCTCAACCCGAGAAGGATTTTCTTGTGCTCATTAGCTTATTAAAAATTTTCATGTGAACCTAAGATATTCATGGTAGATGGGTAAGGTTCCTAGATCAAAATTATAGGCATTAGTTTTTGTATTGAGGGGCTATGCTTTATGAGTGATCATTAGGAGTGGAAATAGGTTTAAACCCTCTTAGATAATAAGGACCTGATGTTGAAGATGTTGATGAAAAGTGCCCATAATGGATTGGTATACTTAGGCAAGATATTATGTATTGTATTTTAATCTCATAGGTACATCTATGTGGTATTGGTTAGAGAGAGGAGAGAGAAAATGTTGAGTTATAGGCTTGTTTCTAAAGAAGTTGCTATAAAAGTCAAAAGTTACATTGGACATAGTAAGAAAATGGATGGAGGAAGAAGGTAGAGACTCATGTTTCATGTATATGAAGGTTTTTTTATAGGCTATATCTCTCAAGTTTTCAAAACCAATCATTCAAGTTAGCTAATTGTTAACATGTCAAAAGGTGCATACAGTAAAAAAACCAGGCAATAGTGAGAAAATGAATTGGAATGTGTTTTCATGATAGAATGGTGAAAACAAATATATGGAGATGCTTTTAAAGGATATTATGTATTATTATTTATTTTCATATAGATTTAAAATTATTTATAGTGGTGAAAATAAAGAAACCAAAATGGCTTATCTGACTCAGTGAGGTCTGTGTGTAGTGAGGTCAACAAATTGGTTTGTAAGACCAATAGTTGACACTAGACCATATGATGTTTATATTTGAAGATGGTATATAGATTTTAGAGGATCATGTTATTTAATTTAAATTATTTTGAATTAGTTATATATGTGTTGGAGATATGAGTACCCTATAAGTTTTTCCATCCTCATGAAGTTGACCTTTCAAATCTGTCTGTTAGTATGTGTACCCTACAAGTGTTGCCTTGGTTTGTGGATATAAATAAAATTAACTTGATTATATTGGTTTCAAAGGATGTTTAATACCTTATACCATGTTAACCATTACATTTTTCACATTTTGAGCTGATTTTATGAGCCAACTAACTCACCTTGCAGGAAGGTACCACTATGTGTAGTCTCAATCAATTTCCACTTGCAGAAGGTTGAATTCCATATAAGGGATTCCATGTGAATATAATATGGTGTATTTAAATGTCTTAATTTAATTTTTATCATCCTATCCTCATGTCTAGTATCATATCACCAAGTTTGGTTCAAGTTATTAGTTTTGCTAGGCTCATAGCCAACTTTTTGCTCATTCCCACCTACAATCATAGGGAATCACATGTGTGGAGAATATTAAATATGATTAATTGAATTAAAATGGGATTATAAATATGTGGAAAAAATTCTCATAATATTTAAATCAGTTATATACCTTCACTTATTAATAAGAATAGAGTATGGTAGTCATACATATTCACCTACACAATCTGTCATGAAAATGTTCAACCACAGGTACTTGGAAGAAGGAAAACATGTAGGAAACTTGAAACATAGATTTTGAATTCATTTATGGGTCCTAATAATCCAATAAATGTACTTGAAACTCATTGAAGGCTAAACAATACTCATTGTGAACACTTGTACATAGTCTACCTGCATACCTTTTCAAGGTGCACCTACAAGTGATTTAGTAGAGAATTCAAAGAGCCTTTTTGAGGTGTTAATGTTGATGTTTAAGTTATAATTTAGGTCCTAATGTGAATCAAGACTCATTATATATTACTTTTAAGAGTTAGAGTGGTAAATATAAGGACAATCTGCTTTTAAAAGATGAAGGATTGTGTTCTAGGAAGTTGTCACTAAATTAGCAAAATAAAGGTCTAAGAGGTTTTTGTAGGTAATTTAAAACATGCTTAAAGAGTTTTAAAAAGAATAAAATTAGGTGGACCATGTTTATTATAGTATAGAAAATAGATATGCAAATTTTGAGGGGAAAATAATGAGTGGAGAATGGTGGTTGAGGGTCCTAAAGATGCCCTCAAAAACATTGAATACATGCAGTGTCATCTACAATTGTGAGTTATAATGAGATCTTATTCACCCAAAGATGAAACCTAACCTTACCACACATTTGAATGATTCCATTTAGTTTAGGGAACATCGAGGACTCAAAATACTGTCAGGAGGAATGAGATTTTGTGTTTTGCTTCATACACAGACCTATAATTTGTACAATAACCTAAATATACACCTATAATAGGGGTAGAAAGCAAGAAGGTTAGAAATTTTGAAATAGACATAGTCCAAACATAATGCATAGGATAAAAAAATGATAAATAATTATGGGAACCTCAATAAAGCTATAAGTATCATAACCAAGTCTAAACGAGCTCATACACATCTATAGGGGTTAGTATAGGTAGGAGTTAAGGTAGGTGTCTCAGTCAGAGTAGTGGAGGAATCCTTTATGAGTTAAGGTTCATGTTGAGGGATAAAGGGAGACTAAGATGGTGAATTAAACCTATATTCACCCTATCCATATCCATGCTAAGCTTCATAAGCCCTGAGCAAAGCAAAAGAAGCCTATATAGACTCCTTATGAAGAAATGTACACCTACAATCATTATAATGATTGTGTTGGCAGTGAGTAGTATGAGGTAATATTTCCAAGTGTTGTTGTGATTAATAAAACAAAGAATTATTATCACCATGGTTTAATGACTAGGTATACTTCAATGAAGGTTAAATACATTATATTTAAGGCCTAGTTCATACAAAACTCTAACTATAGGGGTACTTTAAATAGGAAACATAATCAAATAAAGACTCAATCACCTAGGCAAGAGTGTAAAGAGCACATAGAAGGATGAATTGATGGATTGGAGATTATGAGAACATTCAAAAATATCATGATAACATCTAAAATCTTTGACATTAGGAATCAATATAGAAAAGAGAACTCCAAGGTAGCATACATAGTCTAATTGGATTTCTTATACACAGTCCCTGCCTAATTGGTTTATTTTGGGTTTTTGAGTCTTTGAAGGGTAAAATGGATAGAATAGAGGCTAATATTTTTACCAAAGGGTCATTGGAACCTATGGAATCCCATAAAATATTCATATTTTTTGAGAAAATAGGGGAAGTACCCCTATTTTGTCTCAGACAAGGGATACTTCCTCTTAAGCACAAATTCACAATTTGGGTAAATGATAGTAAAAGGATGGTATTAGGAGATGTTTAAACATATAAAAGAGATGTGTTAAGTTAGATAAAACCAAATAAAATGTGTATAAAACCTAAAATGAGTATAGAACTTGATAGGATAGTCTAAACCCTTGGAATTATAGTTAGACCTAAAGGCAGGGTTCAGGCCTAGTGCTATATAAGGGGGTCATTTTCACTTATAGTGTTTGATATGATTTATATCCTATTGGAGAATGATTATGGTATCATGGTATAATTTATAAAGTTTTTTGGAGGTGGGGAAAACATTAAAAGGTCATTTTGAGCTCTAAAGTGTAAACAAGCATAATTGGCATGGTGAAGCCTAAATTTCAAATGAGAGGCCTTTTACATTTCTAACATGAAGTATGAATTAAAAATGATTGAAACATGTTCATGGGGTCAAATGAGATGTGTTAAATATTTTAGAGTGTAGAGAAAATCAAAGGAAGCCATTTTTGGACCCTAGGACACCTTAAACCTACAGGAAAGGGGAGAAGGAGCTCGATAGGGCTAGTCTAGATGCTCATATTTTTTTAGAGAATTTACATGGGAGCTAGAGGAGTTTAGAGATGTTATAAAATGTCTTTAAATATTAATTTGTGTAAGTGGTTGGAAAATCCAAGGTCAAACTTTTATGAATAAACCTTAAGAGGTTAGACAGGCCTAAAGCCCTCTAAAACCCTTCCAAGTGATCCAATTGGAGAAATGAAGCTAAAGATGAATCATAATGGCATATTTTGTCCATGAAAAATATTTTATTTTGTATATGAATCACTTATTCTCCCCCCATGCTATTTGTTTGTATGGACCTATACGAATGGGGTGAGAAACAAACTATTTTTGACAATTTTTTTATTGTGTAGGTTCTAGGAGGAGTCTGAAGATGAAAATAACTTTGGGAGAAAAATATAGACTTGGGATAACCCCTCATGTAAATTTAATAATCTATAAAAAATATTTAGTGTGCAAACAATAGCCTTCATCTTAGCTAGCTAAAAATGGCCTATTAGATAAAATAGTGAAAAGGGTGGAAAAATTTAAGTGAGCTCATTTTAAGGTGTCCCTAATGATTATATGTCAATTGAGGGTCTTGAAAGGTTTCATCCACTCCATCCCATGGATTTTCATGAGTAAATGATGCCAATTTTGAAGCCAAGTGTGCATGGTGCATGAAGGAAGAGTTTTCTGGATTGCAGATGATGATGGCTCATTTATAGGTGACCAAGCCACAACCAATGCATGCACATACATGATTTATATACTTAAATTTAATACTAATCATAAAATCCAGTCCTAATTAGTTATGAAGTGTTTAAATAGGGCCAATAATGAAGGTAGTTTTTTTGAGCCAACAAGGAGATTTTCATGCCACTTTTCATGAAGTTTATGCCTTGAATTGACACTTGTGCTTCCTAAAATTGAATGGTTCATCCCATATCATATTATAATTCAAAATTAACTAAGTGTCCTTGTGACACTTGGACTTCTCTTTTTTCCTCTCTCTCTCAAGTTCTATAAGAACTAGACATTTTGTCCCTTGTACTTTATGCTCCACTTGAGTATGGTGAAGCCCTACTCATTTGTATACCTTTTGATAAATAATAATAATTATTATTGTTACCTTTTTAATGACTATTTTTAGTTTTTTAATTTGGAATGTTTGATTTTGCATAAGTGATAACTCTTGTTTCCTTAGCATGATTGTTTCATTCTATCATCTAGTTACAGTTGGAAAGCTTCTTCTTGTAGGGCATGTGAGGTGTTCTAGGAGATGTCAAATATTGACTAAGTTAGTATTGTCATTAGTACCCTCATATTCCTCTTGTATAGTCCTCCTAGATTTTCACATTAATCCATAACCTCACAATGTAACATTGATGTGAGAAGATGAAGATTGGAAAAGTGTATTTTTAGTTTATCTCTTAATTTCAAATATAACATGCATATGGTTGGAAGTCATCAATGAATTTGGTGTATCACCTCCCTTAGTTTAGTTTGTTTTCAGTTATCTCTCTCCCTTTTCACCCCCCAGTTAGTTTTAGTGTGATCCAAAGTGGTACATCAAGGGAGCTATCCCTATTTATAGATTCACCTCATTCCTTAGGCTACCCACAAGCATAGAGGTGTTTTCATTATTCCAATTGGATGAGGAGAGATTTTACATCTCCTCAAAGGGTGAAAATCCAAGTGAAAACAATTTTTGGCGTGTCCAGTGGGACTCTTGGTCCAAGAAGCTGAGAGAATTTTGGTGTTGTCTCTCAATAATAAGCCTTTAGAGGTATCTATCCAAGCATCAATGGTGACTCTAAAGATACATTAGCTGGTCAAGCATCCTAGGTCTCATTTTTAATATTGTTAGTGATATATTTATTTGTGTTCTTGCTTTCACAAGGTTTTATGGTTGACTTTGGTGTTGAGTTTTGTTCTTTATAAGTTGGTAAGACATTACAAGCTTGTGCCATTGCTTATCAACAATATCAAGTCCTTAATCAACCATTTCATGACGTATACCAGACCCAATATGATCATATTCAACCTTTTCATGATTCTTACCACTCATATAGTCAACCTCCTCAATGTATTGCTTCCCTTAGTTAACCTAAACACTCCTCACCTCCATCCATTTCCACCTTCAAGAAAACACTTTTGGGCTATGATAGGTACATGTTGGAGCTTGAGACTTTAAGAGGATGTGTTCAAGAAATACATAGACATTCCATTCACAAGGTGAGACATTACTTATATTTTGTCAAAATAGAGTGGGTGCTTATTTAAATATATAATTGGCAAAGGCTTACAAATGAGATGCTAGATGTGAGTGGTTTGATGGCATCCTTAGAGGATAAGCTAAACATTCATGAGAGGTATCCTTACCAAGTCTATAAACATTCATATCCACTTCCATATTTTTTATATCATTAATATTTTATCCCTACTCATAAGTCTAATCAAAATTTTCAAAGTCATCTTTTTCCAAATCAAGTGGAAGAGAGAGTTGGAAAGACTAGCCTTGTGTTTGAAGCAAACCTTGATAGACAAATTGAGTTGGCCAATAAGAAAATACAACAGTTCATCTTAGTAGAAATAAAAGTGAATTTAAAGCCCTAATTTCCCTCTAAAATTTCATCCCCACCACCTAAAAAAGAGACTCATAATCCTAGTACCCTAAGCTAGAGTAAGTTAGAGGAGTCATGGGGAAAGAAAGAGAAGAAAAGTCTTAACAAAAATTGTGAGGTTGTGAATGAATTTGACCCTTTGCAAGTTCCTCACACCCTTCCTCAAGAGTCTTTTTGTCATTCATATGAATCCCCTTGTATTCATAGTTATGATACATATCAAATTCAAGAGAAAATTTTCCAAGAGAACCTAGCCAAGCAAATTAAAAAGTTAGAGTCAAGGATGAAGCTACTAAGTCAAGGTGTGATGAAAGGTTTAAACCCAAAAGAAGATCATATGTATAAACACACCCCATATAACCTCCCTCAAGAGAATGATCAAGATAAATAAGATGTGAATTAAGTGATTATTAAGTGGAAGGAAAATAACCAAGTTACTTTATCCCCAGGTCTACCTTCCCTTCCTCAAGAGCTTCCAAAAGAGCCCCCTACATTTCACTCTCAATCTGATTTTGAGTTCTATGTGCGACCTCCACCAACTAGTTTGTCTTGTCCTTACCCCATCACCATTTAACTTGATGGACCTATGGTATGGGAACCTAAAGAGGAATAAATGGTTGATAAATAAAGAGAACTCTTGCTTGAAGAAGACAAACCTCCTTGGTAGCCTCATTGGGTAGGTCACTATTGACCAATTTTGACTTTTAGGTCAAAATAGGGCATCCCTAGTAAAAAGGTTCACTTTTAGGCATATAAAGGGGTGTAATATGCTGTTATAAGGTGTTTTATAGGTTAATTTGTGTTAATTTATGTTGTAATATCTTTAGTTAAGTGTTCTCTAGGTCTATTTATCATTTTAAGTCATTTTGAAGGGTATAAATAGCACATTTAATGATTTATACAAATTTATTGGGAATTATGAAAGTTTCAAGGAGTTTTATCATGTTAAATGTGTCTTAAGAGGTATTTATCAATGATAATTAATTGAAATTTATAGGTTGTTTAGATAAAAGGTAGGTTTCTTGGCCAAAGAGAGAGAAATGCACTTGTACAGCTTCTTTGCGAAGTGTGCCCCTTGGAAAAAATGGTGTTTTAAATTTTCACCTCCCCATATGGCATTAAAACATTTTAATTAAATAAATTTCATAAAAAAATGCATCTGCAACTCATTTTTCTTCCTTTTCCTCTTGGCATGCAAAGGAAGGTCAACTTCAAGCACCCATAATGGGTTGTATAGTTTGAGTTGGAGGACATTATCTTGGTGGTGGATAATTATATACATATAATTCACATCCATAAAAATAAGTTTCAATTTGTGCCTCTTCTTTTATGAATGATGGTTAACACTTCGGGCAGTTGTTTATGCCTATTCAACCATAAAGGGGTCTCTTTTTGAATTTATTTCAACCTCTCTTGCTTTGGATTAATGGAATGGTTTTTTAAAGGAGATTATAAATGTTTTTAGGACATTATAATGCTTATTTAGGTGTTAAAAACTTTAGATACTTGGAAAATCCTCCTTTAGGCTTGTACATGCTTATAAATGGCCTAGTTTGCACTAATAGCCACCTTCGTTGCTTTGTGATTGGTTTATCCACATTAGGAAAGGTGTTTTATTGTTGTTTTGATGATTCTCCTGGTGTTTATGGTGTTTAAAGGGTTTACAAGTGTTTTTTTGTGCTTGGAAGATCTTGTTTTATAGTTTTTGCCCTCTTAGGGGGCTGTCTTAATCCACATAGCCAGGAGTTCCACCTATAGGAGCATGCTGATGTCATCATGACCCAAAAAAACCTCCACATGGTCTCAATAATTTAAATTTATTTTGTAAAGGTCTAAGCTTGATAGAGAGTGATCACAAGGTTGTGAGAAGTCAAGAGAAAGTGGCTATAGTTTTGGGCTCACAGTCCCTAAAAGTTCTAAATAAAGATCCTAGGTGTTCTTGTGGTTTCCATAAAGTGAAGATGTGATTGTTTTAGGAGATATATTATATTAATTTTGTATTAAAACCTACAAAAAACACCTATGCCAATTTTGAGCTTGAAAATATAAGGAGAAGATGGTTTTTGAAGCCTCCAAAAGTTGCTAAAACTCACTGAATTGTGGTAGTGATGTCTATAGGAGTTTGAAGGAGATTTTCAACTTGCACCATATGTGAAAGTACTAGACCTTGTCCAAATAGAGGAAACACTTCTAAGGGATATAAAAATTATTCCTGAGCACTTAGGTGATGGAGAAGGAGGATATTGCATGAAATGACTATTTTAGGCCATCCCTTATTTGTCGATAGGGCAAAGAGGTAGTTAGGGTAGTGTTTCAAAGATCAGCATAAAAATATGGTGTAAGGACTCATAAATAAGAAGATAAGTCTAAGTGTGAGTCCTAAAAGGATAAATTCATGCTTAATAATCCCTATATAGAGTCAAACATATTCCAAATGTGCCTTGGCTAACCTACAGGCTTGGGAACATGTACCTACAACCAAGGACAGTGGAAGATTAGCCTAGTCAAGGTGAAAAGGGTCCTTTGTGATAAAAATGAATCATGTAGATGGTGGATTAAGGATAATGTGATGATAAGAGCATAAGTGAAAGGTTTTATACCTAATTTTGGTGCTATATACCTATCAAGATGTACCTACATGCCTATGAGTAGGCATATATAGTTAGAGTATGAGGAATTGGTGGCAGTCAAGGTGAAAAGGATATTTAAAGCTCAAATGGAGCATGAAAATGAGGTCTTATATAGAATTATGATGTTTTTAAGATAAAAAAAAACCTTACACACTTTTTTGAGGTTAGAGGTCATCTATGAAAGGCCATAAGCCTAGAAAATTATGTCTTAGTCTGTATAGGTAGTATATGAAGAAATACATGAGATGGGGCTAAAAAAGCATGGGATAAGGCATTTAAAAGGAAAATGAAATATAAGTGGTTGAAATAGGTTGTGTATGGAAAAAATGCTCCTTACATAATCCAATCAAACCCAAAACAATCAATTAGGCTTCCAAACACATTCCAAACCCTGCCTACCCTCAAACTATGCTTTTCCCAAAAGTCTGCCTTACAAATTTGTTGATTTTTGGAGCTCAAATATGGTAAAGAGTACCCTTATGACCTATAGAATACTATAAAATCATTAATTTTTTGAGTTAAATAGGGAAAACCCTCTCTATTTTATCTTAGAGCATGGTCATTTTTAGTGTGCATGGAGTTACCAATTTTGGGAAAAGTGATGAAATTTTGGGAAAAGTGATGATTGAATAATATTAAGGGGACTTAAAAAAACTAAAAAACCTTACTATAAGGTCTAGAACTAGACAGGGTTCTCCAACCAAGGAGGTTTGCAGTCATGGGTGAAGGGAATCCTTAGGCCTAAAAGACAAATTAAGGGTCATATACATTTTGGAATTTTCCATGCCTCTAATTGATTGGATTTTTTTTTATGGATATACTAGATGTGTTAAATTCATCAGGACTTAAATGAAGCCATTGGAGTGTCGAGTAGAGTCTCAAATGGCAAGCAGGTTTATTGGCAAGGTCTAGGCCTAGTACCAAACAAGGGTGAGTTTTCATTCTTGGGTCTTAAGGAGATAATAAAAAGATGGGAAAATGTTTGTGGAGTTAATATATAGGTGTTTGTGCCATTTTTTCCAATAAATTAATCAAGAAGCTAATTCTTGGATTTAAGGCTCTCAAACCCTCATAAAAAGCCCAAACTGGCATGAATGGTCAACTTCAAAGTGCTTAGAACTTCCAACAAGATTTTCATGGGACCTAGAGATTATTGGGAATGATGGAAAGGGTCATTAAGAAGACAAAAGTATAATTTGGAGAGGATTCCAATGTCTATTCTTTATGAACAAATGTTAAGACTAGAAACCACTCCAAACCCTCTCAAACCCTCCTCACATACCTGATGGTAGAAACCAAGATGAAAGTTCCTCCAAATGGATGATTTTTACCATGATTGATGAAGTTAAGTTGTTTCAAAATCCATGAGGATCACAACCATGTGATTTATTTATATAGAATTATATAGATTAGAGGAAAATAGGGCTTATTTTGACCATTTTGAGTAGTGTGTAGGCTATAGGAGGAGTTAGGAGATGAATTTTTTTTTTGGAGGAATATTTATAATTTATATAACTAAAAAAATTCACCTAATTTCATGAATAAACATCTAATTTCCCCAACCAAGCCCTCACTTTTAGCTAATCTAGTGAGCCAACTAGTGAGCACTTGGGGAAAATGGCAAATATTTTTTTGAAGAGCCTTTTAAGGCCAATTTATTTTAAACTATGGAAACTCCTTAAAAATTTAATTTATCCTATTTTTGGTATCATATTTCAGATATTAAGAGTTTTTAGATGCCAGGTGTGAAGGGTGAAGGGAAAAGAGCTATTTTGAGACTACCAAGTGTGATCATGCATGGCCAAGATTATAAGAAGGGCCAAGAGCCTCCTAAATACATGTGAGGTATTCTTATTAACCCCTATTATTCATATTAATCATCAATATTTATTAGGTGTAGATTTTTGGTATTTTTACAAGGCCAACCATAAGGGGCAATTTTCTATGCATAGAAAAGGAGTTTCTTGACTATTTGCAGGTCTTGAATGATCCCAAATTATATTTGTAACTCTTTAAATGGATTATCTCACCCCATGACTCTCTATCATTAGTTTTTAACTGATTTTATCAAGTGACACATGCCCAAGTGAATCTTGGACTTCCCTTCTCTCTACCTTCCCATTTCTTCTATAAATTTTGGCCTTTTGGCTATTGCATGGATCACTCCACTTGGGTATGGAAAAGCTGTACCAAAATTTTTCCTTAAATAAATAAATATAAGTGTTTTAACTCATTATAATATAGCATTAGTTGTACATTCTTGTATTAGTCTTGTGAAATTGTAATTTCTATTTACCTTCACATGTTGATTCCATTATTACCTAGTGTATTATGATTCCTTTCTTGCAAATCAACAAGAAGCGTCAAGTGAGGTTGTAGGTGTAAGTGAGAAGAATATACAATAGAGTATCTTATAATACCTATTATTTATTCCTTTCACCCTATGCTAGCCCAAATACCCCATGTTGAAGCATTGATGTGTGTGAGAGAGAGGGTTAATGTTGAGTGAAGTGTATATGTAGCTTGTTCTTAGTTTCAAGTGCATGTAAAAGAGTGTGAGTAGACAAGACATTTGGTGTATCACCTCTAATATAATAGGTTTAATTTTATTTATATTCTTAACCCTTTTCAAACCCTTAAGTATTAGTAGTAGGAATATAAGCTTAAATGATACATCAAGGGTAGTTAGCCCCTAATATAGAGATCCACCTCCTAATATGATACCCATAACCCTAAGATGGTTCTATTGTTTCACTTGAATGAAGAGAATATTGTCCCATATCCTCATTGGGTATAATTTAAAGTGACAATATTTTTTGGCATGCTTGGTGGGACTAGAGGTCTTTTCTTTGAGAAGTTTTGGTGTTTTCTCAAGATACCAACCTTTAGAGGCAACTCACTAAGCACCGATGGTGACTCCAAGTACATATCTGCTAGTTGAGCAGTCCAAGTATACCAATTAAAGTTTTTTTCTTATTGTTTTATGCTTTTTTGTGAAGTGATCCGTGGATAATTATGAGTTTGAGCTTGTTTTAACACAAGTTGAGGAGTTATGTCCAACTTTGTCTCTTCCTCCTAACTATGAACAAGTTCTTGGCCAACCTTGTCATTATACCTATCAAGTTTGTGATCCATATAGCTTACCTAACCCCTCTCTAATCCATTCAATTTATAGTTTCAAAATAACTCTCCTTGGTTACCAAGAATACATGCTAGACCTTAACACTAGACATGGTTGTGGTGAAATCATACCTAGTGCTTGTATTGAGAGTGTAAGGAATGCCTTGGAAAAAATCAAGGAGTGGATAACTATAGAGGGGGATAATTGGCCAAATAACACCTATAAAATTCTTGATTTTTTTGGATTTATATTTGATCTATAGGAGAGATTGAGATTTTATGAACAAATTCTATCTTGGTAACCTCAAAATTCCCTATATTTAGCTTCGAGTGTGCCATCCTTGCCTCTTCAAAATGCTATTCCAACCATGTTTCCTAATACCCCAAACCCATCATGTAATTAACCAAGTTTCCATTCTTAAAAATACATCAAATAAATCAGCCCAAGGGAGGATAACATCATGGTTGAGTAAGTTCATTTGTTGGGAGAGAATTTTGAGAGGGAGAGATTGAACTTTGAAGCTCATCTTGAGAGGGAGTTTGAATTAGCAAATTAGGCCTTGAGGTATTCCATCATGAAAAGGGAAGGTATAATATCTAAACCCACTTCTCCAAATTTAAATCAAAGTGACAATCTGAAGGAAACTACAAGTTTCCTAGACATATGTTTCACCCCCTCATCAGCCTCTCAATCCCGTGAAGCTATCCTTAAACCCACCATCACTAGATGGAAAGATGTGATGGTAGCCCATGAGGAAAAGAGAAAGTCATGTTTAAATGGAGAATTTGTTAGGGAAGATAAATTTGGAGACATTCATCACCCTCCCACCCCTCCTCAAGAGACCATTAAATCCATCCTTCCACCTCCTCTAACTGATCAAGGTTGGCTTCCTAACATGTAGAATTGTCTTACTACTTGGGAATCCCCTTTGGATAAGCTCCATATATTTGAAGTACCTAAGGTTAATGTCACTAGTAGGGATGATGATATTGAAATCTCAAATTGGATTGAATATGAAGAAGGGTTGAATGATGGCGAGGAGAGATCAGGTTGTGAGGATATGAAAGAAGATTCTCATTATGTTAGAAAAGATGCCTTAGAACAAGTTCTCTTAGTCTCTAAAGAAGAAGAAATGGCCATTTTGTCTCTCCTTTTCATAATATAGGACAAACAAAAGATGATGACATATGGAAAAAATTTGAGAGCATATGTAATAAATGTAATCCCTCAAAGAACCTACAAATCCCTTGGAGCTAACTAGTCATGGAAAGCAAGAAGATGTGTCTCAAAAGGAGGACATGTGGAATATTTACATGCAAATATTTCAAGAATATGAGGAGGATGAAAATAATAAGCTCATGAAAAAAAAATATCAAAATGAGGGAAAGCAAATACATTTTGAAGAGCAACATCATGGAGAGAGCCTAGATCATAATAGAGCAATCTATGATGATTTTAGGCCTTTTGAAAGTAACTTGGAGCTTGTCTCTACATCCACCTAGGTAGCCACCTCCAACAATCTTCAAGAAGAATTTAATCAAGAAACACCTTAAAATAATTATAAAACAATTCTTCTTGAAGAGTGTGAAGAGATTTTGAGAATGGAAAAGGATGATGACATCCTTCAAGGAGAGATGAACTTACAACAAGCTATTCCATACATGGATTTTTAGATTTGTCATGATAAGATGAAGAGATAGTAGTTTGAGGCATGCTTTGAGGTTCAAGACGACCTTGCCTATTTTTAGAATGTATGGGAGATGATTCCATTGGATTATGAATAAAGAAAAAGATAAAAGAGGAAGCAAGAGTCATCTAGTATCCCATCTAAGAAGAAGCATGCTTGCCATCCTCACTCATCTAGTGAGGAAGGAGACTTAAGATAATTCCCTTTTGATCTATGAATGGAGGTATGTGAAAGAGAAATATACACATTTTTTTCATTTTTTATATGTTTTTTCCGCTAAGTGCTAAGTATCACAAGTGTGTTTTCTTAAGTCTTTATTGTGTGTCTCTTAACTTTTTGTGTTTGAGGTAGTCAATGGTTGTCTTGTTGATCAAGGTTGTAGTCAATGATTGTCTTATTGACCAAGGTTTGAGTCAATGGTCAGGGTGTATTTTTTAACTCAGTATTTAATGAATCTATAAGTGCAATGGACTGATAAGGCTATTGGTCTAGTTAGTATAGCAGTCATACTACCCCTATGAGTCACCAATTTGTTAACCAATTTTAACTTTTAGGTCAAAATAGGGCACCCCTAGTAAAAACATTCACTAAGAATTTAAAGGTGTGTAATATGTTGTTATAAAGTTTTTCATAGGTTAGTTAGTATTAATTGATGTTGTACTAGCTTTATTTAAGTGTTCTCTAGGTTCATTTATCATTTTAAGTCATTTTAAGGGGTCTAAATAGCATATTTAATGCTTTATATAGGTTTCTTTGGAATCATGCAAGTGTAAAAGAGTTTTATCAAGTTAAATGTGTCTTATGAGGTCTTTATTAACTATCATTAACTGAAATTTATAGGTTGTTCAGATAAATGGAAGTTTTCTTGGCCAAAGAGAGAGAAATGGGAACTTGTACAGCTTTTTTGGGAAGTGTGCCACTTCAAAAATGTGGTGGTGTGATTCATAACCTCCTAAGATGACATTAAAACATTTTAATTTAAGAAATTGTATAAAAAAATGCATCTAAAACTCATTTTTCTTCCTTTTAATCTTGACATACAAAAGAAGGCCAACTTCAAGCACCCACTGTGGGTTGTACAGTTTGAGTTGGAGGAAATGATATTGGGGGTGGATAGTGATTTTATTATAATTAAAATCCATAACAATAAGTTTCAATTTTGTGCCTCCTCCTTTATGAATGATGGTTAACAATCTAGGCAACTTTTTATGCCTATTCAACCATGAGGGGGTCTCTTTTTGAATTTGTTTCAATCTCTCTTTATTTGTATTGATGGAATGGTTTATTTTAGGAGATTCCATATGTATTTTAAGACATTATCATGCTTAATTGGGTGTTATAAAATTCACATACTTGGAAAATCCTCCTTTAGGCTTGTACATGCTTGCAAATGGCCTAAATTGCACTGACAGTCAGCTCAGTTTCTTTGTGAGTGGTTTTTCCACATTAATAAAGGTTTTATTATTATTTTTTTGATGATTATCCTAGTGTTTTTGGTTTTAAATGGTTTATAAGTGTTTTTTGGTGCTTGAAAGACCTTATTTTACATGTTTTTGCCCTCTTAAGGGGTTGTCTTAGTCCACATAGCCAGGAGCTTCACCTACAGGATCATGTTGACATCATCATGACCAAAAAATGACCTCAACATGGTCTCAAGACTTTAAATGTACTTGAAATTAATTTTGGAGAGGTCTAGTCTTGATAGAGAGTGATCACAAGGTTGTGAGAAGTCAAGAGAAAGTGATTACAATTTTGGGCTCACAGTCCCTAAAAGTTCCAAATAGAGATCCTAGGGGTTATTGTGATTTAAATAAAGTGAATATGTGATTATTTTAGGAGATCCTCTTATGTTCATTTTGTAGTCCAACTTAAAAACAACACCTCTACCAATTTTGAGCTTGAAAAGATAAGGAGAATATGGATTTTGAAACTTTCAAAAGTTGTTAAAACTCACTAAATTATGGCAGTGATGTCTAGAGGAGTTTGAAGGAGATTTTCAACTTGCACCATATATGAAAGTCTTAGACCTTGTCTTAGAGGAAAAACTTCCAATGGATATAAAAATTAGTCCTGAGCACTTAGGTGATGGAAAAGGAGGATAATGCATGAAATGATCCTTTTAGACCATCCCTTGTTCGTACACAGGGCAGAGAGGTTGTGAGGGTAGTATTTCAAAGATTAGCAAAAAAAATGGTCTAAGGAATCCTAAAGAATAAGATAAGTCTAAATGTGATTCCTAAAAGGATAAATGCAAGCTAAAAAATCCTTAGATAGAGTTAAACATATTTCAAATGCCCCTTGGACAACCTACAGGCTTGGGAACATGCACCTACAGCTAAGGACAATGGAAGATTAGCCTAGTCAAGGTAAAAAGGGTCCTTTGTGCTAAACATGAAGCATGTAAATGGTGGAGTAAGGATAATGTGATGAAAAGTGTATAATGGAAAGGTTTTATACCCAATTTTGGTGCTATATACCTATCAAGATTCACATACATGCCTATGAGTAGGCATATGTAGTCAGAGTATGAGGAATTGGTGGTAGTCAAGGTGAACAATATCTTTGGAGTTCAAATGGAGCATGAAAATGAGGTCATATGATGGAATTATGATGTTGTGAAGATAAAAAAAACCCTTACATACATTTTTGAGGTTAGAGGTTATCCATGAAATCCCACAGGCCTAGAAAATTGTGTCTTGGTCCGTACAAACAGTATAGTGAAACAATTCATGAGATGGGGCTAGAGAAGCATGGGATAAGGTGTTTGAAAGACAAATGAAATATAAGTGGTTGAAATAGGTTGTGTATGGCACAAATTTTCCTTTCATACTCCAATAAAACCCAAAATAATCAATTAGGCTTCCAAACACATTTCAAACCTGCCTACCCTCAAACTATGCTTTTCCCAAAAGTCTGCCTTGTAAATTTGTTGAGTTAGGGGAACAAATAAAGGATTTATGAGCTCAAATTTGGTAAATAGTACCATTTTTACCTTTATATATATATATATATATATATATATATAATCTTAAATTTTCCAAGTTAATTAGGTAAAACCCTCTCTATTTTGTCTTAGAGCAGGGTCATTTTTAGTGTGCATGGAGGTGCCAATTTTGGGAAAAGTGATAAAATGTTGAACCAGAAGGCTAACAAGGACCAAATGATGATTTAATAAGATGGAAGGGACATAAGAAAACCTAATAAACCTTACTATAAGTTATGGAAATAGATAGGGTGCTCCAACCAAGGAGGTTTATAGTCATGGGTGAAGGGAATCCTTAGGCCTAAAAGCTAAATTGATGGTCATATACATTTTTGGCATTTTTCATGCCTTCCAATTTATTGGAAAATGTTTTAAGGGGTATAATATATATTTTTAATCCATAATGATTTAAAATAATCCATTGGAGTCTCAAATGGCAAGCATGCCTATTGGCAAGGTTTAGGCCTAGTACCAAACAAGGGTAAGTTTTCATTTTTGGGTCTTGAGGAGATAATAAAATTATGGGAAAATATTTTTGGGGTTAATATATAGGTTTTTGGGCTAGTTTGTTTCAAATAAATTCATCAAAAATCCAATTCTTGGCTTTAAGTGTCCCCAACCCTCACAAAAAGCCCAAAATGGCATGAATGGTCAACTTCAAAGTGATTAGAAATTACACCAAGCTTTACATGGGACATGGATATGATTTAGGATGGTGGAGAGGGTCCTTAAGAAGACATAAGTACAATTTGAAGAGGATTCTAATGTCTATTCTTTGCGAACAAATGTTAAGACCAGAAACCACTCCAAACCATCTCAAACCCTCCTCACAAACCCAATGGTAGAAACCTAGCTGACAGAGTCTCTAGATGGATGATTTGGAACATGAGTGATGAATATAATTTGTTGAAAAATCCATTAGGATAAAAACCATGTGATTTATTTGTATGGAATTATAAGGATCAAAGGAAAATAGGGCTTATTTTGACCATTTGGAGTGGTGTGAAGGCTAAAAGAGGATATAGGAGATGAAAAAAACTTTGGGAGGAATATTTACACTTGATATAACTCCAAAAATTTATCTAATCTCATGAATAAACCTATAAGTGACCAACATAGGCCCTCACTTTCAGCCAGTCTAGTGAGCTAGCTAGTGAACACTTGGGGAAAATGGCAAATCTTTGTTTGGAGAGACTTTTAAGGCCAATTTATGTTAATTGATGGTATTATCACTCCTTAAAAATTTCATTTATCATCTTGTATGGATAATATTGAATATATTAAGAGTTTTTAGATGCCAAGTGTGAACGGTGAAGGGAAAAGAGATATTTAGAGAATGCCAAGTGTGATCATGCATGGCCAAGATGATAGGAAGGGTCAGGAGCCTCCCCAATGGATGTGAGGGATTATTATTAACCAATCCTATTTATATTCGTCATAAAAATTGATCAAGTGTAGACTTTGGGTAATTTTTCAAGGATAATCTTAAGAGATAGTTTTCTATGCATAGAAAAGGAGTTTCTTGATTATTTGTAGGTCATGAATGATCCAAGATGATATTTTAAACTCATAACATGGATTATCTCATCCCATACCTATATATCATGAATTTTTAACTAGTTTTATCAAGTGACACATGTCCAAGTGACTCTTAGACTTCCCTTCTCTCTACCATCCCATTTTTTCTATAAATTTTGGCCTTTTGGCTATTGTATAGATCACTCCACTTGGGTATGGTGAGGGCCTAAATTTTTTTGGCCTTGAATCAATTAATAAAAGTGTTTTACCTCATTAAAATATTGAATTAAGTGTACATGCTTGGTACTAGTCTTGTGCCTGTGTAATTTCTATTTACCTTCACATGTTGATTCCATTAGTACCTAGTGTATTATGATTCCTTTCTTGCAGGTTAACAAGAAGTGTCAAGTAAGGTTACATGTGTAAGTGAGTAGTAGATCCAATATATTATCTTAGAATACCTATTGTTTTGTCCTCATAGCCTATGCTATCCCCAAGACCCCATGTTGAAGCATTGATGTGAGAGAGACAGTTGATGTTGAGTGAAGTGTATTTGTAGCTTGTTCTTGGTTTCAAGTGCATGTCAAAGCGTGTGAGTAGACTAAATTTTTTTTGTATAACCTATAGTATAATAGGTTTAATTTTCATGATATTCTTAACCCTTTTCAACCCCTTAAGTGTTAGTAGTAGGAATATGAGCTTAAATGATACATCAAGGGGAGCTAGACCCTAATCTAGAGATCCACCTCCTAATAGGGATACCCACATCCCTAAAGTGGTTTCATTGTTTCACTTAAATGAGGAGAAGCTTGTCCCATCTCCTCATTGGGTGCAAGTTCAAGTGACAAAATTCACATGAATTCAAGATACCTAATCTTGGCATCACCATGATGGAAAAAGTGATGGAAGATATTGTAGCCCTTGAAGAAGACTTTACATCTGATCAAAAGGTTGTGGATGATCACCTACAACATGAAAATTAATGTGCTATCATAAATGGTGAATAATTTCAATTCTTTCCAGAAGATGTTACAGCCCTAAAATATTATATTGAGACCAATGTGCAAGAGGTTGTTCTTGAAGATGACCTAATATCTCAGCTTAAGCTTGAATCACCATTAGATGCATTAGAGATTGAAGAACATCAGCTTGATGATATCACACATCAAGAAGAGAAGATTGAAGAGGTAGTGGTTATAGAGGATGAAGAGGACAAATATGATTGGCATATGCAAATTAAGCTCTTTCAAGAGCTTGAAGAGATTTACCAAGTTGAAGGCCAAGTATATGATCATGTAAATAAATAATCTTCCATAGAGGATAATGATTCAAAATTTGATAGAGTATGCAAAGCTCCTTGATGAGCTAGAATAACTTGTAGCTGAGAAGAAACCCAATATTATTGAGACCCCTATGGAAATAAAGGATGAGGTTATCATTAGAGATCCACATGAGAAGGTTGAGGTTGTTTGGATCCAAGAAGTGTTCATTTCTATAGCCAACATCATTTGAATCTACCTAGTTTTCAATGAACATCATGCTAATGGAGTTGACAAATATCATAAAAAAGTTGGAGGCATGAATGCCAAGGATAAAAAGGCTACATGTCTCACTAAATATTTCATGTCATGAACCAAAAAGAGTTTCAAAATTTTCCTTTGATCCGAGAGGGAGTTCTAATCTTAGGTTAGTTAGTGTTTGAGTTGGATTGTTTAGTTTCATGAAGCACATGTGTGTTTATTGTCTTATTTTGTGTGTGTCCTTGCTTTGAGTGGTTGAGGCAATTATTGGTATTGTCTTGATGGTAAATAATCAAATTAATCTTATTGTGTCTTAGACTTAAATGAATCCCTAATCCCAATAGACTAATAAGGGTACTAGTTTAGTTAATATAATAGGCATACTACCCCTACGAATCAATAATTTGTTGACCAAATTTGACTTTTAGGTCAAATTAGGTAACCCATAGGGAAAAATATTGACTTTTAAGTGTTTTATGGGGTTTAATATTTGGTAATAAAGTATATCATAGGTCATTTAATGCTATTCAATGATATATTATGCTTGGTCACTTATTTCATTAACTAACATGTCCTTTTGAGTCATTTTAGTGGTTAAAAAGGTGCATTTAATGAGTTGTGTGGATTTATTGGGGAGTTTTAAGGTTAAAAAATGTGATTTATCATCCCATGTGTTCTTATAGGTCTTAATTAACTAACATAACTGAAAAGTGGTAGGTTCTTCAATTATAAGGGGAATTTTCTTAGGAAAAAAGGAGATTTTAACACTTGTAGGGTTCCTTGGGAAGTGTTACACATGTAAAAGGATCAAAAAATGACTCTTAAGCTTATCCAAGCTCATTTAAATGTTTGGTTTGATCTGAAAGTGCCATTTCTTTCTTAAAACTATTATACTCCCTTTTCACCCTTCTTGGCAAGCATAAGCGACCTTTAAATTTTTGATTGGTATGGATATATCAAGATGTTTCAAGGTAAATTATTTTGAGAGGTTGTTTTAAACTTAGATACATTAATTTAAAAATAAGGATTTTTAAAATTGGTGGCATGTGCTTCATGAACCATCCTCATGAATTTGACCTTTCAAATCTACTTGCTAATCTATGTACCTAGGGGTTTTGCCTTGTTTTGAGTAGATATATTAAATTAACTTGATTATATTGGTTAAATAGGATTTTTAATACCTTATCCTATTTTATCCATGATTGGTTTCAAATTTTGAGTTGATTTGATGAGCCAACTAACTCACCTTGTAGGAATATACCGGCATGTGCAGTCTTAGTCAATTTTCCACTTATATAAGGTTGAATTCCTTATAGGGGATTCAATGTGAATAGGATATGGTGAAATTAAATGTATAAATTTCATTTTAATCATAATCTCCTCATGTTTATTCTCATAGTACCATGTTTGGATCAAACTATTGGTATTGCTAGGCTCATAACCAACTTTTTGCTCATTCCCACTTACAATCATAGGGAATCACGTGTATGGAGAATGTGTAACATGATTCATGAAATTGAAATGGGAGTTTAAAAATATTTAAAAAATTATAATAGTAGGGACATTAGTTATATATCTTCACTTGTCAAGAAGAAGAGACTATGGCAGCTATACATATTCACCTACACAGTCTATCATGAAAATGTTCATCCACATGTACTTGGAAGAAGAAAAACAAGTAAGAAACTTGAAACATATATTTTAAATAAATTTATAGGTCTTAATAATCCACTTAAAATTATAGTAATGGACTTTAAAATCATTTAAAGCTAAAAAATACTCATTGTGAACACTTGTACACAGTCTGCCTGCATACCTTTTCAAAGTGCACCTACAGGTGATTTGAAATAGAATTCAAAGAGCATTTTTGAGGTGTTAATGTTTATGTTTAAGTTATAATTTAGGTCATAATGTTAATAAATAATCATTATAGACTCCTTTGAATAGGTAGAGTGGAAAATGGAAGGACAAACTGCTTTTAAAAGATGGACTATGTTATAGGAAATTGTCCCTAAATTGGCAAATTAGAGGTCTAAGAGGTTTTTTTAGGTACTTTAAAACATTATTAAAAAGTATTAAAAAACATCCAAATAGGGTGACCATGTTTCCTCTATTATATACAAGATACATGCAAAGTTTTAGGGGAAAAGGATGAGTGGAGAATGGTGGTTGAGGGTCCTAAAGATGCCCTAAAAAATACTGAATATAGGCAGTGTCATCTATAATTGTTACAATGAGATATTCTTCACCCAAAGATGAAACCTGACCTTACCACACATTTTAATTATTCCATTTAGTTTAGGGAACATCTAGGACTCAAAATACCATTAGGAGGAATGTGATTTTGTGTTTTTCTTGAAGCTACATAGACCTATAGTCTGTACAACAACCTAAATATGTAACTACCACAGGGGCAAAAAGCAAGAAGGTTAGAACATTTCAAATAGACCTAGTCCAAACATAATGCATAAGATAAATAGATGATAAATCATTATGACAACATTAAGACATATGTAAGCATCATAACCAAGTCTAAATGAGCTCATACACATCTATAGGGGTTAGTACAGGTAGGAGTTAAGGTAGGTGTCTTAGTCAGAATAATGGAGGACTCATTTATGAGTTAAGGTACATGTTGAGGGCTAAGGGGAGGCTAAGATTAAGAATTAAAACTATAGTCACATTATAAATATCCATGATGATCTTCATAAGCTCTGATCAAAGCAAAAGAAGACTATATAGACTCCTTATGAAGAAATGTACACCTACAACCATTATAATGACTGTGTTGGCAATGAGTAGTATGAGGTAATGTTTATAGGTGTTGGTGTGATTAAAATAATAATTAATGATTATAAAAATGGTTTAATGGCTATGTTTGCTTCAATGAAGGTCCAAGACATTATACTGAAGGCCTAGTTCATATAAAACTCTACCTATAGGGGTACTTTCAACAAGAAACATAGTCAAATAAGGACTTAGTCACCTAGGAAAGAGTGTAAAGAGCACATAGAAGGATGAATTGATAAATTTGAGATGATGATAACCTTAAAAAATATCATTATAACATCAAAAATATTTGACATTAGGAAGTAAGCTAAAAAAGAGAACTTCAAGGTAGCATACATAGTCTAATTAGATTTCTTACACACAGTCCACGCTTGATTGGTTTGTTCTGGGATTTTGAGTCTTTAAAGGGCCAAATAGATATAATAGAGTATAAATTTAAAAAAAAAAGGTATTTATAACCTATGTAATCCCATAAAATATTCATATTGTTTGATAAAATAGGGGAAGTACCCCTGTTTTATCTCAGACAGGGGATACTTCCCCTTGAGCACAAACTAGCAATTTGTGTAAAGGATAGTAAAAAGATGGTATTAGGAGATATTTAAACATATAAAAGAGATGTTTTAAGTTGGATAACACCCAATAAAATGTGTATAACACATCAAAAGAGTATATAACTTGAAAATATGGTCTAAACCCTTGGAGTTGTAGTCAGGCCTAAAGGCAATGTTTAGGCCTAATCCTAGATAAGGGGGTTATTTTCACTTCTAGTATTTTATATGACTTATAAACTATTCGAGAATTATTATAGTATAATGGTATAATTTACCAAGCTTTTTTTAGGTAGTTAAAACCTTAAAAGGTCATTTTTAGCTTTAAAGTGTAAACATGCATACTAGGCATGGTGAAGCCTAGATTCCAGATGAGAGGCCTTTTGCATTTATAACATGAATTATGAATTAAAAATTGTTCAAACATATTAATGGTGTAAAATATTTTAGAGTGAAAATAAAACCAAAGGAATCCATTTTTGGACCCTAGGACAACTCAAACTTGTAGGACAATGGAGTAGTAGCTTGATAGGGTAAGTCTAGATGATCACATATTTTTGGAGGCTTTGAATGGGATCCAAAGGAGTTTAGGGATGATATAAAAGGTATTGAAATATTAATTTTTAATAATTCTAGGAAAATTCAACATCAAACTTTTATGAATGAACCTTAAGAGGTTAGATAGGCCTAAAACCCTTCAAAACCCTTCCTAGTGACCCGGTTGGAGAAATGAAGATGGAGGTGCATTATAATGGCATATTTTGGAAATTAAACATATTTTAATTTTTATATGACTCACCTAAGATCCCTCCCATGATTTTTTTATGTATGAACCTGTATGGATGGGGTGAGAAATAGGCTATTTTGGACCATTTTTTGTGTTGTGTAGGTTTTAGGGGGATTATAAAGATTAAAATAAATTTGAGAGGAAGATATAGAATTGGATAACCCATAATTTCAATTTCATACTCTATAAAAACACTTAATTGTGCAAATAATAGCCTTCATCTTAGCTAGTCAAAACTGACATATTAGACAAGCTAGTGAGAAGGGTGGGAAACTTCAAGTGAGATCATTTTAAGGTTATAAGGACATTTATGGTATTTAATTTATCATTAAATCCCTCCCATGAATTTTAATAAGCAACTAATTCCAATTTATAAGACAAGTGTGTAGGGTGCATGAAAGAAGAGTTTTTTGGACTATAGATGATGATGGCTCATTTATAGGTGATTTTAGGTGACTAGGTCTAGAAAAAATGTATGGATAGGCATGCCTGATTTCCTTAAAATTAATCCCAACCATAAAACCTTTCCCTAATTAGTTATGAGGTGTTAAAAAATGGCCAATCATGAAGGCAGGTTTTTTGAGCTAATAAGGGGAGTTTCATGCTAGTTTTCATGAAGTTTATGCCTTGAATTGACACTTGTGCTTCCTAAAATTGCATGGTTAATCCCATATCCTCTTCTCATGCAAAATTAATTGATTTTATCAGCTTTAAAAGTGTACTTATGACCCTTGGGCTTCTCTCTTCTCCTCTCTCTAACAAGTTCTATAAGAACTAGACATTTTGGCCATTGTACTTTATGCTCCACTTGAATATGGTGAAGCACTATAAATTTATATAAATTTTCATTAATAATACTAATAATTTTTATCTCTTCCATTAATATTCTTAATTTTTCCATTTGGAATGTTTTATTTTGCATAAGTGATAACTCTTGTTTCCTTAGCATGATTGTTTCATTCTATCATCTAGTTGCAGTTGGAAACCTTCTTCTTGTAGGGCATGTGAAGTGTTCTAGGATATGTCAAATATTGAGTGAATTAGTTTATTAATTAGTAACCTTATAATCCTCTTGTCTAATCCTCTTATCTTTTCACATTAATCCATAACCTCACAATGTAGGATTAATGTGAGAATATGAAGATTAGAGAAGTGTATTTTTAGTTTGTCTCTTGATTTCAAGTGTATCATGCATATGTTTAGAATTCATCAATATATTTGGTGTATCAACTTCTTTAGGATAGTTTTTTTTATTTATCTCTCTCCCTTTTCACCCTCCAAGTTAGTTGTGGTGTGATCCAAAGTGTACATCAAGGGAGCTAGCCCTATCTAGAGATTCACCTCAATCCTTAGGCTACCCACAAGATTAGTGGTGTTTCCATTGTGACACTTGGATGAGGAGAGATTTTCGATATCATCAGAGGGTGAAATTATAAGGTGCTAATATATCATATGAAGAGTATCTCCATATTATTTATCCTACAATTCTTCATCATTGCTCCATTTGGATGTTAAAATCATGAGTAATGTAATTTCAAAGGTGAAATAACATTAGAAAAGGAGAATTTAACATCAATAAGTTAAATTCATGGTAGGGAGAGTATGACATGATGATTACAAATGTCAAATGGCTGAAAAGACTCCTTTTTCACTTATTGACATGATATTTACTCAGCACACTTGGTGGTTTACAAGTAGAACATTTTTACAATGTTGTAAAATATAAAATACAAACCAAATAAACCTTAAACTTTACAATGTTAGCTTAGCATACCCAAATACTTGAATCATGATAAATTAGCTATTTTATTAGTTTTGTCTTAAAGGTATCTATTTTTTATGAAACCATGTACCTTGAAGGATAATCACATTGCCTTTATCTTCATTGTGAAACAATTATAACTTGATATTTTGAGGTTTATTTTAAAATATCCAAATTTTCCTTAAACTATGCTAAACACCTCAAAAATGATCAAGTTATGGATATTGGTTAATCAACTAAGGATCATGACTTCACATTATGACCATACCACCCTAAAAGACTTTGATCACTACTAGGAATAAGGCCACACCTCACCAAGGACAAGACATGATTTGAAAAAAAAAAATCTTCAAGGGCTATGAACAAATTCAAACATGTTTAGATAATAAATTTTGAAATATTATGGCTGATGGTAGCCATTTTGGCTAACATGAAAATCTAGTTGTGTTTTAAGATATATTTCCCATTGTGGGCTCAATCCAAGGTCTATTCAACAACCAACCCATAGAAGACCAAGATGAATCTCTCTTAACGTTAATAGAATCAAAAGCTAGCCTCCCACCCAATTTTCCAATGGAACAATTACATACCCTTATCCAAATAGAGGAGCAACTACAAGAGCAACCTCATACTTAAATTATAAAACTAACCCTCACTTCATCTATCAAAGGGAATGTTCCATTGGTTGATCCTTCCCTAGCTGGTCACATTATCGCATCCACCATAAAGTAAATTAGTCAACATTATGTAGATCAACTTGTCCCTGAATTAATGACTTATTTGGCTACAACCTCATTCAACAATGCCACATTTATAGAACAAAATTAGTAGAATTAAAAATTATAACAAGGCCTAGCTAATATTACATCTGATGTAGGTTATTTGGCTCTTCCTAAACAACCCATTCTAATAAATGTGTCACAACAAATTCCAATTGATACACTGAATACATTTTTCAATCATCAGGAGATCCTTTCTAATGCATGACAAGAACCAAATGATTTACAATAAGTGTTGAACCATTCACAATAATAATTTACAAATAATCTACCACCACAATAGGTAGTGGATAATTTATAAAACACATTACTAACTTATTTTAATTTACAACAATAAGTTAATCTTACAAACCAATAAAAAAAATGACTTCTTCTAAATCAACAACAAATTCTATAAAACCAACAGACTCTCTATACACACAATATTTTTAAACTTTATTAGTTATTGATGTTTTCTCTCTTATAGGAACCCATCAAATCTCAACCTCTCTAAGTGCATGACTTAAATGGTGCATCAGGAAAGGGGTGGGTAAAACTTTGGTGCTTTATAAGATTATTGTTCCCTATATCTCCACCTAAAACTAATTCAAACCCCTCCTCTATGTTTCCTTAAGATTTGACACTTCCCTTACACTCTTATCCAAATAATTCACTACCTCAAATATCCCCTACCCAAGCGAAAACCCCTTTTACCACCTTTTCAAATGCAGTCAATTGGGTTAGCTTAGTTATGGGAATTAAGCATGTTACAAGACTAAGTCTACCCAACCAACTTAGTTTGAGACCTAACTGCTCTAACTTCCTAAATAACTAGGTCAACTAGTCTAACTACATTAACTAAAATTATGAAAGGGTTTAGGGTCAAATCAGGCTATATATACACATCTTTTACCCCATTTCCAATAGAGAGTCATTCATTTGGACTTCTTTGTTTACTTATCTACCATTCTACTTGAAGAGTCATTGCTTAGGGTTTCATTCTTGGGAGAAGAATATTATCTTGTGGAAGTGTCTTGGATGCATAGAAGAAGGCTTGTAACCTATATCTAACATATCTTTTTGATCCTTACAAACCAAATAAACCTATTACAAAACACCATTGACCAAGGGACATATTAAGACTCGACGAGTTTGTCTTCAAAGTAAGTATTCCTAACTCTTACTCTTCTTTTGTTAGTAGATAAATTTGCATGTATAATGGCTAGTAAATGTATTATCTCTCCCTTATTATGATTACTTCTACATTTAATTGGGTAGAGTTATTTTTTTGCATGTTTATTATTTATTGCTCATTTGTGTGACAAGCTTTAATGAGCACTAGATTAGATTTAATTTACTTTATTATTGGATTACAATATTAATATCTAGCTAGGATTATTTTGTGGTGTTACTTTACTAGAGGATTTATAATCATCTCTAGTCATTTCATATGATAAAAAATCCCTTAGGTAGGTTTATCAGATCCATATTGGTCATGACCTTGATTATAAATAAATTACTAATAGTATAGTTAGATGATTTATCGTCCCTGAACTAGGATTGATTTTTAGATTATATTCACTTTCACTTTCATACATTTTGGTGAAATTATGTGAACTAACCCTTGTAATTTTTTAACCTTCATTTTTAGACTACTAGATCAACTCTGTAAATTCAGTATAATAATTTATATGTAGGTATCAAGACTCAGTTGATCTAATAATCTTAGTTTAACTATGTGTGTAGGTCTTTCTCTCCTAAAAATAATTAGATTGATTAGATCAATTTAGTTCTTTATTTTTTAAAGGTGATCTTATACTCCATTGATCTGATCAACATGATTCGGGCATCAGCTTTTAGGTTTTTCAACTGAGGTGAACCTATCAATCTTGTTTGGCTCTCTATGATCATATATCTTCCTTAGCACACTAGATTGATCCTATTGATTTAGTTCTTCATCTTATTTTTCAAATTTTCTAACTTCTATCTAAAATACTAAATTGATCCTATCAATATAATTATTTTAGTTATTTTTAATTATTGAAGATAGACACACTCAATTGATTGGTTTGACTTTGTTTTAACATCTTATTTTGCAAGTTCAATCCCTCATCTAGACAACACAACTCAAAAAAAATAATTCAATAGATTTAGTACATTGTTTAAATTATTTAAAAAGAAAATTGATAAAAACAACTTTAGGTTCATTCTAATCATCTCAATCATTTCAATTTTAGTTAAATTATAGTTCTATTTTTCCATTTTTTAGTCCTATAATAATTATCACCTTATAATAAACTAATTTGACTGGATCAAGTTAGTTTTTTAATTGCTTTTCCCTAAGAAACTTAGTCAAATTAATCAACTATTCTTATCTAGACTGTCTTGTAATAGATAGATTTAACTTGATCAAATTTGTACGATACTATTTTCATACTAGGTTGATCTAATCAACCTAGTATTGTGTCTTTTTTTATGCAAAGTTAATTAACTCACATTCGTAGTAATATAAACACATTTCAATCATTTGCTTCTTACTTAGATTAGTACACATTATATAACTAGGAAGGTTAATTTAATATATTAGTCACTTTCTTTCTTCACACACTACCAAATCACAAAATATCAAATAAGCATTCAAACACTTCTACCTAGGGCTACCTACTTTGATTTCATTAACAAAAGGGAAACCAACTTGGTTTTTTGGCTAAGTATAAATATGTGGTTCATGGTTTATATTGGAAAAGCAACTGATACCCTTATCACTATGAGAATGTGAAGTGAGGGGGTAGGCCCCAATACCAAGACAATACCATCACCAATATAGACCCCTTTTAGCCTTAACATACCTAGTTATAGCTTTAACTTACCATTTTTAGTTCCTTTGAAAATCCAAACACCCTATAACATTTTAAAACATAATCTAATTTGAAATAGATAGGAATGTATGATCCCTATAACATTTTAAAAACATACTCTAATTTGAAATAGATATGAATGTACAATATTTATATTAGCATTTACATTTCATTATTACTACTTGATATTTGCCTATTGTATTTTGTATTACAAAACTTGTATTAACCAATGTTGATACAAGGTTTGTGTTGTGTGTTGTAAATAGATCAACTTAATCGACCTAGTTGCCTATGTGTTTATCTTATTTTCCTAAAAAATTACTACACATTCATCTAAATTTATAACATTCCAATTTTTTCCTACCTATAGAACATAGTTGACTTAGTCTTTTATAGGCTAGTCTATTTGTCTTCTTATAGAACATGATCAACTCAGTAAACTTATTCTCTTACATGCTACTCTGTTTGTCTTCATATATAATAGAGTCAACTTAATTGACTCATTTAATTATAGGTTACTCTTCCTATATAACATATTTGACCTGTTTGAATATGTTCCCTATCAATAACTTTGTTTACCTACTTACAAAACATAGTCAATCAATTAGACTTAGTATATTAACCAGTTTGTCCTCTTTTTTAGTAAGTGTCTAGCTTCCCCATTTCATCATGCCAAATTTGTATGATAATGACAAAAATCAAAATCAAAATAATATTATTATATTTACCAATCCCAAAAAACATACTAAGCCAACTTTTTCAGTAGGTAACCTAGATCAAAGTAATATTCATGTCACCACTAAAACTACAAACTTTAAGACTCTTCCCTATTTTTCATCACTTAATCCCTTATTTATAAAAATAGTGGAAGATGAAAAGAATCTTGAATACATACATGAAATGATTATTTTCATAAATGAAAATACTCAACATAAAGGTAAGGATCCTTCATTTATATATAACATCATGATGGGACCTCTTTTTGAAGATCCCCACTCATCTTCACCTAGATTTTCCATAAGATTTAAGGCAAGTCAATTAACAATATCCTCCACACTTTTACCCTCTATAATATCTCCTTCTAAAATTATGACATCATCCTTCATGTCTTCTTTCACCTTTATGCCAAGTATCTCTACTAACATGGTTGGTGTATCTTTTAGTGGGCCTACCCCAAACATCTACACTAATACCCAATTTAATTTAACTCCTAATGGATTTACTATAATAAATACTTATCATGATACTATTGATTTACATGCCACTATCACTTCTTATTCTACTATTTCATGTCATGCTACTAATGCATCCTAATTTATTAACACCTCACAATGTATTAATGCTTCCAAAGCTACTTATACTAGTCAAAATAGTGCTCAAACTAATCAACTACTATTATAAACTCTCAACCAACTGGATACTTTTAAAACTAATGATACAAACCAAATGATGTATATGTAAAACCAATTATTACATCTCTAGAATCAACATCAACATACTCAATGGGGAGCACCAAATCCTAATGCCCCCAACCTCCCCTTAGGAGCGTACATGATAAATTTATACCTCAAACCCCACTTATTAATAAAACTATTAAACATTTACAAATGAAGCCCTTGTACACCAAATTTAAAATATTGACATTAGAGGTATAATTGCTACTATCACTTATAATGGATCCATAGATCATACCTTGCACTTAAGAACTTTTGGAAACCTATAAAAAGATTGGGTTAAACTTTATACCTTTGATGCAACCAAAATCTTAGCTAAAACTCTCTCTAGAAATGTTTTTGATTGGTTTAATCAACTAAAAACTCACTCCATCACTAGTTTAGAGGACTTTTTCAATGCATTTGTTCAATAATTCCAAATTAATGATCTTCCTAAAAATAATTTAGCCCATTTGATCAACTATAAATAAACAAAATCTGAAATGACACAATTTTTCGTTAAACTATGGAAATCTTTGATAATAAAGTTGAGCATAATATAGAGGATGAGAACCTCTTCCACTTATTCACTAATGTTCTTCATCATAAATTACAATACCATGTTAGGAATCTTTCCCTAAAATATTTGGAAGAGGTTATTGACCAAGCTAAATGCCAAGATTTATTTATATATCAATTTGAGCCTTCCCACCCTCTAACAAGAACTTACATGCTTTTAAAAGCTAAAAAGCAACATGCAGAAAATAATGATGTTATGGATACTTATGACACCATATACACCATCCAAGTTATTTCTCTAAAAACTAAAATATAACACACTACTTCACTACCACCTAATAAATATTCTCATTGTATTTCCTTATTGCTTCAAAAACATAAAATGGGTGCACACAACCCTCTTTCCCTAGTATAAATTCAAAGGTGTATCACACAACCATCACCACAATATCTTGACCCTACACATCCTATGAAACATTGGTATGATCCCAAAAAAAATTGTTGGTTTCATGCAAGTTGGGGTCATTCTCATGAAACTTGTAACCAATTAATAAATCTTGCTATGGACTTTCTCCTTGGACCCAAATTTGACCATGAATCACTTATATGTAAATGTCAACAATCTTATGAAATAACACTTATGGCTCATGAAACCAAAACTAAAAACAAAAACTTAAATCAAGACAATGCTCATCTAGCTATCTATAAAGATGCTCTTCCTAACAATCAATAATCAAGATAAGACCAACCAACCTATGCATACCACCAATAACATTGACAGTAACATAGATATTAAAACCAATGATGATAATGTGGTCAAAATGAATAATATGAGGAGATTAGTTTCTTATATTAAACCATACCATAACAATTATTTGATATTCGGCATTGTTTAAGACACTTACCTATCACATCTCACATAATTAGGGCATGTGGAACTAATGAACACACAAGTATTACCTCTAATAATGTAATTGACCATACTTCTCATACCATTGATATAAGTTCTACTTATCCTAAAACTAATATACCTAAAGTAAATATCCCTCAAACTTCACATCAACCTTCTTCCATCCAAACACATGAAACACTTAATGACACTACTACATCACCTAAGATAGATCAACCCAATCCAACCAAACCTAAACCAAATATACCTTATCAACACATATTTCAATGTTCATCCAACTCCCTTCAATAGATTTATTAAAACATTATTCACCTTTATACACTAATCCTCTAATGGGTTATGATGAATGGGATTGTATAGTAAAAATTTCCCATATTCCATCCCAAATTCCTTTATTAGGACTTATGTGAACTTTCCCTTATCATCATATTTTACTAATGAAATTACTATTAAAAATGAACATCCATCATACTCCACCCATGGGGAAAGAAGATACATTATCTAGATCAGAAGATAGCATTCTCCAACAGTGTCAAGATATGTTTATTGACATTGATGAAATAATAGATACTTCTCTTTCACTTGAATTTCTTGTCTCTTTCGTGATTCTTGATGAGATAAGTTTCATGTGGATGACCCTACCCTATTTATTAGCATTCAAATATGAGACGTCAAAGTCCAACATGTTTTAATCAATGAAGGATCAATAACTTGTGTTGATTCCCTTGATTTTATTAAAACACTTAGATATTCTAAATGTAATATTAAATCCACACAAAGTACATGACAAGGATATTATAGAAGACAAATGCCTCCTCTAGGTTCTATTTGGATTCCCATCACGATTCCTCCTATCACTATTCATATGAAATTTATGATATTTAAATTTTTTCTTTCCTATAATATATTACTTGATCAGCCTTGGACACATTACATGAGAGTAGTTACCTCATCTGAATACTACTATATTAAATTTCCCCATAATGGTGCTATATATAAGATTTAAGGAAATACAAATCTTTAGAATTTTGAATAATTCCAAGAATAAGGTGTGTTCAAAATACCTACCCTTTAACATTTACCTATCATTTTATTTCATGAGTCACAACATTTCAATTATCTCTTCAACTCTACTTGAGGTTATCATGGTCATCATAAATTAATAGGAAACATCCCTTCTAACCTCCTAGACTCAGATAATGATGAACCAAATGAGATAAGCTTAAAGATAAAAACTTTAGATCTCTCTCCTAACATCATATTGCTCAATTACATCCTTCTTTCTGACCTCACTCTTATCAAAAACCTTAGGATGAACTACCAGTTACCCTAACTAAAACTACAAATTCTATTCACCACATTTCCTTGTTTGATAAAATAGTTGATGCATATACTATTGTCTTATACACACCAAATTATGATGACATATATTCTCGAGATGACTCATTTCTATATAGATTCATTTATGCTAAAAATACATAGGTACTTAGATATCATTCTAATTTATTATAGTCTCTTAGTTCTTTTTATATCATTCCTTCTCTTATAGTATCTAATATTAGTTTTTCCTCTATTATTCATAGGTCAGAGATGGAACACACACTTACTACACCTCCAATCACTGTTGAACCTCTCATGAGTATGCTTATGTATCATGCTATGATAATACCTTATAATTTTGTTAGATGCCATAATCCTTCCAGTTTACTTCCTCTTCAAATGTTATCCACTTTTCTTCAACCTATTATATAACCAAACATACATATGGATGAGCCTAGTCTAGATTCCACTCTAGCTTATTCCTTCTTTGGTGATAGTCTTCTACCATTACCTAAGCTTGATCCTCTAATAACATAATGGGAAGATGATTCCTATTGTGATATCCATAGAGTTGTTGGTCATTAGACTAAGGATTATGATATACATCAGTAGAAACAAGATTCTTCCTCTACCACTTCAGCTAATAGACCTCCATTATTTACTAATAGATGTATTTTTTGCTTTCATGGTACATGTAACCATTATTATACTCATTTTTAATATCTCAAATAATACATAGATACACTACATCTAACCATAACATAGCCTAAAGACAAAATAATACCACCTCTTAAGCTACTTTTAGAGTATATCCATAAATATGGGGAAGTATAGTTCCTTTGGCATCAATACAATACACACCATATTATTATATGTTGAGTGTAGTCATATAAAATGTTAAATTGGATGACTTAGGCATGGATATTAACACTTAACCTATAAGTCCTCTCTTTTACTCACACAACCCCTCTCAGTTAGGTTTTCACTAATTCCCAGTCATCCATAGCTTCCCAAACTTAGTTCTTTGAGACCCAGGCAACCTTCTCAGACCCAGATCCATCCCCCTAGGTCTTATCCTTTTAGAACATTACCGTCAAATGATAAAATTTTACTAAATCCTTATATTTTCCCTTGTCATCCTAATACAACCTCATCTAACCCATGAACATTAGTTTCCCTATAAAAGGCCATTCATTGTACATTTAGAAGGGTTGACACTCATTCACAGGAAAGAAGCAAGCATACAAGTAATTACACTTAAGTTCTCTTCCCTCTTCTTTGTATACAACCTTCTAATAATATTCCAAGATCATTAAAGCATTCAAACTAGTCCCTATTCAGCCAAAGTACATCAAGTTTCACATCTAGTTGCATACATCACACAATATTTACACCAAGCACTTCAAATGGAGTATGACATTAGCTTGATCCCTCTTCAGAGTATTGGTATGTAGGCAGCATGCCCACACATGAGGTGTGAAGTGCATCTAATGTATCTTTTACACACTAACCCCCTCTCTTTTCTCAAGATTGCATTCAAGTTCATGTACTAGGAGCTCCTGAGAGGATCTAATATTGAAATAGGCACACAATGAGCTCCATGAGGTCTTAGATCCATAAATTTTAGTGATAGGGTAACATAGACATTCTAAATAAAACCCAAAAAGCTCTTACCCTTAGGACACTAGTGTTGGAGAAGGACTATAGCACTAGATAGTAGGGTGTCCAATTTACAATGCTACTATCTAGCTCAAAAATGAAGTTTAAAGACCTGTTCTAGCATGTTTCCTAGTCCTGCTCCTCTAGTATCAGACTTTGTCTCAGTCTAGAACAACTGAAAATAAGTTAAGTTTAATATTCTCTTTCTTATTTATATATTTAGAAAAGGGTAAAATACTATCTATTTCCACAAATTAGTAGGTTAATAAAAACATATTTATTTACTAATTTACTATACTTAGACCTTTTATTTAAGTAGGAATTAAACCAAATAATTTCCTAAAAGGATAAAACATTTGGTGAACCTGACTTACTTTGAATTTTGCACAAAAACCCTAAAAACCCTAGGGATAATTATTTATGATTTTTTGAAAATATTTTCTTAATTTTTCCTAAATTTTAAAATTAGAAAACTATAATTTAATTGAAATATTTTCAATAAATTCATTCAAACCCTAGTTTGCACATACTAGGTCCTTATTTGCATAAAACCAGTTTCAAACCAATAGGAAAAACATATTGCTAATTTTAGGAGTATTTTTAGATTTTTCCTCAATTTTTCAAAATTAAAACTACAAATTTTCTATAATTTTTTTGAATTACTACACTAATTTTGAAAAAAATCATTCAAAACCTTAGTTGCATCAAATACATTCTCAGTTAATTTCTAGTATTTTCTCATTATTTTTTGAAACTTTATTTGAGTGTCAAACTCAAAAAATAAATTTAAAATTCACAAATTCATATTATTTTGCATAAATATTTCTAAAAAATCACTAGTTACATGTACTACCTCCTTTTTTATTATTGAGGTATCAACTTACATGTTTTTGATCTCTGTATCCTTTTTGTGTAATTTCTAATTAACTATTATTAGGACTTTAAATTTCTTATATTCACTTATTTCCATATCCAAAACATTTCCTATTAAAACTTATTTTAAACATTTAAAACATATTTCAATTTGTTTTCCTACTTTGACAATGGCCCAATATACCAGAATTGATAAAAATGACAAAAGAGACCTTCAAAATATCTTAACCAAACATCCAAAATTACAAGATGACATGCTCAAAATTCTACAAGAGGAACAAAACAAACTGAAAAATGGTCAATCTTCCCAAACCATAGAGAAACCAATTAAAAATGACACTATGGGGGTAACTATGTCACAACAACCCCCTATAACAGTCCAACCTTCTTCTATGCCACCAGCTACAGCTAGTACATCCCTATCTCTTGATGTGGCAGCCCTTGTGTAAGAGATAAGATCTCTTCAATCCAAGGTGAAACATCCAGATACATGATTGATTCATTCTACCCATACAGGGGGTATTATTATACATTTTGAGACACACAATGACATATACATCCACTAGTGGCATCTTCTACATGACTACACCATCCATGTTATGCCATTCTCACACTACACACTCTGAGTTATCATGCTAATGTACATTAATTTATAGATTACATAGATCTCTTTATCAACATTTCATTATTATCTAGCACTTGTGTATATTTTAGCATATACCTAGTATTTTACTATACATGTTTTGCATACTTTCACATTTGCTTTGATTAGTTAGATGTGTTTGTATTTATTCTGAGTTATTTATATGTTTACTCTGCTTGCTTAACATAGCTTATGGGATTAAATTTTTAACTCCATCTTGTCTCTTGATTGTGCCTTAGGACATTTACCAATGTACTTTGTTTCTATTCATGTGTGTGCCTTAGGACATTTTCCAATGTCTTTTATTTTTCCTCTTCTATGTGTTTGTTGCCCTTGTGCCAACATTATTTTCTTCACTTTTATGTTTATGTGACATTTGAACATGAATTTCAAGCTTGTCTTCTAGTTTGAGTGACATGTGCCCATGTACCTTATTTTCTTGGCCCCTTAGCCACTCTCTTGTGTTCTTCTTTCTTCTTAATTCACATACTTGTTTGCTTATTTGCATCTTCAAATGTGTGTAATGCCATGATCCATATCATGCATTTACCTTGCTTTTTTGGATTCCATGGTGGACATCATGATTCATCCCTCTAGATAAAAACTAACATATAAATGTTTAAAATCTAGTTTAGTATCGTGCATATGTGATCTGAGCTACATTTCAGGTGATAATTCAGGTGATGGTTCTACCCTAATTGATGATGGAACTTCTGGGAGCCATAACTTTTGCACCGTAGCCCCAATTGACTCACCATTTGAACCGTTGGAAAGATAAGAATGAGGATAATGTGGTGAGATGGCATGGATATTTTCTAAATGGATTTTTAACCTCCAAAACCAAATGGAAGTACCCTAAATTTTAATTTTAGTAGTGCAATCTAAAAATAGTAAGTTTTTAAAAATAGTAATTCCTCAAATTTTGTATTATTATAAATCATGGAAGTTGAACCACTTGATCTCCCTAAAGATTGGTGACCTTACACATCCTCCTCTTACCTTAAAAATGTGTATAAATGAATATGTAACCTAAAAGGGAAATCAAACATCTCTTCTCAGAGATAACATTATTGTTATTGTGTTGTTCTTGTTTTTTGAATTATCTTTAAACCAAAGCTTTTGAGTTTTAGATTAGTGGTATTAGAGTAGTTTGTCTTTAGAGTGTATGATCTTGGAGATGTGGTCAGATTATAAGAAGCTTAGGTGAAAAATAGAACCAATAGACTATCCACCTATTCACTCCAAATAACCTCAAATGGTGGACAACACCGAGACATCTGATCCTTTCAAGGAAACGGTGAATGAATCCCTCCAAAAATAATAAGAATAGATGCTACAATAATTCAACCAAATTCTCCAAAAAATCTCCATGGGAAATTTTGGCTCCTCATCTGCACCCCCACATCATTTTAGTGCCCTAACACCCTTCAAGGTTTAGGTGAATTTTGATATCCCTACATTTGAAGGCAAAATCAATGATGATGTAGTAGAAAATTGGTTGATTCAATTTTCTTCATATTTTTTGGTAAATAAATTCTCAGATAAAGAGAAGATCAATTTTTCTCTTTTGAAAGTATCATTGCCTGTCAAAAATTGGTGGGAAGTGTATAAGAAGAGATTCAGTATAGATGATATTGGCCTTGAGGTGGAACCTACTTGGGATGATTTCATAGAAGCTGTAAAGGAAGAATACTACCCCATTGGAGCATATGATAATCTATATATAGAGTGGAAACAACTTCACCAAGATAAGAAACATTCTGTTCAAGACTACATTGACATTTTTCATTCTCTATCTACAAAATTGGGCATCTAGGAAAGTGAGAAATACAAGATTCTCAAATATCTTGGTGGAATATAATGGTATATATGGGGGGAGATGGAACTCTTCAATTTGGAAACCCTCGATGAGGCATACAATTTCACAGTGAAGATTGAGTAGAAGCACGAAAGAATGAATACAAAGAATCAACCTTCAAAATAGAAAAGTGACAAAGGAGGTCAAAAATGGGGCCAAAATTAGAAGAAAAATGAAGGGAAGACTGAGAAATAGTGTGATTACCACAAATCTAGAATGCACTCCAAAGAAGAATGTCGAGCCATCAAGTCCTTGCTTTCTGAGTTACAATCATCAACATCTACTACTTTTTTTGATACATAACATATAGCTAAAGAGGATGACAAAGAGATTGTGTATGATGAAATCAATGTCATCATTGCTTCATCATAAACCCACGAGGAGAGGCCAGACAATAAGGAAAGGTTATTTCACTCTAAGTTATGGGTGAAAGGTAAGCCTTTGCATTTTATTCTTGATAGTGGGAGTCAAAAGAATTTAATCTCTACTAATGTTGTGAAAAGCCTAAATTTATCCATGAAGCCTCACCCAAATCCATATAGTATTGGATGGTTGAGTCTAGGGAGAAACCTCTATGTCACCCACCAATGTCTTTTCTCATATGTAATAAAACCTTTCCAAGATGAGGTCTTATGTGATGTGGTCAATCTGAATGTTTGTAATGTACTCTTTGGTCAGCTATTCATGTATGATTGACATGGAATATATGAATCAAAAACTTGAAGGATCAACCTCACTCTTAGAACATGGTGCTATAGGGTACCAGATGTATCACCTTCTACATCTATCTCCTTGATTAGTGCCAAGAAATTCATTCTCATGGTGGTCAAGCCACATGAATCCAAAAGGGCTGATGTTGCAGCCTTGAATACACAAATAACACAACAATAGAATCAAATAGATAACAAGCTAAATAAGTTCACAACCTTCCATCCATAGACTAATGGTTAGATAGAAATGGTGAATAGTCAAGCCCTACACAGCTCCACAAAGCACAATCCATTCCATGTATGTATCAAAAATCAAATCAAAACACAACTGCCAAACTTGATGGAAAATATTGATGAAATGGGGACCATTGATTATCAAGGAGGGAGGAATTATCCAAACAACATTTCAGGTGATAATTTGGGTGACGGTTCTACCCCAATTGATGATGGAATTTTTGGGAGCCCTAACTTTTGCACTATAGCTTCAATCGACTCGCCATTTGAACTGTTGGAAAGATAAGAATGTGGAGAATGTGGTGAGATGAAATGAGATATGCTTAATGGATTTTGACCTTTTAAAACTCAATGGAAGTGCACTAAATTTCAATTTTAGTAGTGTATTAAAAAAAGTAAGTTTCTAAAAATAGTAATTCCTTAAATTCTGTATTGTTGTAAATCATGGAAGTCGAACCACTTGATCTCCATTGAGATTGGTGACCTTCCACATCCTCTTCCTACCTTAAAAATGTGTATAAATTAATATGTAACTTGAAAGGGAAACCATACATCTCTTCTTTGAGATAAGCATATGTTTGGATCTGCAAATTTTGATGAATAAAACATCTCTTCTCGGAGATAACATTATTGTTATTATGTTGTTCTTGTTTCTTGAATTATATTTCAACAAAAGCTTCTAAGTTTTGGATCAACATGATTATAAATTTTTATATCTATCTAGGCATACCCCTTTTGATCTAAAAATTGATCAAATACAAACATTGCTATATGCAAAAAACATATTGTCAAAATATCAATGCTATATCTATACAAATTAGCACACTTGAAGGACTCTTTTTCTTTTGAGGGTAGTAATTATAGGTTCGTAATTCCTACCCTTAGAAGAGGGGGAATAAAATATGGGTTTGTCATAGAGATCAAATCTCCTAATGGTCAAAACAAAAACATTCAAAACACTCAGCACAAATTCTAGAGGTCAAATTGGTCAAACTAGAATAGTAAAATAGTCATAATTTTAGATCAACAGTTAGATTTTTCATAGGATAGTAGTGCCAAAAATAGGGTTGTCTAATTTTTTGAAATTATATATAAGTAATAAAATTCCTAGGGTTTCCAAAAATAGGTAAAAAGTTCAGTTTGGGGATAATTTTTGCACTTCTAGATCAAGAAAATTCATTAGTTTCAATATAGTTTTCTTAGATATAGGGGGTTATCATGTGAATCATGATGGTTCTCACTTCCAATTTAGATTAGGTAATTTTTATAACTTTTAGATTAGTATCCATATTCTAGACATCAGTGACTGGGGGTAATGTGCATGGTACATTGATCTTCTTTTGTTTTTGAGTTCAATTTATTCTAGGCATTCTCAATAGTTATGTGCCTTACACCATCTGCAAGTGGTTGGAATCACATTCAAGGTAAACTTTAATATAATTTTATCTTTTTAAGTACTTGAGTTCTTGAGTTGGTTTTCATAGAAGACTAGTACATTAGTTTTAGAGTGGCTTTCATACAAGCCTAACATTAATCTTTTGAAATGGACAAGAGTGGCCTATTTTATAACATACATTCAGGCTATCCATGCCAGATTATCAAATCATAATACATTGATGGGATTTAGGAGCCATATCATATGACATCCATTTTATACTGGTATTACTTCATGAGCTTCACATCACATGGAAATAATGGAGCCAAATGTCTAGCTAACCTTTATATTCTTAATCCACCTATTCAAAGGGATTAGACACATAGTCCAGACATCAATTATCACACACAAGATCATCTAGCTTCACTTAGTGGGTGATTATGGAGCTAAAGGTCTAAAATTTGAATTCTTGAGCCACTTTGTAGAGAATTAAGCACTCAACTCCATTCATGATATAACTTTTGGTATAGTATCACTCAACACATCCAATATTACTCAACATCACAACAAGTTTGGTATTGGTTCATGTACCCAGTGAGGCATATTCATTATTTTATCTATCCTTACTCAACTTTTGTACATTCTTATTTTAGATATAGTGTATCTAGTAAGAACTAATATACTATATGTTTTCATTTTCAGATTCACACTTCACACTATGCTTTCTCTACACACATCCAATGTCACATAAGCTTCATGAGCTTCTCCCATAATAGGTAAGTTCAAGTATTCTTATTATTTTTCCTTTATCCTAGTATTTTGCTTTGCTACATCACTATAATATAGAGGCAAATGTAGTCATATAAAATGTGAAATTGGATGACTTAGGCATGGTTAATAACACCTAACCTATAGGTCCTCTCTCTTACTCACATAACCCTTCTCAGCTAGGTTTTCACTAATTCCCAATCATCTATAGCTTCCTAGACTTAGTTATTTGAGACATAGGCAAACCTCTCAGATTCATATCCATCCCCCCATGTCTCATCCTTGTAGGACATTAGTGCCAAAGTTGGACACTAGCACCAAAGTCTAGGGTGTCTTATTTTTGGAACTATTATCTAAATCCACTTTAGCCTCAAATGATCAAATTTTCTTGAATCCTTATCTTTTCCCTTGTCAGCCTAATACAAGCTTATATAACCCTCGAACATTAGTTTCCTTATAAAAGGCCATTAATTATCCATTTAGAAGGTTTGACACTCATTCACAGAAAAGAAGCAAACATACAAGAAATTACACTTAAGCACTCTTCCCTATTCTCTACATACATCCTTCCAATACTATTCCAAGCTCATTCAAGAATTCAAACCAACCCCTAGTCATCCAAAGTACATCTAGTTTTGTATCTAGTTGTATATATCAAACAATATTTGCATGAAACACTTTAGTTGGAAAACTAAATTATCTTGATCCCTCCTCAGAGTATTGGTATATAGGTAGCGTGCCCACACATGGGGTGTGAAGTGTATCTAATGTATCTATTTCAAACTAACCTCCCCTCTCTTTTACAAAGCTTACATTCAAATTCAAGTACCAAGAGCACCTAAGAGGATTAAAGTTTGAAATAGGCACACAATGAGCTCCATGAGGTCCCAGACCCTAAAGTTTTAGTGATAAGGTAACATAGACATTTTGAACGGAACCCGAAAATGTCTTACCCTCATGAAACTAGCACTAAAGAGGGACTATAACATTGGATAGTAGGGTGTCCACTTTATGGTGCTCCTATCCAGCTTATAAACAAAGTTTATAGACCTATTCTAACCTATTTCCTAGTCCTTCTCCTTTATTATCAGACTTTGTCTCAGTCTAGAATATTAAAAAATAATCTAAGTTGAATATTCTCTTTCTTATTTTTATTTTTATAAAAGGGTAAAATAATATCTATTTTCATAAATCAGTAGCATAATCAAAACATATTTATTTACTAATTTACTATACTTAGACCCTTTATTTAATTAGTAATTAAACTAATTAATTCCTAAAAAGATAAAACATTGAGTAATTTAACAACATATTTGAGATATTCCATATCCTACGCCTTCACCAACTTAGCCTCCCTCTCCAGTTAATTTATGGGCAAAGGCTTCTCCTTCTTCATTGCTTACATCTCCTCATAGATTTTAAGAAAATTGTTACATTCCTAGCATTGAGTATCCCACATAAGAGGTGCCTCATGAGCATCATTAGTCTTCTACCAAACCTATTTTTTATATAGAGATGATATGAAAGGAAGTCTTCTCATGCCTTTTTATGAATATTAATGAGACTCTGATTAATGTCATAATTCAGCTACATAAGGATGTATCAGATGCTATAGATGGTGTTTGTAGTGAGATTTATCAGTATTTGTGAACACATCACATGGTGTTTTATCACATTGTTTATCACAATATTACATGATTTAGCCTTGATCTATGATTATTTATATATTGATATGTTGATTTTCATTTTTCACTAGGCATGATTTATCTACATATTTCTTTTTCTTTCATGGATTATTTTTATATGTAATTTTACCAACTTATATTCATGGCTTATAATTATTTTCACATGGATTTATCTTTCTCTCTTTATGTGTTTATGATTTTTTATTATCTTCAATTCAAACAAAGATGTTATTATTGTGATTCAGTTATTAAACCCACATCCCCATAGTATCCTATCTTTTCCATATGATCAATTAACAAGGCTAATCCTCATTGTATCACTATATACACATCTCTTTTAATATCCATATATCCCATTTATTTTACATCTTATATTAAGCACACATATGGTTGAGAATTGAGATCACATACTAACTTATAGGATATCCAAATTGTTTAGTTAATCATCTCTCTAGATATCTTACTTCCTATAACCAAAACCCAAAGGTTATCTATGTGTGTCAATTTTGTCATTCATATTTGGTTATCTATAAAATCCATAAAAATTTAAAATCTAAATCATTTAAAATAAAGGAAAATGATCAAAAGGAAAAAAATCAAAACAAAAAAGTCAAAATCACAACAAAATATGTGATTTATAGCACATTTACTATCCCCAATCAAATCTCAGACTCCACAGTTGACCTCATAATAAAGATGAGATCCATTAGGGTGTGGTAGGCCAATATATTAGGGTAGAAGAATAAAAACTTATCTATAGTACTACCCACTTTCTCACACAAGTACCAAATCTTCATAGTAGATAAATAACTTTGTAAGGGGTCATGAGGAATGGAAAACATGTTGTGGGAAGGTATGTCCATTTTACTTTCTTGTATATATAAACTTTAATACTTGAGCTTAGTACTCCACTTATTTACCTATAAAGTTTTGGGTATTTAGTGAACAAATATATTTTTTATTTGTGGGTCACTAAACTATTAGTGTATTCTTATATTCCTAGTATGCTTCAAGTCTACTAAGGTTTTACAAATGCCTATGCCATACTTATTCCATTACCTTCATTCACTAAAAAAATGCCAATGTTTCTCCTTGATTAATATTATTTATTAATTGATCACACCCACAAAGTTATTCCATTAATGAGTTGTAGTATAAGACCTTGGATATGACTAGGTATTCTTCACAAATTTATCTTTATTCCCTAACAATCATATTCTTTATTCCACCTCAGTGGTGTTTCTTTTGTGAGTTGTAATGTAAGACCATGGATAGGACCATACATTCCTCACATAATATTCTTGAACACTTATAGACCATTAGTCACATAAATAGCTATCAAATTATGTTTGTTAAGTTTGTTTTTCATTTCACATGATTTCCATTCTATTACAAGTTTTTCATACTTCCATCTTGATTTAGTATGATTTATCTTGTTTTAACTTGGGGCAATTACTTTTCAATTTTTTTTTTGATATAACCTCTTCCATTTTATTACAATTTTTTCATACTTCCCATCTTGATTTAGTATGATTTATCTTATTTTAACTTGGTGAAATTAATTTAAAAACATTTTGATATAACATATTTTCCATTTTATTACAAAATTTTCATACTTTCCATATTGATTTAGTATGATTTATATTATTTTAATTTAGTGTGATTCCTTATCTCATGTTTCTCATTTTATTACAAAAGTTTCATAGTTCCCATATTTACTTAGTATGATTTATCATGTTTTAATTTGGTATGTTTTTATTTACATTATTACAAACATTTATCATTTACTATATTTTCATCTTTTATTTTACACATTTCCCATTGTGATTTAGTGTGTAATACATTTTATGATTATTTACTTACTTTTTAAAATATTACATTTTATTTTTAACCTTGCATGTGTCTCAAATAATGCTAGAAAATAAATCAAACATCATATATATTTTCCCATAGCATATACATCAAAACTAAAAACACGTGTTAGAAGGAAAATAGCTACATACATCTATACACCCATAATACAAATACAACTCATTAACCAAGAAATGCCCATATCCATATATATCAAGAGTTTGATAAAACATAATAAAAAGTACACATAAAATATCAAAATAGATCTATGATTGTACTCTATCATGCCTATTTGGTGGAAGAGCCACACTACCCATAAATGCATGTGACTGATCCATCTGAATAGTCTATTATAATGAGCTTGTCACATATATGAGACCATTAACCTATTATAAAATAGACTCACAACCTTGTGAAGGTAGTTTCAGTCCTTCATAGTTTGATAAAACATGGAAACAATCCTAGGTGGTGGGTGGCCTAATCGATGGATTGAATCTCTAGATTCTAAGGGATAACTCCCTTTGATGTATCAATTAGGATCTCTAATCTACACTATAAACTGTCAGGAAAAAGGTAAGAGATAAAATTGAAAGGAAATCCTATCTAATGATAGTGATTCACCTTTATTTTGGTTCATCCACTCAATTTGAGATTCTAAAAACACTAATTAGACAAGAAAAAGATTGAAATTTCAACTCTAATTGACTCCTATGCATCAGTATTTCATGAAAAGGTTTTTATCTGATGATTAAAGCTTGAGATAAATGATGGAATAGGCTAGATTCAAGGCACTAACCAACCACTTATATCCACTATCAACTCAACCAAAAGACATCAAACACTGAACATGACCTGCATAATTTGATCAACTATACTACTAGGTAAGAATCAGGACTTGACAAGGAAGAACATTCTATCACATATGTAAATCACTGACATAAATAGACTATACCATCACCCTAGAATTTGAAATTAATCCTTCTATTTATCTAAAAAAGGTTACAAAACTCAAATTTTGGTAGAGTCTGGCCTTGCCAAAAGAGGATCCTTAAAATGACTAAAAAATCCAACTTATATAGAAAAAGCATACAAAATCCAAGAGATTAAAATTGAAAATAGAAGAGGATATCAACTCCCACATCACACCAATTCTAACTCTAGCTATGCTAAAATAACCAAGCCTTCAAGTAATATATTTTGTTTTATGCCTTACATGAAAAGCTCTTTGGCATTGAAAATGATGGTGAGACCATTTCATAATCCTTATTTAGAATAAAGATTAAATTCTTCAAATTTGTATGGATCTTTGGTAGTTAAATTATCTTCATGCATGATGCTACACCAATATTCAAAAATAAAATTCCACTTGAAGCTAAGTTGGAAGTGTTTGAAAATGCTTTGATTAACAAGATAGACAAGAGTGCATACATGAAATTCTATGTTAAGCTCTCTTTGAAAAATCAACCAACATTAAAATATTCAAGATCTTCATGCATTCAAGTCTCCCTTTTGTAATTGAGATAGCCATGATTGAAGGTACCTACATGTCTTTTCCAAGTCTAAATAATTTGATTATTGCATTATAAACTCAACATGCTCCTTAATACAGTCTAATATTTCTTAGGCAACTTTGCATGCTCTGATTGTGAGCTACAGATCACATCATCATAGTCAAAATGGGAAGTACTCATTGTTTTCTATTGATTGGATATTGAAATCCCACTAGTTGAATGTGCTTATGCCACTTGTCCCTGACTAATTGGTCCTTAAAATTCGCACTAGGTAACTTTATATTTCCTTTACCCTTCTCTATTTTGGCCAATTACTGTGGGTTTTTTTGTTTAGGATATTTGTAAAGTCCTCTCAAATTTTATTTTTTTCATCCTTTTCTTTGGACAAAATATCCATGGCTTCACTCTTGGACTTTTCTTTCTTTCAGGAAATTTACCTAAAATAATTGTTTCTTTTTTTCCTTTGGACTTTCCCTTTGGACAATTTATCTAAAGCTTTTATCTTTATGCACTTTTCCTTTGGATAATTTGTCTAAAGGAATTCATGTAAATACCTCTTTAGCTTTATGAAAATGCCCTTCGATATTTTTGACAAGGACCTTTTCTTGTAGAGTTTTTGTCTTTTTTGCACTGAACAATTCCTTTGAATAAAAAGTATGAAGGAAATTAGGTCTTGGGGTTTTTTATACAATGGACAATTCAGAATTATCCATCCTCAGACTTTTATAAATTATCCTTGAAAATTTTGAAATGGTCCTTCAAAATAATTGAATTGATCCTTTGGCAAAATTGAAAGTATCCCTTCAAAAAAAATGGAATGGTCCTCTTGCCCTTCAAAAAAGTTGTGAAGGACTTTTTCGAAGGAAAAGAACCATTCAAAAAAGTTGTAAAGGACATTTCAGAATTTTAACAAGGACCATTTCTTGTGAAAAGTACCTTTCAAAAAAATTGGAATGGTCCTCTTTGAACTGAAAAAATGAACCCTTTGGCTTTTGTAAAAACAAACTTTCTTGAAGGAAAAGGGCCCTTTAAATTTTTTCAAAGTGTCTTTTTTGAAGGAAAAAAACACTTCAAAATTCTTGAATGAACCCTTTTTCTAAAAGAATTGTACCTTTTGACCTTTTGGAGATGCCTTTCCAAAATTTTGAACTGGTCCCTTCTTTGGAAAATTTGAAAATGCCTTTCAAGATTTTTGAAAATGTCAATTCCTTCAAAATTTTGGAAAATCCCACTTCCTTTAGATTTGTTGAAGATGACCCTTTCAAGGAAATTTCAAAAACCAACTATTGACACTTAGACAAAAGGCATGGTGATGCATTTTTTAAATGATAAGGGTTGTAATTTGACCTGTGGGGTCAAAATTGTCAACACAACCTATCCTTATATATTGGCCACCTAAGCTTGCACATGTCTAAGATCTATACTAGTGGCCATATAAGTAGCTTGTTCCTAGACCAATGCCTATCAATCTTGTGGCTCCCCATCTTCAACTTTAAGGGGTATCTATAGCTCATCCCCTCATGCCTATAGCTCATACGTTCATGCCTATGTTCTCAATTCACCTCTTTAACCCAATGAAACTAACTAGCATACTCTAGGGCACCGTAGATCACATAAGTACATATGATGGGTATTAATAATAAAGAATGGATATGCTCAAATGTGATCCCTACCTCTATAGTATCCACATCTACCTCCCACTAAAAAGTGTTGGTTATTTATTCCCATGCTCTAAGAACATGACAAATAAGTCAAAACTTAGGGGGATCCCACACATCTGCATAATGCCTTTGAATCTTAGAGGTTCTAAATGAGAATGGTCATCATTTGGTAATATCTCCATCAAGTTTGGAAACCATGCCATATCCACTAAGCACCAAAATATTTGTCACCTTTGAAAAATTCCAAACAACATAAAATGCATTAGATCTCAATAAAAAAATCATAAAAATATATTCTAAAACTATTAAATTTCAAAAATGAACTACTTTATCAAATGTTGTTTGCTATTTTCTCCCTTTTTCATCCATATTCAACCACTTTATACTATGTTAGCCCTATCGGCCTATGTAGTTGGCCACTTTATACTAAGTTATCCCTATCAACCTACGTAGTCAACCACTTTATACCAAGTCAGGCTTATCAATCTACACATTCAATCAATTTATACTAAGTCAACCAAGTCACTTTACACAATCATCCACTATAATAGTAATTCATCCCTCTCCTACATAGTCAACCCATATTTTTAAACTATGCCATCTACCCTCTAATAGTACTTAGCTAGCCAAGATATACTAATTTAGCCACTTCACCCTTCCATCTAGATCAACCCTTTACTACATAGTTAGTCATATATCGTAATACTAAGTTGTCCCTCTAATACATAATCGGTCCCTTTGACCACCCTTCACCATTTCAATTGAGTTGATTGGGCTGATTCCATTCATCAAAGGTGATAAATTTTCTATAATTTACCTGTTAGAGGTCTAGATTTCACCCTAGCTGAAAGCAAAAGTGTTTAAATTCTACTTCCAAATCTAGCTCAACATGAAACTAACCCCAAGCTATGGATCCTATAATGGGGTCAGACCTCTAGGTTTTAAAATGAGGATAACTCCTTTGATGCATCATTTTAGCTCATTTGCACTACTAAAACCTACTAATGACTAGGGAAAAGGGAGAAAGAGATAAAATTAAAGGGAAACCTAAGATACAAAAGTTGATGCACCTAAATGATGGTTGATCCCCTTCATTTGATATCTTATTAAACACCAATGAGATAAACAAAAGACTCAATCTACAATTTTAAGTATTTGGCATACATTAATATTTAATGTAGAGGTTCACCAAATGATTAAAACCTAAAGGAAGTGATGGAGAGGTTTGATTCAAGACACTAACCAGTCAAAGTATCCACATGTAGGCTTGAATATTTGAACACTAAACATGACCTATATAAAAAATCCACTAGTAACTAGGTGAGATCAAGACTTTGTAAGGGAGAGGTTTCTACCATATATGCAAATCTGATATGTATAATTATACTATAACAATGAAATTTAAAATAGTCTTGTATTCATCTGAAGATGTTATATGCTCCATTTTGGTAAAGATTAGTCATGCCCAAGAGAGGGAATATAGGGATCCATTTTTAGGCTCAAAAGCCTCCATATATAGCAAAAAAGGAGAGAGATATGGGAACCATGCATAGGAGAGTGGAGGAAGGATCCTAGTCATGTGGTGGTAGCTCATTGATTACTTTCTACATATGCATATTTTTCCAACCAACTATCCTTTTCTTACTCCAATAATTTTTGAGACCCTTTCATTGGCTGAGAGATCCCACTAGAAGACAAGGGTTTTTTATATATGATGATAAAGTCTATTTGAATGGAATAAATGCCTTTAACTACTTCTCTAACTACCAACTCACCACCTTAGGACCCTAAGCCCACTTGACTTATTCATGAGGATCAAATTTTCAAATCCTAAAAATGGTAGTCATGCCATGCCTTGAGTGATGGTTAGTACCTAATTTGTTGAGGATGGAGCCACATCGATAGATAAGACCCTTTTCATTAATCACATATCTACTTCATTTCCATGTCTGGATCATAGGTCCATTCTAGATATGGAAAACCAATCTAAAACTATTGGTTTTCCTATAGTTGTCACATTGATGCAAACCCATAGATTGCATAACCCCTTTTCTAGATCTAAATAGGTCCAAATAGATCTATTATGACTTTGTAGGAACTGAGAAATCACATATACATGGACACTTTTAAGAATGGTGAACACAGTCATATAAATAACCCTATATAATACAAATTTATGAATCAAAGTTCTGTATTTATCCTTAATGGTAGTCCCTTTATTTTATTTATACCTTACTACATGGCTATGCCCACTTCTTGATGTTGGATCAATCTCTAATGGTAGAATGATGACCCTATAAGACCTTATTTTCCTCAGTCAAAAATAGGTCCTTTGGTTTGACTTTGTCTATCAAATATTTCTAGGGATAATCAAATTATTCTAACCAATCTTAATTCCTATTATCCTTATAGATCCCTACTATCAAATCTTAACCTTTTGACCTTCTACATGCCATAATATAAAGCTGTATAAACAAATGTAGGTCCTCAATTTCCTTCCATGAAGATCCTTTGACATGTTGACTTTTTCATGCACCATTAGATCAAGATGTATAAAGCACAATGAGCCATAGATATTATTGGGCCCACTTTCCTATCAATTCCTATGCACTATTAGATCAAAATGTATAAATGAGCATTGATCATTGATTAGCTCAAACCCACCTTCTTGCCAGTGAATGTGCACCATCGGATCTCTACTAGATGAACCTACACTATCAGATCTTATCCAACTTGTAGCTTTTTAAGGGATTTTAACTTAGGGATATTTTGACCTATTTAACACAAGAGTAAACCATTAAATATTTATTATTAGTATGTACGTTCACATGGAACATTAGATATTGATCAAATTTAAACCTTGTAAGGACCTTTTGAACCTAAATATGTACTTTATGAAGGTCAAACTTGACACTCATGCAGACATCTTGCTTTGCAGGTTCCGCTTTGAAACTCCATAACTTAGGCTAGAAAACTCATGTAGACATGAAATTTTTAGGATATGATCTTGGCATGTAGAATAACATGGCTCTATAATATTTTGGTTGATGTGTATTTTTAAGGTATATGTATTAAATACTCAAACAAGTTGGTCCATTTGTTTTTGGAAGACATCCTGGTGATGATCTAGTTCTTAAAATTCACCAAATTTATCATTCGATCAATATTTAAAGGTTATAAGGATTCTCTAAGGCCTTTTAAACTTGGTTCATGTTCTTGAATGCTTGAAACACATGAAAACAATTGGTCTTCTTCATTTTGCAATCTTAGACCTATTTCAAACCTTTGGTCTACTCATTCTATTGAACCATGCAAAAGCTTTATATGTGGGCCAAATTTGGCCAACATTACCATAAATTCCTTAGGAATTTATATCTCTTACCAATACCTACCCATTGACCTTCTTAATTCCTACTCCACCTAAAAATTCCCTAGGGCCAATTTCTCTATACATTTCCCCTTAATGTCTACCTTTTCAAAACTACCTTAATTTTTAATAAAAATAGCCAAAATTTTGAATTTAATGCACCACTTACTTGAGCTACACCCACCGCTACCACTAGACATCCTCTATCTAACACATGCCATATCCTCACCATCATTGATCTATGGGACCCTCAAAGTCTCACAAAGCTATGTTTTCTCATAATAGAAAAATTACAAATGAATTATTTTCTACCATTTTTATAATTATGATTCAAAATTATTAACCTATTAATTATTTACCACTAGATTTCAAATTTTTCCATAACTTTATTTCTACTAGTTCTTTTTCCAAATTGTAAGATGTTTTATAATCTCGACTTCATAGAGATTTTTTGTACATACTATATTTTTGATTTTTTTTTGAATTCTACATTACTTTATGGTCCACCTAATGTTCCTTACATCAAACACCTCTCCATCTTTATCACATCATTTATACTCTATATCACTAAGGTAAGTAAAGGTATGTATTTTTCAATTATTTCCTTTTAATTATCTTATTTACTCTATACTATAATTTATTTAGCTCAACATTTTTTATTGCTATGTTCTTTTCCTGAAGCACCATCCCATGTTACAACTGTGTGACATGTGATGTGGTTCAAGTGGGGCATATGTATACACATAATATTTTTAAACTTTATCAATTATTGATGCTTTCTCTCTTGTAGTAATCCATCAAGTCTAAACCTATCTGAGTGCATACCTTAAAGGGTGCATTGGGAAAAGGGTAGGAAAACATTTGGTGCTCACAAGATTATTGTTATCTATACCTCCACCTAAAACCAATACAAACCCCTCTTATATGTTTCCCTAATATTTGACAAATCCTTTACACTCTTCTCCAAATAATTCATTGCCTTAAATATCCCCTACCCAATCCAAAACACATTTTACCACATTTAAAATGTAGTTGATTGGGTTGGCTTAGTTCTAGGAATTAAGCATGTTATGAGATTACGTCAGCCCAATCAACTTAGTCTAAGACCTAACTGATTTGACTTCCTAACTAACCAGGTCAACTTGGCTGACTACATCAGCTAAACTTTCATTTGGGTTTAGGGTCAAATTAGGCTATATATACACATCATTCACCCCATTTTAAATAGAGATAATCATTCATTTATGCTTATTTATCTACTTATCTATCATTATACTTAAGGAGTCATTATTTAGGGTTTCATACTTCTTGGGAGAAGAATCTTGTCTTATGGAAGTGCCTTGGATGCATAGGAGAAGTCTTATAGCCTAAAGCTGACATATATTTATGTTCCTTATGAATGAAAACAACCTCTTAAAAAACACCATTGGCAAAGGGAGAGATTAAGACTCTATGGGATAATATTCAAGGTAAGTATTCCTAACTCTTACTCTTCTTTTTTTAATAGATAGATTTGCATGTATAATAGATAATGAATGTATTATCTCTCCTTGATTAGGATTTCCTTTACATTGACTTACGTAGAGTTATTTTTTGCATGTTTATTGTTTATGTGTATCCCCCATTTATTCCACAAGATTTGTTGAGCACTAGATTAGATTTACTTTACTTTTTTATTACATTAAAATATCAAGACCTAGCTAGAGTTATTGTGTGATGTTACTTGACTAGAGGATTTAGAACCCTTTAGTGGATCCATATTGGTCATGATCCCAATTATAAACATATTAATAGTGGTATAGTTATCTTATTTATCTTCTCTAAGTTAGTATTTATTTGTAGATCAACTTCACTTTCATTTGCATATAGACTCCACTTGATCAAAAACAAATCCCCTACCATTCACAATAATGGATTTGTCAGGAATAAAAATAGCTCACCTATTCCATTCCAGATCCAAAATTGTAGTATATCCCTAATCAAATATATAATTCAATATATAGGGTGAATATTCCTATAAAAAACCACATAGAGGGAAACCATTCCTACGTACACTAATGCTAACCAAGGCAAAAAATTCATAAATACCCAACAAAGTGCCCTCCTTTAATTTTAGAATGCACATAATATCAATGAATGGAATATATTAAAGGAGATAGTTTGAGAGCCTTAAGTAGGTAAATAAGTACCCAATAATTAAAAATTTGATAACATATGACATCATCCATTAGATATCATCTTTATCCAAGTGCCTTTCATACCCCATTTTGAAATGCTGAAATTTGAAAAATATAAAGGGAAAGGAGATCTAAGATAACATCTACAATCATTTTTCATGGCATGTTAAGAAGTAACTTACAATAGTGTCTATTTTCTACACCTATTTCCACATAGCCTAAGTAGACAAGTGTTATAATGAATTCTCAAACTACCTAAGGGTTCAAACACTATTTTAATGACTTATTGGAAAAATTGTCAACTACTTATCTTAAAACATAAAACATGAATTAATGGCCATTAATTTTTTTAATTCGAAGCAACAAGGAGGAGAGATATTTTCAACATACTCATAAAGGTGGAGAGCTTTGACTAGTCATTTATTTCATAACTTTCTAGACATGAAATTAGTATCTTTACACAAAACCTAAATATTGAGCTCACTCATAATTCAGACTCAATTTTGCCAACATGCTTGAATAAATAATTTTAAAAAGGGTGCAGATAAAAAAACATTTATTATCAAGGGTCTAATAGAGATATACTCTTAGACCCAGACACCAAACCAAAGCCAAGTGCCAAACCCAAATCAAGTGCCAATTCAGACTAACACATCTCAAAAGCCAAAAAACTTCATCAAGAATATGACCATGGTTGGTAATGGGGTTAGAAAGGCAAGACATGTAAAAATAGTGAAGCCGCTACCTATTAAAAATACCCAAACCCTCATCTTAAAATACAAAGAGATCCCTCATGATGAGGATACTATAAAGATAGATTTTTTAATGACCGTGGGGAGTCCATTAAGATAGTGTTCCAAAATTTAGTAGTAGCTAACCTGACTATGTGGTCTAATCCAAAATCCCTTCCCCAAACTCCCTTCCAAAGGGTCAACCTAAACTATCATGGTATTATGGTATGAGTATTGTGATTACCATCATGTGGTCAGTCATTCAATCTATAGGTGTGCCTAATTAAAGCATATAATTGAATATTTTCTTAAAAATGGGGAAATCAAGTTAGATAAGAGAACATACAACACCAATTAGGAGATGGGAATCTACAAGAACCCATTTTTAAAGCACAAAAATGAAAAATAATGAATCAATTAGAACCAAAGATAAGGCCAATACCAGTAGTAGGAACAAAGCCAAAATCATAACTAAAACACTCATACTCAGGATCATGATACCCAAACTAACCAGTGGTTATCTCAATATACCATAAAAATATGACAATGTTGTAAGACATATTACAAATAACATATTCATTACTATCCAAGTCATGCCTTGTAAACTATCTAACACTCACCATATTGTTAGCCTTTATATGTTGGGATAACCACCTTTGCTTATAGGTAATTCCAACACAATTTAGATCAATTCAATTTTACCTTCACCATTAAGAATTACTATTCCTGGACCATCACCTAATTACATTAATTCTAGTAACTCCTTCCTAACTCAAAATTGTGTAGTCATAACTAGACATTCGAGAGCCACCCTTCAAGGCCCTTTGCTTCCTTATAATGGCAATGCCAATTCTAATCAGGACACTACCTTGATGAAAGCCAAACCACCTCACCTTTCTACTAAAAATCCATATAATATTTTGAATAAATAAGCAAAACACATGCATAAATTTCCATACTAGACCTCTTACATACATCAAAAGTTCACATGACCATATTAAATGACTTTATCCAAAAATATAAGGTACCTAATGACATTAATCTATGCCAATCCTAAGTACTCGTGGGATATTTTTTCCTTATGTCAATAACTCACATTTGACCAAAGTGATATGTCATCCCTTAGTCCCTTTAAAAATAATCTCTTGTACATCGATACTATCATTTCATACCATAAATTTAAGCATGTTATTATAGATAGTGGTTCAAGGTTAAAAATAACATCATTGATGTAGAGCCAAAAATCATAAACTTTATATGGATGATAGCATGCACTTACTCATGCAATTACCTAGATCTGATGTTTGGATTTGTTCTTTCTTTACAATCTCTAAAGTTTGCCTTAGATAGGTACTCTGCTCTCTTTTTCATTTTTGATCAAATTTTGTTATTTAATAGGATTCAAGCCTCATCTCATGCATAATATTTTACTCTATCTTATTCCTATTTAACTTTTTACTCTCTCTAAAATCTCTTACCTTTATTTATTTATTTATTTTCACAGGTATCTCAAAGCTCTCTTGATTATGATTCTTAACTATAAATTTATTCTAGGTATGAAAACACTAAAGTGTTTATTTTGGATTTTAACATAAGTTTAAAAGAATTTTTTACCATTCTCTAAATTGGAATAATCACTCTCCTTCTTTAGCTATAAACTTTCACTATTTTATTCATATAGACCATAGGTCTATCAAGATCCAAATATCAAGTTTTATTATAACCTTAATAATAACATCTAAACACCAATAAGGTTTCCCTTGATCATAATAAACCTATATGCAATCAATTTTAATACTTCATTCAATCACTAGTATCTCTTACACACCAATGGCTCACAATAAGACCACTCCTCCTTGTAGCCCTCCAAACATAAAAATATCCTTGGTTTGAAAAAATTATAGGGTTTATTTATTGATAAACATAGTTACAAGTACCCTTTATCCCTTTTTTTCTCCACATAAACTTTTAGTCTTCAACTCTTCATATAAATACCTTTTCTCTACCATCCTCCTAGACATTTAGGTCTCTTTAAGGCCTAATACATGCATAATGCTATAAACCATACTGTATGATAGGATACCACTTAAAAAACACCTTAATACATTATAGGGTGTTAACATATAATGAATTACCAAATTTCATTAATTTATACTAGATAAAATTCTTATCAATATTTCTAATTTGAAACCCTAGCCTAATTATCCACAGGTCTGTATGTGGCTGAGAGTGCATAAAATGAATTCCATTTATTTTTTGATAAATTTAATGATTTATAAAACCTATATTGGATATTACCAACCTTAAATTACCTTATATAGTCATTTTTTGTGTTTGAACAATCTCTAAAGAGCTCATACATGCAAATTTATAGAATTCTATGTTAAGGAAAAGACTGTGTGGGAATTTTCTTTAAATCTTGATAATTAAAGTGGAAGACTGAGATTAAAAAAGGATTATTTAGACATGTATGTAATATATACTACCATTTCACCTTATCCAATAGTTTATTCACTTCCTAATATTCATTCCAACCTCTTTCTTAAATATTGTGTAAAGATAAAATTAAGATTGTGTAAAGACAAAGTTTTCTCTCTAATGGATTATTTTTAAGTTAACACCTTTATTTAAATATAATGATAATGGAAACATAATAAAATAGTTAATAAAACTAAACAAATTCTATATAAATTATATAACTCAATTAAATTTAATGAAAATTCCTCAAATAATCATCACAATACAAACTATAAGGCACCCTTGACTGAGTATTAATAAAATGGTTCCAAAGGGATTGTACAATAGATTTTAATTTTTTACCTAATTTTTTATTATGTAAACATAATTTAAAAATTCATATCAATATAACTCATCCATTCAGGTCATGAGTAATCAACATGGATCTCAAAACACATTCTTCTATTCAACCCTTTCAAGTATATACAATCTAGTAATAGAATATCCCAAACAAACTGAATTCATTTACTTTCTTATTTTACTTTAAGATTCATCTTTGTCTCTCCGAAGTTATTCTCTCCTCATGAATTTATACTCTCATCCACTTATTCATGCCTAATTTTTTTATGCATTTATATGTTACATTCTTGATAACTACCTACAAGAGGCCATCTCCCACGTAGCTCCTTACAAAGGTTCTTGAAATTGGATTTATTTAGGATTACATGGATATAATGAATCTCCACTACCTTTCAACACATACCTAGAATAATCTTACACCTTCTAGAACCTTTATCAAATATCTTATAACCATTACACTTTATGAAATTCATTTTCATTACTCTTAGACTCACTTATAAGATTCAAAAATTTAAATTACTCATTTTGGTGGGAAAATGCCAAAGGGTTATAAAAAACATACTTTATAAATATTCACTTGACTCAATAATAAACTAGGGAAAATTAATATACCCCTCATACTCACTCAACATTTAAACATTCATACTTGACCAAATTTACATAATTCCTTATGATGCTCTTGCATCATACTCCCCAGGTGGGAGAAAGTTGAGCTCCAACTCAAAATGAATATTATTCATCTTCTTCCTTGATTTCCATTTCCTTTGATTTTGAATCTTTGACCTCTTTATACTACTATTATATTCACCTATACTTCCTCTTCTCATCTTCTCTTTGCATCTTTGTCTTATTTCCTTGCTTTGTCTCCTTGACAATTCCTTTTCTTTCTCCATGCAATAAATAGGCCACTAAAATTCTGTCTTCTTCAAAATTCATGTCTTCCATCTATAATATTTCTTGTTCATGCACTGATTTACATGAATTTTTATTTTTCTTCACCCTTGCTTTCATTCCATAGATTCTTCTTTCCTTACTTATCATAGTTTGTTCATACTCTCCTAACTGGTTTATCTTGTTACCAATGTTTCTTCCCTTGTTATTTTGCAATAATAGCCTTTTAGGCATCTTCTCTTCTTTTTATCTTGTCATACTTCCTATATAATCTTATTTGGTTTTTTCTTCATATTATTTCACCTCATCATGGTGAATCTTCTCATCACCTCCTTGTTCAAATTGCAAAGACATCTTTTTGTACCATTCATGTTCCTTATAACTCAACAATATTTGATAAATTTTATTCAAATTCTCATCATATATACATTCAATAAACTCAGATAAAAAAATGTAATTCAAATGAATTACCTTCTCACCTTTATGTTTCTTTATATACTTTTTTTTCTTGCACATTTCCTTAGGACTCTCCTTCCATGCATACTTTCTCTTTACCTATTTACATATTCAATGTTACTATAATTGGGATAATTTTTGGGATAAGACTTCCCCATTTTTATTCTCTTACTACCAACATGTTATTAATTATTCCTTGGACCTTCTTAGGATTAATATTGTCCTTCTTCCAATATTCATTCTTCATCAAACTTCCCTTTTGACCATTTTACTTTTTATTCTTCATTATTTCACTATTCAAGGCTTGCTTCAATGATACTATTTATGCTTCTAATTGATTGTATTCAACAATTTGTTAGTGATGTAAAATCATAACTTGTTGTTTAATCTATCATATGGGCAATTTAAGACCCATAAGTTTATTGGTTTACTTAGATTCTCACTTATCCATACCTTCATTTCCATGCCTCTAGTTACCACCTTTTCATAGGTTCTCCCAAACATATTGATTGAATTCATATGAAATTGGTCATCCCTATAATAAAAAACATAATTTGAAAATGATTTACTTGTAGTCCTTACCTCTTCTTCATTTTCTCTCTCAACTGCAACCTTGATTTGTTCTTTAATTACTAGCTTATCTTTAACTTGTGGCTTCACTTCAACATCCTTGATTGGATTCCATTTAGCTTGTTCACTCTCTTTGTACATTTATAACTCTTGGTTTCCACTTTGTTCATTTTATTCTTTCATCTTCAGATCCTTAGTATCATGTTTCAGCTTCTCTCTTACACTAAACACCAATTGATCATACCAACCATCAATCTCCTTTTTATTAGCTTGTTTTCAAATCTCAAAGTTAGTTTTATCAGTCTAAATATTAGATATTTATTCATTATTTTTACCTTCAAACATACATAAACCATTAATTTTAAATCTTGAAGGCTCATATGCCCCTCTTGATTCTTCAAATATTGGTAGTCTTTCTCCTTGCTACTCTTCATCTTGTACTTTATCTTCTCCTTATTCAATAAAAGTTGATCCTATAGATATAAAATGGACACATATTAAATATTATCCATGATTATTTCATCTTATCTAAGGTACTAATCACCTTCCTTGTCCTGTATATTAATCTATTCACTCATCCAAAACTTCTCCATCTCCCTCATTAGTTTTTTGTAGAACAACCTATTATTCTCTCTTTCTTCTCAAAATAGGTATAATTATAGTACATTTAAATTTATTTATCTTCATGACCCATCCATATCATGGTTCTCTTCTTCCTAAATTTGATCTATCATGAGCATCAACTTGTCTAAATTTTCTAGACCCTGATTCAAATCTCTTATTTGTTTTCACACTCTAGCTTTAACTCTAACTCTCACTCTTTCTCATCATCTTTCCTCTTATCCTTTGGAAAAATACTCTTAATCATGCCCTTAATTATTACCTTCTCATAATAAATCACCTTATTTCAAGTCCTTCTAGCTTTCCTCTATCTTCTTGGAACCTCATTTGGGTAACCTATTGGTTTACACTTGATACCTTCTCTTACCTTGTCCTCACTTAGGAATTTCTTTATCCTTGTCCTCACTTGGGACTTGAATTATATTTTGAGATTCTCTCTGAGATATTTCTCAAAAGCCTCAATGAATTTAGTGTCCTTTTTTCCTCTTTTATAATAAACTTTTGATTTTCCTCCTACAGACTCTGATTATTATAACTATAATAATTCATACTTAAATAAAATCAAGCAAATAATCACATACTTTTCCTGAGTCCTTATTTTATTTATCTCAAGATTCTTAAGCTTCAATAAGATCCTACATACTTCATCACTGTTTGCACTTCTTGTAGTGACCCCTAACTTTCCATTCTCTTTTTTTGTTCTACATCTTGTTGTCATACTCTTCCATACCCCTTGTCTTCCTTATTCTATGCTCACTTCTTTTGAAAATTTTTACTTTAAATGAAACCTTGGTATCTTCTCACATCTATAAAAACTCCCTCTAAATGCATATCTTTTATTTATTGTTTACACCTTTCTTTGGCTCCAATTGGTACTCATGGACTTAGAAGGCCTAAAACCTACTCTGTTCTTATAATTCCTAATAAAAAACATAGAAACACATGAAAATAACTTAAAAATTCATAAATATAATCTTAACTCTTACCTTAGGATCTCAAGCTCCATTTTTGACCCACTTTGATGATACACTTTCTATTCTTGCTCTCAACTCTTTGGCATTTAACTTGCATGCTAATTGTATTCCTCATTCAATATTCATTTTCACTAAATAACTTACTACTCTGATACTAAAATGATGCAAATCCAAAATTCATAAAATTCATGTGGATGACAACATGCACTTACTCATGTAATTACCTAGATCTGATGTTTGGATTTGTTATCTATTTACAATCTTTGAAGTTTGACTTAGATAGGTCCTCTATTCTCTTTTTCACTTTTGATCAAATCTTGGTATTTAATAAGATTTAAGCCTCCTTTCATGCATATTATTTTACTTTATCTTCTTCCTAGATAACTTCCTACTCCCTCTAAAATCTCTAACCTTTCTTTCATTATTTTCTTAGGTATTTCACAACTCTCTTGCTTATGACTCTTAACTATACCTTGATTCTAGGTATGAAAATAATTGAAGTATTTGTTATGGATTTTGACACAAGTTCAAAATCCTTATTTACCCTTTTTTAAATTATAAAAATCACTTTCATTCCATCACTCTCCTTCCTTACCTATAAAATTTCACTCTTTTATTCATATTGACCATAAGTCTATCTATACCCTCAAAAGCTCCAAATATAAAGTTTTATTATAAATTTAATAATCACATTTGCACACCAATAAGGTCTCCCCTGATCATAATAAACATGTATGCAAAAAAATTTAAGACTTTATTCAATCACTAGTATCTCTTACACACCATCGACTCACAATAAGACCACTCCTCCTTGTACCCCTCCAAACATAAAAATCTCCTTGGTTTGAATAATTGATAGGGTATATTAAATAAATAAACATAGTTTCATGCACCCTTTATCCTTTTTTATCCACACAAACTCTTAGGGTTCAAATCTCCATAAAGATACCTTTTCTCAATCATCCTCCTAGACAATTAGGTCTCTTTAGGGCCTAATGCATGCACACTATCTAGAAACTATACTTTATGGTATGATAAAACTTAAAAAACACATTAATAAATTATAGGGTATAAATATACAATGAATTACCAAAATTCATTAATTTTGACTAGATAAATTTTAAGTTATTAAGATTTCTAATTTGAAACCCTAACCTAATTGTCCATAGGCCTATAAGTGGCTGAGAGTGCACACAATGGATTAAATTGAAGTTTTGATAACTTAAATGATTTATATAAAATTTTTCAGGTCTTATTAATATTAAATTACCTTATCTAATCATCATTTGTCATTGAACAATCTTGAAAGAGCTCTTACATGCAAATATATAGAATTTTGTGTGAAGTAAAAGACTATGTGGGAGTTTTTTTTAAATATTGATATTTTAATGGAATACGGAGATTAAAAAAGGATTATTTATAAATGGATAGGCTATATAATACCATTTGACCTTATCCAAAACTTTATTCAATTCCCAAGATTCATTCCAACCTCCTTCTTAAAGACTGTGTAAAGATAAAGTTTTCTCTCTAATAGATTGGCTATAAGTTGACACCTTGATTTTAGTATAATGAACATGGAAACATAATCCAATCCTGAATAAAAATAAAACACTTGTATATATATTATATAAATTAATGATTTTAATGATAATTCATCAAATGATGATCATAATACCAACTACAAGGCACCCTTGATTGAGTATTGGTAGAATGGTTCCAAAAGGGATTGTACAATAGATTTTAATTTTTTACCTAAGTTTTGCTTATGTAAACATAATTTAAACATGAATATAAATATAAATTATCCATTAAAGTCATTATTAATCAACATGAATCTCAAAATGATTTTTTTATTCAACCCTTTCAAATACATTCAGTCTAGTAATAAAATATCCCAAACAGATAGAGTTCATTTACTTTCTTGTTTTCTTTCAAGTTTCATCTCTACTTCTCTAAAGTTATTCTCTCATATATAATTTATAATCTCATCCACTTATTCATTCATACTTTTTATATGTATTTATATGTTACATTATTGATAACTACCTCCAAGAGGCCAATTCTGACATAGGTTCTTACCAAGATTCTTGAAATTGCTTTTATTTAGGCTTACATGGACACAATGACTCTCCACTACCTTTACAAACATACCTAGACTCATTTTACACCTTATATAACCTTTATAAAACATACTATAACCATTTAACTTTATCAATGTCATTCTCATTACTCTTAGACTCACTTATAAGATTAAAAAAAATTAAATTATCCACTTTGGTGGGAAAATGCTAAAGGGTTATAAACACATACTTTATAAATATTCACTTGACTCAATCATCATCTATGGGACCATAGGAGACCCCTCACACTCACTCAACACCTAAACACTCACACTTGACCAAATTTACATAATTCTATGATGTTCCTACATCGATCATTGAATCTGATCTAAAATTTGGGTTACACATTAGTAGACATGCAACCAAATTTTTTTACAATCAAGGCCTACGATAATGTAGAGAGATAATATGTAGTTACCAATTTTTTTTCAGTTATTGTTATGTTTTTCATCCATGATACCATATTCCTTGTCATTAACATTAAACTACCATGTAATTTGCTTCTTGGTCATCTTTGGATCCATGAAATATGAGTAGTCCCTTACACCTTGCATCAATGACTTAAATTACCTCATTTTGGATTATAGGTGAATGTTCCTATTGATTTGTAGCCATACTTATATTTAAGAGACCAAGAGGTCAAGTATGGGAACTATAATTATTGTCCTAGTATTGAGTATGTAGGTAATAAACATAAAGGAAAAGTTCTTGATCTCTAAAATCTAATTATATTGACCTTAGTGACCTCACATCCACCTCCTAAATCTATTTCTACTCAATTTACCATTGTAGAAGCTAAAAAAATACACATACCACATTCAACATGATTTTCATGTCAAAAAATTGCCTAAATCCTAAAAATCCTATAGAATTTCCAAACCTATCCTTACTAAGCCCAACATGATCTAGTAAAATAATTATAAGACAACTTTATAGGAGTCACTCATATTTGTAAAAGATAGGTCACAAAATCAAGATCAGACCACCAATGCTAAAGGAGGTTGGTTGTATGGTGATGCCTTTACCACATGATATCAAAACACTAAGTACCCTATTCCCAATAAGATAATGGATAATTAGGAATATCAAAGTAAAGGCTTTGGGGAAAAGTCATAAGGAATTATTGAACCTATGCTAACAATAATACATATAATAAATTGATGTCTTGGATTTTCACCACTTGGGGATGACCCCATATATTTAGAGAGTGACACCACTTTGTCAATTGATGAAAATACTCCTTGTAGTAATGTAAAATCACATTATAGTGCCTATGATGAGATTTTTAACACAAACCTATTTGATACCAATTCCATCCTTACCATTACAACCAATTATCCTCTTTTCCTCTACCATCTAAGCCTAATTGATTGGGACCAACAAGATTAAATTATATCATTGGATGAATTCCAAAATAAATAACACATTGTTGAATTAATGGGCCTAAGAGATGAATTAACTAGTGATAATAAAAAAGGATTAGAATTCACATTGGACACTACCACTTAATTTGGAGAGTAGGCAAACCTCCTTGGTAAAAAAAAGTAAAACATCTATATCTTCATGTGAAAACCTCTTTAAGGCACCTTTAGGTTAGGAAAAAGTAAAGATAAAGAAAAGTCTATATACACATAATATTTTAAAATTTTATCAAATACTGATGCTTTATATCTTGCAAGAACCCATTGAGACTCAATCTTCTGAGTGCATGCCCTAAGGGGTACATTGAGAAAGGGATGGGCAGACCTTTGGTGTTTCACATGATTATTGTCCCTTATTTACACAATATTACCAATCCAACCAACGCTTAAAACCACTCCCTAAGCTATTACTCCTCCCTTGCACACTCTTCCACTCTTTTTACTCTTTCCATCCTCATTTTATTACCTTAATTCCCTTTTGGACTATCGACTATACTAGGTTGACCCTATACATTTTATGGGTATTTTTCACTTTTTAGATTTGTTAGCCCTTCGACTGACCTGGCTCAAACCTAGTGAATTATCTTTAAAAACATATAAGGTCTACCATGGTCAACCTTGTATAACTAACATTTCTAGGAGAATTTGAGGTAAAATATGCATATAAATACAAGATCAATTCATCATTGTTTTAATATGTAATCAAGAGTTATTATTCACTCATGCTTTTTCACAATCTTCTCTTCCACCATTCTAATTGATGAGTCTTAGCTTAGGGTTTCTACTTGGAGAATCTAGTCTTACAGATAAGTCTTGGATGCTTTGGCCTTTCTTAGTGATCTTTAAAAATCACAACAACCTCTTGTCAAGCCCTTTTGGCCAAGGAAGATATTAAGTCTTGATGGATTCACATTTAGGTAAGTATATTCTAACTTTGTTCTCCTATTTTAGTAGATAAAAGTAGCATAGGTGTTGGATTGAATAATATTACTCTTCATATTCTATGTATTAGGGTCTTATTCATACTTAGTTTAATTTATATTATATTATACATGTTTTGATTGCTTTACTAACCCCTCATATTGTGCCATAAGCTTTGGTGTGCACTAGATTAGATTTACTTTCTTGTTTATTAGAATAGAGTGAACATTAAGCCTAGGAATCTTTTAGGGATGTTTCATGATTGTGTTATACTATAGGATTTATAACCCTTCCTATCATGGTGTATTGTGACAAGTGATTCCCTAATCGGGTCTAGTAGATCCCCATATTGGTCATGCTCCTGCTTAACAAATATATTCCCAATCAGAAGTGTAGGTATGCTCTATCTTCTTTGAGACAATATTGATTTATAAACATGATGCATTTTTGATTGCATACATTCTATTCAACTTGACATAAAATTAACCCTTTTAATATTTATTTCACTTTCTTTCATTCTTTTTATCATTATTTTTATCAAATATCTATCATACTGGATCAACTCTGTTAACCTAGTTCTAATATCTATGCATAGGTTTTTAGGAACAAGTAACTGGATTGACTTAAATATCCCAATATAGGTTTTTAGACTCCTAAAATTCTAGTTCAAACTACTAGGTTGACCCAGTCAACCCTATACACTTTCATGCATCTATATTCAACTACTAGGTTAACCCTCATTGACCTTGTGCTAACTAGGTACTTAGCAGTAGGATTATGTAAATCTTGATCAACCCACTTGACCTAATCAGCAATGTTTTCAAGCACATTCCATGGTTATTAACTAGCAATATTCATTATTTACATCCTTGATCCACCAAGGTTCTTTTCTATCTCTTTATCTCTTTATTTTATGTATTTCCTTTCACAATTTGTAGTCTTCAAAATTGCCCTTACATAGTCAACTGGATCGACCTTGTCAACCTAGTTCTATGTTCTATGTGCTATCTGAATAATTGTGTCCACCCTAGCTAACCCTATTCATTTTTAGACCTTGATTCCATATTATAGGTTCAAACCTATCAAACATATTCTATATTTTGTGCATATGGTGTCAAAACTATACCTTGTTTTAAGTTGGAATTAATCTCTATATGCTACTAATTAGTACACATCTTTCTTTTCCTATTACTTACATGCTTAGAATAGCTCACATAGTCTAATTGGGGGTTTTTTTAATTAACTATTTAGTTTCACTATTTCTATTTTATGCACACATAACTAAATCACATAATCTAAGCAAGCATTTTAACATTTGTCTACCCAAGGCCAACCTACATGGATTTCATCACCAAGGGGGAAACTGACTTGATAATCTCATCAATCATAAATCATGGTTAATGACATACTTTGTCTAAGCACCCATCACCCTTATCATTTTGATGTTTGAAGTGAGGGGGTTGACTAATTAGTTAGTTATTTACTTTTTAAGTTGATTTCTTGCTCTTTGCTCAATTGTGTGTGTAAAAACTTACATTAACCAATGTTGGTGCAAGGTTTTGTATTGTGTGCTTCAATTGGATTGGATAGTATTGATCCAATTGATTATTTATTTCCCTTCAATTCTTACTTTCCTATATTATCTATAAAATTTTCTTATTTTAATTCATAACTTGTTATCAACCTTATCATTTTCCTTATCCACTATACTAGGTTGACACAGTTGACCTTGTACCTTTTTCTAGCATTTGTGCATTGTATTAGATCTACCTAGTCAACTCTATTCTATTTTTAGACTCTATTCATTATTTTCCTATCTCTGTTCACTATATTAGATCAACCTAATTGAAAATCTATAGTTTGTAGGCCCTATTTTATGTGTTAGGTTGACCCAGTCAACATTGCATAGGTTTTTGCTTTCCCTGTTCATTAATCTAGTTCTCTATATCTCTAATTTTGCATTCTATTGATCTCTCTTTAGTCAGAATGAATTCTCCTATTATAATATTCTTGTACATCTTGAATCCATTTAGATACTATATGGGATATTCATTTGTCCCTCTCTTTTCCTCCTAAGAATACCATCACTCTTGGGGTACCTCATCTCCTCCTTCATCCATGAGCTATAATATGGTAAAAATAAAACCTCAAGATGAAGTTGATAGATTTGATCCTTTATTTACTTATCAAGATACTTATCATATTCAAATTATCCTATATTTGATCAATTTAATGTCATTTAAAGGATGAGGTGAATTTCTAGATAGGGCTATCTCCCTTGATGTACCACTTTGGATCACAACTACACCTAAACTTTGGGGGGAGAAGGGGAGATAGATAACTGAAATAAAACCATTCTAAGGGAGGTGATACACCAAATAAGAAGATGAATTTCAACCAACAACATGTTACATAAGAGAACAAAGGGCTAACTAAACATACACTCCTTTAATATACATATTCTCACTCCTCCTATTACATTATGAGGTTATGGATGAATGTGAAAAGATATGAAGACCAGACAAGAGGAATTGAATGACAATAATGAATATACTAACTCACTCAACCCTTGATATTTCCTAAAACACTTCACATGCCCTGCAAGAAGAAGTTTTCCAACTATAAATAGGATGAAAGAATGAAATAACATGTTAAGGAATCTATAGTATTCACTAAGAAAGATTCAAAATTAAAGTAGAAAACACTATGAAAATTCATGAAGAGGTAAAAAAATAATATTATTATTTATTAAATGGTATGAAAATGAGTAGGGCTTGACCATACTTAAGTGGAGCATAATTTACAATGGCCAAAATGGCTAGTTCTTATAGAACTTGAGAGAAAGAGAGGAGAAGAGAGAAGTCCAAGGGTCACAAAGACACTTATTAGGATGAGAGAATTATATAATTATGCATGAGAATAGGATATGGGACGAACCATATAAGTTTATGAAGTAAAAGTGTCCATACAAGACATGAAACTCATGAAAAGTGGTACAAAACTCCTCATTTTGGCTCAAAAAACTACCTTCATGATTTGGACCTATTTGAACATCCAAAAACTGATTATGGATAGGTATTATGATTGTAATTAAGGGTAAGGGTTTTATTCACACCTCTTCATGAATTGGTTGAAGGCCTGGTCGTCTAGAACCTTTTGGGAATGAGCCATCATCATCTACAGTCCAAAAAACTCTTCTTTCATGCACCCTACACACTTGTCCTTAAATTTGTCCTATTTTCTCATGAAAATACATGGGATGTATTTTATGACAATTTTCAAGACCCTCTATGGACTTAGAAGCATCAGGGACACCTTAAAATCAGCTCACTTGAAATTTTCCACCTCTCTCACTAGCTTGTTCACTATGCCAATTTTGATTGGCTAAGATGAAGCTATTTTTTTGAATACTTAGGCGTATTTATGACGAATTAAATGGACATGAGGGGTTATAAAAATTCCTAATCCTTTTCCCAAATTTATTTTTTAATATTTAGACTCCTCTTAGAACCTAAAAAAGACATAAAATAGTCAAAAGTACCCTATTTTATACCTTGTTCATACAATTTCATACAACTCATCTTGGTTTGGAGTATAATAAGAGAGTCCTATAAAATTAAAAATCATAATCCTAGTCAAAATGGTCCATTATATTAGCTTTCCAACTCCATCTCCTCAAACTAGTCACTAATGAGGATTTACAAGGGTTTTAGCCTATTTTCACTCTTAAGTATTGTTCATAAAACCCTAACATTCAACTTGAAAAAAATTATAAAATAATTGTTTTATGACCCCTAATAACACCTCTAAAATATTTTGGCATCCATGCATAGTTCAAATAAAGATATGAGCATTCAAAGTCACCTTGTTTGGCTTTCCCTTACATTTCCTACAAGCCTAAATTATCTCTGAGCCAAAAATGGCTTTATCTATGGTTTATTTTCATCCCAATGGTTAATAAAAATATAATTACATCAAATAAACATTATATAACAAGGTGGAAATCATTTATAAGGATATAAGTGGCATTTGTCTCTTATTTGGTCTTTAGGCCTAACCCTACCCAAGTAGGTTTGATTGCAACTTTTATGTTTTAGGCTTCCCTATTTAGTTTAATCATTATGTGAGGTGTTTATCATGTTTAAATTATTATTATGTATCTTCCAAAACCATTTATATAATTTCAATCAGATCTTGGTTTACTCTTCCTCTCCATTTCTCAAAACTTGTAGGTCTATGCACCTAGGGAAGTGCCCTCTGCTTGAGACAAAACAAAGGGAAATTCCCCTATTTTATCAAAAAAAAAATATTGGAGGTGATTTTTATAGTTTTATATACATTATAAACTAAAATTAAACCTATGGTACTAATATTAGATCCTATAAAATATTCAAATTCCTAGACAAACTTCTCGACAAAAGGACTGTGCAGGGTTTCATACTATGGGCTAAGAACTATATGTTTAGAGTACCTTATTTGATTATGTTCACCATAAAATTCCTATGTATACCATTATATAAATTATATATTTTATAAAATCAATATTATAAAACTATGACCCCTTACTCACCCTTTGTACTCTTGAATTCACAAGACTAAGTTCTAACTTTGACTATGTCATACTCCAAAATACTACACCTATATGTGATTATGTGTGGTTTGAACTTAAAGATAGTGAAAAAAACCTTATATAATACCTATTAGAGTAATATTTAATTTTTTTAGGTCCATCTACTCCATATCAATCTATGTTAATCATTGTAAGCAACATCTCCTACTCACTGTCTATAACAGTCCTTTATAGTGGCTATAGGTGCTCATAGGGTCATAAGGGGTCTATATAAGTTTGTTTGATCATGTTAAGGGGTTATTAATTTTATCATAATATTAATGGAGGTGGTAAACTATTTTTTTTATCATTCCAACCGCTCTTTATCCCTTCACATACACCCTAAGCTCATAAATTGAGTCCTCCCTACCTTTTGACTGAGAAACCATGTATTTCCTATTCCTGTAGGTGCTTATAGCTGATCTAAACCTTGTTGACAAGAAATTAACCAATTTTAATCTCCTTACACCATAATATATTCATATTTTTTCCTTTCATGCTTGGAAATAAGTCTATTATCAAGGCTATTAAGCTTAGTCCTTTTGATAACCCTATAACTAGCCTGTAGGCTACATTTATGATGAAAAGGGGACTTGTAGGTAAAGGTGGGAAAAAAAAAGATTATCATATCCTTATAATGATCCCTTTGGTCATATATGTCACTTTAACCACTTAGAACCATTCCTCCTTGATGTCATAGTCTATAATTTTTAGTCATGGAGTGTAAGGTCACCTTTTGATCAAAGTCATGTAGACTTCAATTCTCGACTTTAGTGTTTTGTAGGCAACTTTAGGCCTCTCAATCACCATCCTAAACTAATAATTTTCTCCTAAAAATTTTCAAGGATATTTTATATTATAGAGGACACTATAAAAGATCATTATAATACATAAAAATCCCATGTAACCATGTCATATTCCATTCACAAAATGCTCATGGGCCTTTGTTTTCATAGTTTAGGGATTTGGTCTCAAAACTTAGTCATCGCCCTTGAAGGGTTATTTAAGGTCTGATTAGTAGTTTAAAACTTAATATGAGATTTATATAATATATTAAACACACTAAGATCTTAAATAATGACACATAACTTATTTCAACACCTCAAGAAGACCCCTTAACTCTCTATCAAGGCCACCTATAGATGCACATTTTCCTATCTATAGGCAGTGAATGCAAACTTAGAAAATCAACAAGATATGTTCTATTGTGATAAATTATAGACCTTATAAAAATTTACCAATTAAATTCTAATATTATAAAATATTTGGATCAACTATCAAAGCTCTTATTTAATCATAATGTTATCAAAGAGAGACCCCTGTATGTGGACTTAGGCTGTATGCAAGTAGTGAACTTTAAATGACTCATGCATTAAGGGATTGGATTGATGATAAATCAATATTTTCACTAAATTTTCAACATTAAACATCATGATACTTCCAAAACACCTCCATGGGCATGATAAAGAGGTTTTCCACACATAATCCAACATGGTTGCAAGTGAAATTAAACAAGGAGTTGATTGTGAGAGATGGCAAGACTAAAAACTACCCAAAACATGATATGATGAAACAAAAATATGGAAAGAGGTAAATATATGGCCTTGAGACATATGGGACACTATATTAAAACTACATGAGACCTTTAAAGGCAACAAACATTCTACAAATAAGAACTTTGACTGAGATTACACATAGTGGCACCTTCTTGGCAACATGGACTAACCTACCCATAAAAACACCATGAAACATGATATTAAGTATGGATACCATATGATAAGGTATAAAAAATCATTTAGAGTCAACATCATCAATTGGTTTGTATATATTTGACCAAAATGTAGTAAAACCCATAGGGTGCATGAAATAACTAGTAGAAAAGTACAGTCAACTTCAAAAAGATGATTCATAAAGAAAAATTGATCAATACTTGCAATATTGATATGGGAATCAATATATTTAAGTTTAATATCAACTCCAAAAATAATTTTCCTTGAAACCTCTTGAGTTGTCTATACTAAACACAAACTTGAAGGCCACTTCTGTATGTTTAGGAAAGTAAAGAAGGAGAAAAATGGTTTTGGGTTTAAAATGGAAATTATAGAGAATGTAAATCATTGATATGAGTGTGAGGAAAATTAAAATATTTTACATCACCTTATCCCATGTGGCAGACTTCCCCAGGGGCTGTACAAGTGCCAATAACACCCTTCTTTATTTGGTTTCTTGAATTTTAGTTAAACAACCTACAATATTCTGATGTAACCAACATAACTGATAGGTACAATGACCTTTTAAATTCTTGGAAGGAAAATAGGACACTTAGGAACCTTGGAAACCATGCCACTTACATTTATGACCCCTAAAAACCCACTAAAAGACCCAAAATGATAAATTGACAAATATGACTAAGACCAAGGCTAGGATGACATTAAAGGACATCAAATAACATATAATACACCCCATGAAAATATATTAGACCCAATGAAACATATAAAACTCATGTTTTAACTTACATGGGTCTCAATTAAACTTAAAAGTTAAATTTTGTCAACAAATTGGTGACTCATAGGGGTAGTATGCCTACTATACTAACTACACCAATAGCCTTATCAGTCCGTTAGGTTTAGGGAGCCAACTAAAGTCTAAGACAAACAAGAAGGATTTGACCATTGAACACAATATTTAATCAACATATGACCAATGACTACCTCAACCACACAAAACAAAAGATAAACATAAAGCAAAAATAAACACACATGTGCTTCATGAGCACTTATAGAACACACACACGAAACTAAACAAACTAACTCAAAAACCAACTAACTTGAGATGAAAAATCCCTCTTGGATCAAAGCGAAAGTTTGAAATTCTTTTTGATTCATGACATGAAGGATTTAGTGAGACATGTAGCCTTTTGTCCTTTAACATTGATGCCTACACATTTTTCATGATGTTTACCAACTTCATTGGTATGATGTTCAATGAAAACTAGGTAGCTTCAAATAGGTTGACTAGAGAAATAGACTCTTCTTACATCCAAACAACCTCAACCTTCTCCTATGGATATTTAATTAAAACTCATTCTTAATTTCCATAGAGATTTCAATAAGATTGGGTTTTTTTATTAGCTACAAGTTCTTCTAGCTCATTAAGGAGTTTTGCGTATATTATCCAATCTTGATTGTTGCCTCTATGGAATATTCTTCCTTCACCTTATGATGTACTTGACCCTCAACTTATCAAAGCTCTTCAATCTCTTGAAATATCTTCATTTGCATATGCCAATCATCTTTGTCCTCTTCATCCTTTAGAACTACTACCTCTTGAGTCTTATCTTCTTGATGTATGATGTCATCAAGTTGGTATTATTCAATCTATAATGTATATGATGGTGATTCAAGATCAGGCTGAGGCATTGGGTTATCTTTAAGAATAACATCTTGCACATTGATCCTAAGAGAGTTTCTAGGGTTGTAACCTCTTTAGGAAAGACTTGAAATTATTCTCCATCCATAATGGTACATTCATCTTCATACTTGTGATGATCATCCATAAATTTTTGATTAGATGTAGAGTCTTTTTTAAGGATTGCAAGGTCTTCCATCTCCTTCTCCTTCATGGTGACACCAAGACTAGGCATCTTGAAATCATGTGACCTAGCCCAATGAGGCTGCTAAGGAGGTATGTCTTATTCAAGAAAGATTTCTAAAATTTTATCAACCAAATAATCCTATTTAAGTTACCATACCATAGGTATATTAAGGCAAAGGGTTATGGGGTGAGGTCAAGATGAACTAGTTGGTGGAGGTGGCACATAAAACTCAAAATCAGATTGAGAGTGAAGTGTATGGGATTCTTTTGGGAGCTCATGAGCAAGGGAAGGTAGACCTTGGGATAAAAAAACTTGGTTTTATTCCTTCCATTTAACAACCACTTCATAGAAATATTATTGGGATTTAGAAGTCTCTTGAATAAGGTTAGATGGGGTGTGTTTAGGCATAGGATCTTCTTTTGGCTCCAAACCTTCCATCACACCTTGACTTAATAATTTCATTCTTGACTCTAACTCTTTAATTTGCTTGGCTATATTATCTTAGAAAAGTATCTCTTGAAGTTGATATACATCATAATGAGGATAAGGATTAAAAGAGGGCTCATATGGAGGATGAGAGGTTTCTTGAGGAAGGGTGGGAGGGACTTGGAAAGGCTCAAATTCATTCTCAACTTCACACTCTTTATCAAGGCCTTTATCCTCTTTTTTTATTTACCCATGAATCCAATATATTATTCTATATTAGGATGTTGTGATTAGAAGTCTTTTCTTGGAGTGGTGATGCAATTTTAGGAGTGGATGAAGTGTTCAAGGAACTTGGAGTCTCCTTAGGCTTGGATTCTCCACCTTATCTCCAACTTGGGATCTCATGTCTACAAGTCTTTTCTTGAGATGGGAATGCAATGTGAGAGGTAAATAATGGATTAGATTCTAATTCCTTTTCTATTAACATGGAATATTACATTTTCATATTGTCCATCTCAATTTCACTATCAAGATTTGCTTCAAACATAAGGCTAGTATTTTCAACTTTCTCTTCCACTTGATTTGAAAAAGGATGACTTTGGAAATTTTGATTGGGCTCATGAGTAGGGTTCAAATATGGCTAATAATAAACATGGGGAAGTGTATATGAAGGTTGATAAACTTGGTGAGGTTGATCCTCATGAAATATTGGTTTATCTTCCAAGGATGTAATCAAGCCACTCACATCTGACATCTCACTTGTGAGCCTTTACCAATTATCTCTCTCAATAGGTATCCACCCTATTTTAACCAACTCTAATGCATCTCTTACCTTGTAAATGGAATGTATAGGAACATATTTACCATGTCCATTTAGTGTATCAAGCTCCAACATGTACTTTTCATGGACTAAGAGTGTCTTCTTGAAGGTGGAAATAGATAGAGTTAAGAAGTGTATAGGTTGACTAGGGGGAGAAAGACATTGAGGATGCTGGTTATAAGACTAGTAAGAGTCATGAGAAGTATAATAATGGCCATGTGGGAGTTGATATGGATCATAACAAGACTAGTAAGGATCACACTAAGGTTAATAAGGAGTGATATAAAATGGATATGTCTCACCAACTTGTGTAAAACAATATTCAACACCAAAATTAGCCATGGAACTTCATTGAAAGCAAGAACACAAAGGAAAATGTTACCAAAAATATTCAAAGGATAACATGGGATACTTGGCCAATTGATATAACTTTGGAGTTGCCATTGATGGTTGGATAGATGCCTCCAAAGGCTGATTGTTGAAAGACAACACCAAAAATATTTTAACCTCTTGGACTAAGAGTTTGAATGAGCATGCCAAAAAATATTATCACTTAGATTTGAACCCTTTGAGGAGATTCCTAAGCTTTTCTCATCAAATTGGCATAATGAAAACACCTCTAGGCTTGTGGGTAGTCTAAGGATGAGGTGAATCTCTAGATAGGGCTAGCTCCCTTGATGTACCACTTTAGGTCACAACTATACCTAAAATTTGGGGGGTAAGGGAGAGAGATGACTAAAAGAAAACTATTATAAGGGAGGTGATACACCAAATAAGATGATGAATTCCAACCAGTATCATGTTAAATAATAGAATAAAAGACTAACCAAACATACACTCCTTCAATCTACATCTTCTCACATCAATACTACATTATGAGGTTATGGATGAATGTGAAGAGATAGGAGGACTAGATAAGAGGCCTTGAATGGAAATAATGAATAAAATAACTCAATAAATCCTTGAAATTTCATATAAAACTTCATATGCCCTGTAAGAAGAAGCTTTCCAACTGTAAATATGATGAAAGAATGAGACAACATGCTAAGGAATCTATAGTCTTCCTAAGCAAGATCCAAAATTCAAGTAGAAAACACAATGAAACATCATTAAAAGGTAAAAAATAAGTAGTATTATTGATCAAATGGCATGAAAATGAGCAGGGCTTCACCATACTTAAATGGAACATAAGTTACAATGGCCAAAATGGCTAGTTCTTATAGAACTTGAGAGAGAAAGAGGAGAAGAGAGAAGTCCAAAGGTCACAAGGACACTTATTAAGCTGAGAGAATAAGTTAATTGTGCATGAGAAGAGGATATGGTATGAAAAATACAAGGTTATAAAGTACAAGTGTCCATACAAGACATGAAACTCATGAAAAGTGGCATGAAACTCCTCATTCTGGCTCAAAAAACTACCTTCATGATTTGGTCCTATTTGAACATCCCAAAACTGATTATGGATAGGTATGCTGATTGGAATGAAGGGGAAGGAGTGTAGGTATGCCTCTTCAATAATTAGTTGTAGTCTTAGTCATCTAGAACCTTTTGGGAATGAGCCATCATCATCTACAATCCAAAAAACTTTTCTTTCATGCACCTTACACACTTATCCTCAACTTTGGATTAATTTTCTCATGAAAACACATAGTATGGAGTGTTTTAGAATTTAAAATAACCTCCATGGTCTTAGAATCATTAGGGACACCTTAAAATAAACTTACTTAAAGTTTTCCACCCCTCTCACTAGCTTGTTCACTATGCTAGTTTTGACTGGCTAAGATGAAGCTATTTATTTGCATACTTATGAGTTTTTATGAATAATTAAATGGAAATAATGGGTTATCCCAAGTCTTAATACTTCTCCCAGATTTGGTTTCATCTTTAGACTCCTCTTGGAACCTATAAAACACATAAAATAGTCAAAAGTACCCTATTTTGTACCCTATCCATACAATTTCATACAACTCATCTTGGTGTGGATTATCCTAAGAGAGTCATATACAAGATCAAGTCATATTACTAGTGAAAATGGTACATTATATTATCTTTCCAACTCCAACTCCATCTCCTTAAATTGGTCACTAACAAGGGTTTGCAATGGTTTTAACCTACTTTCACTCTTAAGGATTGTTCATAAAAACATAACATTAAAATTTCAAAAAAATTCCAAAATAATGGTATTTATGACCCATATTAACACCTATAAACTAATTTTTCATCCATGCATAGTGCCAAGAAAGATATGAGCGTTCAATGTCACCTTGTCAAGCTTTCCCTTACATTTCCTCTAAGCCTAAACTTTATAAGAGCCAAAAATGGATTTATATATGGTTTATTTGAATAAAAATGGTTCATAAACCTCTAATTACATCCCATAAAAATTATATAACAAGGTAGAAATAATTTCTAGGGATAAAATTGGTATTGGTCTCTTATTTTCTCTTTAGGCCTAACCCTGCCCAAGTAGGTTTGATTTCAACTTTTATGTTTTAGGCCTCCATATTTAGTTTCCTCCTTATGTGAGGTATTTAAATTTTTTTAATAAGTATTATAAATCTTCAAAAACCCATTTTAAAGTATTAATCAACTCCTGGTTTACTTTTACTTTCCATTCCTCAAAACTTGTAGGGTTATGCACCTAGGGAGGTGCTCTTTGTCTGAGACAAAATAGAGGGAACTTTCACAATTTTATTAGGAAAAAAAATGTTTGAGGTGATTTTTATAGTTTTATATACCTTATACACCAAAATTTAACCTTTTGTGCCAAGATTAGATCCTTCAAAATCTTCAAACTCCCAGATAGACTTCTAGGCAAAAGGACTATGTAGGGTTTCATACTATGGGCTGTGAATTGTATGTTTAGAGTCGCTAATTTTCTTATGTTCACTATAAAATAACTATTTATAATATAATATACATGTTATATTTTATACAATAAATATTATAACACTTTGAACCATCAAGCACCCTTCATACTCTTGAATTCACAAGACTGAGTTCTAACATTGACTATGTCCTGCTCCAAAATGTTGCACCTATAAGTGATTATGTGTGGTTTCACCTAAAGGATAGTGTAAAAAACCTCATATACTCCCCCTTAGAGTAATATTTAATTTTTTAAGGTCCATATGCTCCATATCAAGTTGTGTTAATCATTATAAGAAATATCTCCTACTCACTGCCTGTAACAGTCCTCTATAGTGGCTATAGGTGCTCATAGGGTATTAAGGGCTTTATATATGTTTGTTTCATCATGTTAATGGATTATTAATTTTATCCAAATATTAATTTAGGTGTTCACCTAATTTTTTTATCATTACAAGCTCTCTTTATCTCTTTACATACACCCTAAGCTCATAAACTGAGTCTTCCCTACCTTTTGACTAAGAAACCCTATCTTTCCTATTCCTATAGGTGCTCATTGATAATATAAACCTTTTTGAAAAGAAATAAACCAATTTTAAGCTCCTTAAACCATAATATAGATTCATTTTTACTTTTCATGCTTGGAAAGAAGTCTGTTATCAAGGCTATTAGCTTAGTATTTTTGATAACCCTACAACCAGCCTGTAAGCTAAATTTATAGTGAAAAGGGGACCTGTACGTATAGGTGGGAAATAAAACAAATATTATCATCTCATTATGATGATAATTTTGGTCATATATGTCACTTCAATCACTTGTATCCATTCCACATTGATGGAATAGTCTATAATTATCAATCATGGAGTGCAAGGTCACCTTTTGATTAAAGTCTTGTAGACATCAATGTTTGAGTTTAGTGTTGTGTAGGCAACTTTAGGCCTCTCAATCACCATCCTCCACTAATCCTTCACCCATAAAACTTTGAAATGATCTTGTTTATCCTAGAGGATACCAGCCAAGATCATTATAATGCATCAAAATCCCATGTTGCCATGTCATATGCCATTCACAAAATGCTCATGGGCCTTTATTTTCAAAGTTTAGGGATTTGGTCTCAAAACTCAATCACCACCTTTGAAGGGTTATTTAAGTTATAATTAGTAGTTTATCACTTTATATGAGCTTAATATAATCTTATCAACACACTAAGATCTCAAGGAAATACTTATCACTTGTTTCAACACCTCAAAAAGACCCCTTAACTCTTTGTCAAGGCCACCTATAGATGCACATTTTCCTATTTGTAGGTAGTGAATGCAAACTTAGATAGTTAGCAAGATATGTGCTCTTGTGATCAATTTTAGGCCTTATCAAAAATTTTCCATGCACTTATAAGATTCCAAAATGTTTGGATCAAGTTTCAAATCTCTTATTCAATCATGATGTTATCAAAGAGAGACCCCTATAGGTGGACTTAGGCTGTATGCAAGAAGTAAACCTAAAATGACTCATGCGTCAAGGGATTGGATTTATAATCAATTGATATTTTCATAAAATTATCAACATGAAACATCATGATACTTACACACACCTCCATAGACATGATAAATAGGTTCTCTACATGTATTCCAATATGGGTGTAAGTGAAATTAAACATGGAGTTAATTATGAGAGATGGTAAGATTGAAAATTTACCAAAACATGATATGGTGAAACCAAAACATAGAAGGAGGTGAATATATGGATGTGAGACCCATGGGACACCATATTCAAACTACATGAGACCTTTAAATGCAACACATAATTTGTAAATAAGAAAAACTTTGATTGAGACTGTACATAGTGGCACCTTCCATTCAACATGGACTAACCTGCCCATAAAAACACCATGAAACATGAAAATATGTATGGATACCATTTGAGAAGGTAGTCAAAATCCTCTAGAGTTAACATCACCAATTGATTCATATGGATTTGACCAAAATGGATCAAAACCTATAAGGTACATGAAACAACTAGAAAAAAAGTATAGTTAACTTCAAAAAGATGATTCATAAAGAATAATTGATAAAACCTTGCAATATTAATATTGAAATTAACGTATCTAAGTGTATTATCAACTCCCAAAAGTATTTTCTCTGAAAGCTCTTGATCTGTCTGTACTAAGCATAAATGTGAAGGTCACTTTTGTATGTCTAAGAAAGTAAGGAAGGAGTAGAATGGTTTTGGATTAAAAATGGAACTTATATAACATGAAAATCATTGATATGAGTGTGAGTCAGATGAATATGTGTTCCATCACCTTATCCCATATGGTACACTTACCCATGGGTTGTACATGTGCCAAATGCTCCCTTTTTCATTTGGTTTCTTGAATTTTATTTAAAAAACCTACAATATTCTGATGTAACTAACATCCCTAATAGGTAAAATGAGCTCTTGGATTCTTAAAAGGAAAATATGACTCCTAGGGACCTTGAGAACCATGCCACTTGCATAAAATCCCACTAAAAGACCCAAAATGACAAATTGACTAATATGACTAAGACCAAGGCTAGGATGAAATTTAATGACATCAAATAACATATACTACACCCCATGAAAATATATAATACCAATTAAAACATCTAAAACTCATATTTTTGCATATAGGGGTCCCAATTTGACCTAAAAGTCAAATTTGGTCAGTAGAACCTTTGCCCCCCAAACACTAAATGAAACTCTTGATCAAGCTAAACATCAAGACTTTCTTATGAAGCAATTCAAACCTAATCCCAAAATTCTTAAAGTATTTTTTCAAATATATAATACTATCACTAGTAATGTTCCATAAACCAAACTAGGAGTTGCAAAAACTAATGTTCCCTCACCTTCTCATACACCTCTTTTAGTTTAGCAAATGAAATAATTTTTACTACCCTCCAAATGTTTCATCTATCCTAATGCTCCTCCTATGTGGTATGACCCCCATCTATTTTATTGGTTCCATGCCAAAATTGGGAATTCTCCTAAATCTAATAGAGGGCTCATTAAATTTTCTATCTCTTAAATGCTTGGTGATTCATTCAATTATGAAGCTATTATTAATCTTCATCATCAAGAATACATTGTTGCTTTTCAAAAATGAAAAACTTATAAGGCTTCTACTTTAAATAGCCAAAAATATTCTTTAAATAATCAACCAAATACCAAGGATTTTTGTGCCATTGACATTGATTATGACCAATATTTCAACAATTCTTAATATATCAACATTTCTAAGGTTAATTAACATCATAAATTGGCCCATAAATATCCCGTTACCAAGCCTAAAAAGACATCTTTAGAGGAATAACATCTTAAAGATACTACCACTACAAATCTTGATTTGGAAGCACCTAAGGAACAAATTCCTCCTTCCGATCCTCAAACCATATCTATTCTTCCAAAATCTAATCTACCTCCCAAAACTCGTACTAGTTATTCTAAATCTCATTGGAACTTTCTTGAAGAACTCAAATTTATGCCTTGTAAGATTCCACTTATGGAGTTGGTTCACACTTCACCTTATCATCATAAATTCCTTATGCAACAACTTCAAGATATTGAAGATCCATATTACATAGATGAAGAACCACCTTATATTGAATCTCAACCAACCAACATCAATAACATTGAAACTATGTGTCCTTATTCTAAGCCTTCTATTGAATTCATTGAAGAAGACATGGTCAATGATGAGATTCATTTTTGTGTTGATGATCCACCACTTTTTATCAAAGTATCCATTAATACAACTCTTATTCAAAAATTTCTAGTTGATGAAGGTTCTGGTATTAATTTGACATCTTTATGGCTTATACAACAACTTGGTTATAACAAAGATCATCTTAAGCAAATCTATCTTACCTATCATGGTTTTGATAAGATAAATGAAAATCCACTAGGTTGTATTTGGCTTCCATTAACCATTGGACCTAAAACTGTTCAAGCCAATCTTATGGTACTTGACTTACCCCTATCTTATAACATACTCCCTGATCATCCATGGACTCATCGAATGATGGCCATTGCTTCTTCCGATAGTCAATATATTAAATTATTACATAATGAAAAATGATATAAGCATGAAGCCAGTCCTAACCCATGGAGTATCTAGCTACCTAATCCTAAATCACAATATCATGTTCCTACAAATCCTAAGATCAATAGTACTCCTTTGCCTGAGTTCATCAACATGAATTTTGATTTACAAGTTACTCTTATGGATTATGATGATGGTAAGCCAAATGAGTTAAAACATATTTAAAATACTGCTAAGCTACCTCCATATATTTCAAAATGTCTTCCTCCTTCTCTATTACCAATATATTTTACTTTTACTCTTATGGATGAGATTACCAATTTTACCCCTCCATGCAATGATCAAGAGCCTTCTCTACCAAAATATTCTTTCACTTGCAATGATTTTGGAGTTGTCAAATTACTTCAAGATCCTCTCATCATGTCTCCTCATACATTTAGTAATATTAGGATTTCATCCTTTGAAACTTCCCTTGATTCTTAATCATGTATGATTTCTCCAACATATAATGATAACTACATCATGATCTAAGCTCAATCTAGAGACTTGAATGTCCAGCATTATCAGAAAACCTTAGCCCAAATTCATGCTTTTAATCGTAAAGTTCATACCATTTATGTGGATCATACCCTAAATCTTGAGGGTCATGTGCCTCCTACTAATCTTCTTCTTATTGATACTCTTTGGGTGGTATAACAAATTATGCCTTCTGAATCTCTAGACAAGGCTCACATTGCTAGACAACATAACAAATGTGTTAAAATGTGTACATTTAATATTGGTGATCTTGTCTTTAAATTAGACTGCACTCATGATAAAAAAGGTAATATGCCCGAAAATGGTGGGGCCCATATTTATTCAAAGATATTCTTGGTCCAATCACCTACCATCTTTAAACCAATGAAGTCCATGTTTTTAAAGAGCCCACCAATGCAAAATTCTTTAAAATGTACTTTGCCTAAACATATCCTTTTTTCATGCTTTCTATCTACATCTAAAACTTTTCATAGGTTACTTAAGCAAAGGTATCTCCCTCTATATCAAGTTCCTTCATTTCAAAAACCTTTAGTCCTCCCTTTTGGTCTTTTAGTTTCTTAATGTACCATAGTCTTCTTTATCTTCTTGCATTTTATCTTATTTTTTGCACCGCTTGGGTTTTTATTTTGTGAGTTTATTTGTAAGACCATTGATAGGACCCAACATTCCTCATAAAACCACCATCTTTTACTTATTTTTATCAATTTTGGAATGCCACTTTTGTTTTGGCATCCCTTGGGTTTTTCTTTTGTGAGTTACTTTGTCAGACTACGAATAAGACCTAGCATCCCTCACAAAACTACCATCTTTTTACTTTATTTTATCTTTCACTTGATTTTTGGCACCCTCATGGGTTTTTATTTTATGAGTTGATTCTTAAGACTATGGATTGGACCCAACCCTCATAAAATTACCACATTTCCATATTTTTACATCCTTGTTCTCAAACCTTAGCTTTTACTTCTTTTGATAGATAGAATTTGTACAACAATCTATGTTAGCATGTTTTCCTCCATTTCCCTCATTCGTATGATAAGGAATCACACTTTTCTATCATTGTATCCTTTTTTTAACTTTGTCACATTTTTTGAAATTTTAAGTAAATCAAATTATTTCATGTGTCACTCCTCTTGATTTCCCCTTCCTTTCATTCCACATTGGCTAAAACAAGGTCAAAGTCAAGATAGGACTTTTATTTCACCTAGATTTATGAGACTCTTAGATCCCATGATTTTTGAAGTTTATTTCTCTTATAAAACTTGTCCCAAGTATTCAAATGAAATTCATATTTAGCACCCATGTTTTGTTTTCCAAATCCATATGGAGGAGGAATAGAAAAAACCATCAAGAAAGTTAAAATACAATTCATTTGAAATAAAATGCAATGGTATCCAAAAGGCAACATACAAATCTCAAAAGTCAGCATCAAAACAAAATACATGATTATAAGCACATATCCTATATCTAATCAAAGATCAAACTCCATAGTTTTCCTCACATAGAGTTGATGTCCTTTGGGGTGTGGTAGGTCAGTATATTGGAATAGGGGAATTCAAAAAACTCTGTCACTACCTAGTTTCTCATGCAAGTACCCAATCTTCATAGTAGACTGATGACTCTATAAGGGGTCATGAATAATAGGGAAGATATAATGGGAAGGTAGTTCTATTTTAATTTTCATACATATCTCCTTCATGGGATAATCTATATACTTCATTTGTTGACCTAAGACTTGTGTGGCTAAGAGAAGTTCTTTAGAGTCCTTAAGGTCAGAAGTCCTCTTGTTTTGACAAATCTAATTTGAGTGTTTTGACTTTGATAAAGAGTTCCTCTACCTTGGTTTTTAATTCATTATCCACTCCACCCATTTTAGTTCACCCCTTAACAAAAAAATTATGATTCTAAATCTATTTTCCCTTTTTCTCCACCTCTTACAAACATGCTAGCACTACCTTGTTTCAATTTTATCTATCTTTAGTGCAAAACAACATGTTTGAGTAACTTTGGATTCTTATTTATTTACACCATGACTTAAATTTATACACTTACTTACTTTACTTTTACCATTTTTCATTATTTTACTTTCCTAATATTATGAACAACTGAGTTCGTACCCTTTTTCCATTGTTGAGTGAGGTTGGCTTGTTACTTCTCACTCATCAATGATGTTTTCCCTTTTATGCAACTTTTTCCATCATTGAGTGAGATGTGGATTGTTACTACTCATTCATAAATGTTATTTTACATTTTTGTTTCTTCTTTTACCATTGATTTATTTGATTACCATCATTTTTGACATGTATCCTTGGTTTGACCTGGTGAGTTTGCCTTTCTTACTTGAGGATAGCTTGTTTGGGTTTTTTAGTCTTTAATAGCCTTGGCTTTTTGGTTACCTAATTTAATCTTATTTTTGATTTTTTCATTTGGTCTAACATAACACTTAACACCCTAGCTTACCAAATTTCCCAAGTACGTCTCATCCTCATAGCACTATCTTAGCTTTTCTTGCATTTGTTTATTTTTACTCTTTATTTTTGTATTCTTAGGTTTCTTGAAAGCAGTCTCTACACCTGACATAATCAAAAATATCAACACAATAGACAACCATCCAAAAATAAAGTTAATTCAAGGTATGCATTGCATTTAATTTTTAGTTATTTACTTTTTAATCATTTACTTTCAGTTATTTTTTCTTTAAAACATTGTAATTTTGTTCTAGCATCAACATTGTGTATTACTATGTTCTTTCTCGAAGTACCATCCCTTGTTACATCTTAGTGACATGTGATGATCTCTAAGTGGGGCATATGTATACACATAATATTTTCAACTTTTATCAAATACTAATGTTTTATATCTTGTAGGAACCCATCGAGACTCAATTTGAGTGCATGCCCTAAGGGGTGCACTAGGAAAGGGGTGGACAGACCTTTGGTGCTTTGTAAGATTATTGTCCCTTATTTCCACATTATTACCAATCCAACCAACACTTATAACCACTCCTTAAGCTATTAATCATCCCTTTCACACTCCTCCACTCTTTTCCCTCTTTCCATCCTCATTTTATTTCCTTAATTCCCTTTAAGACTATCAGCTGTACTAGGTCAACCATGATTGACCTTGTATAGTTTAGGGGTATTTTTCACTTTTTGGGTTTGTTATCCCTTCAACTGACCTATCTCAGACCTAGCAAATTATCCCTAGAAATGTACAAGGTCAACCATGCCTTGTATAGCCAATGTTTCTAGAAGGATTTAGGGTAAAATCCTTTTATAAATACAAGATCATTTCATCATTATTTCAATATGCAATAAAGAATTATTATTCAATCACACTTATTCAATATCTGCTCTTCCACCATTCTACTTGAGGAGTCTTAGCTTAGGGTTTATACTTGGATAATATAGTCTTGTGGATAAGTCTTAGATGCTTTGGCCTTTCTTAGTGATCCTTAAAAACCACAACAACCTCTTGTGAATCCCCTTTAGCCAAGGGAGAGATTGAGTCTCGATGGGTTCACATTTAGGTGGGTATATTCTAACTTTGTTCTCCTCTCTTTAGTAGATAAAATTAACATAAGTGCTATATCAAATAATATTACTCTTCATATTTTATGTATTAGGGTCTTACTCACACTTCACTTAATTAACATTCTCTTATACATGTTTTGATTGCTTTACTAACCCCTCATATTTTGGCATAAACTTTAATCTGCACTATATTATATTTATTTTATTATTTATTAGAATGGAGTGAACATTAAACCTAGGACTCTTTTAGGGTTATTACATCATTGTGTTAGACTATAGGGTTTGGAACCCTTCCTAGCATGGTGTATTATGATAAATGGTCCCCTAATCAATTCTAGTAGATCCCCATATTGGTCATACTCCTACTTAACAAATGTATTCCCAATCAAAAGTGTAGGTATTATCTATCTTCTCCGAACCAGGATTGATTTATAAACATGATGCATTTCTGATTGCATACAAAGTCCATAGGTGAAAACCTATTTTATGTGAATTTGGATGGGGAAGTTCAATCCTTTACTCAAGAAGCTTAGTGTCCTCCAAGTCCAAGCATTTTAATTAGGTTTAAAATCATGAGGAGAACAAAATATTTACATAATTGGTATAAGACTTTCTAGAACAATTCATCAATTGACCACTGCTAGAAATGGAAAATTCAATTTCTTCTTACATGAGTGATCCTTATGGATCATAGATATATAAGAATACTAGTTTTCATTCATACCTATCATTATTGAATATGGTTCTACACTCCTTGTAGAGGATACCATAGAGGTGAACATCAAGACCTATGATGATCACAAAATAATTTACTTAGGCACTTCAATCACTATTGAGGAACATGATTTTATTATTAATATCCTAAAGGACTTCATTGATATATTTTATTGGTCTTATTTTGACATGTTAGGGTTATACCCATCTCTATGGGTGCATCAATGTGTTGTACATCAAGATGCCAATCCAGTCAAATAGAAACTATAGAAAATACATCCACTCATTGTTATACTTGTTAAAAAAGAGCTAGATAAATTATTATGAGAAGGATTCATTCAACCATTGGACTATTTAGAATGGATCTCAAACATCATGCTAGTTAGTAAATAACCTTAGGGAATTCACTTATACACTGACTTCAGAGACATTTACATGGCATGTTCTAAGGATGACTTCCCTCTATCAAATTATTATCATGTTGGATTTGAACCCATTAAAGTGGTTTCAAGGTTCCTCCCTCCAACTGATATAATGGGATCACTTTAAGGATGTGGGTCACATACAGTTTGAGTGAACCTCCAAATAGGGATGGTTCCCTTGATGGATCACATAAACTAACACTAACACTATTGTGATTTTAAGAAAAAAGGGAGAGATAAAAAAATCTTGAACTGAACCTAAGACCTAAAAAAAGAGGTGATACACCAGAATATTATGATGTTTTCTACTCATTTAAGCATACATAATGAATTTAAAAGAGATAATAACATGCACAACTCACAATCTTAATCTCTTCTACATAAGTGTTTTGTAGGGAGGTAGGGAGATTGTGAAAACACTTAGAAGGGTTAGCAAATGGAATTATAGAGGCTCAAATGGTGAAATTCCATAGCTAAACACTACATGAACTTAATATCACTTAACCTAAAACCTAAAAATGAGTATTCTCTTATATAAAGGTTAAGGAATTAGATAATAAATCAAGGAGAATTCAATGTCTTCACATGATAATATCAATAATCCCATGAATTCACACAAGATACATGCATATGAGAAGGAAACATAATCTCCATTATTCATTCAAAGGCATAAGAACCGGTAGTACACGTCTTTATAAGGGTAGATTTTTGTTATAATTATTAGAAAGATCATCGATAGATAAATTTACACAACATTTTTGTCCTTAAAAAGGCCCCCCTTATGGATACAATTTGCCTACTTAAATAAGAAAAGTCTAGAGCTTAAGGCACTTGCTTGGTATTACCCACTACCTTGGGAAGTTACAGTATTCAATCATGATTGGGGAGGTGGCTCCAAATAATGGGGATCTCCTCCATATTTTTATGACCACCTTGTGTAACTACCTATCAAGCCCATTTAGGATTATTTCTTGTCTTATGATGAGTAAGTCTGAATTCCACCATATTTACACTTATTATATGAGTTAGTGCTGAGCTATGCCATGATTTGCATGTCAAACCACTCTAAAATTGATTTTATGAATCAATGTAGTTACATAGTCTGCTCATGAATTCAATAGTTAAATGGGAAAAATGGGCCATCAAATTAGTCTCATCTAGTGTTAGTGTAGACACCAACAAACTCCTTAGTGGTGGTTCCATTTATGTGTCAAAATCAGGCTCATTCTAGGATTTCTTACTTATATGATTATATTCCCCCTTGGACCTCACCAAATGTCTTCTTTCTATTTATGGTGCTATTTCCCTTATGATTACTACCACTTAGTACTAATTAATTGTATTGGAAACTCTATTGTGTCAGTCTATATTTTTTAATCTAGGAAAAGCTTGGGTTGATAGGTGCCCATGTGTCCTCCTTTGATTAGGCTATAAAACCCTAGGCTCTATACATTTACTTGTGGTTAGACCATGACCCCTTCCACCTAGCTTCTTCTTGCTCTTCTATTATTAGACTAAGGCTTAAAATGGATGTTGACTATTATCTCTACAATGACATGAGATTTCACCACATGGTATCATCCAACTCACCCACTAATTTGACACATTATTGGGCTTACATAAACCACCCTAGGGCTGCATAATAGTAAGATTTCACCACATGGTGTCATCCCACTAACCCACTAGCCTAAAGGGTTTTAAACCTATACGAATGGTTTCAGGTCATCAAGATTATCATATTGGAATCATCTCACTAACCCATTTGCCTGTTACTTTACTGACATGGAAATATATTGAGAAACATTGAATAAATTTGACTATGTGTCAAAAAGCATTTAAAAAGGGTTCAAGACTACTAGAATATTGACACGTGGTACTAGGCAAAGATAGAAAACCTTCAAAAAATTTTGCATGCTGAGCCTTCATGAAGAGATTTTAACATAATTCTTGGTATTCAAAACCTTTATAAATTCTCTATCACGTAAAAGTTTTGACTACCTTTTTTCCAAAATGTATGAAGGTTGACCTATTTGAAAATATCCTAAATATTTTATCATTTTAAATCATTCACATCAAAACATGTGAAGATAAAAACCATGAAGCATGAAGGCTTGATCCCTTTCTCGACTTAGCCTTTTATGTTGATCCTGAAGCACTGAAATAAATTGGATGCTAATCTTCCATGATGAGCAAAAATGGTCAACATTATAGCAACTTTTGTGGGCTATTTGCCTATGAAATAGGAACCCAGTAGCTAGTGAAGAAATCCATTGGGCATGGATTCATAAAAATAATCCAAAACTTCTCACATTATGAAAGTAAAACTTGGCTACAAACCAATTTTCCCACTACTAAATAAACTAAAATGAGATTCACCTTCAACAAAAGGAAAATAAAAGAATAAGAACAAATGTAAAAATGTACTTAGGGAAAGGAAAATGACTAAACTAATGTGAAGTGACACTTGGAGGAAATAAAAGTAGCTAAAATACTAAGTATAAAACTCTAAAAACATTCAAGAGTAGAACTTGAGATGGATCCCATCAACTAGGATAGGTAATTCTTCTCCACCTGGATTTGAGAGCTAAAAGGCATTGATCTATTTACCACTAGTTATGATAAAAGGATTGCTTCATAATATATCAAATTTTGTGTGATTCTTGGGTTTGTCTATATCTTCATCCCATATGATAACAATATCTCCTTCATGGAATGTCTTTGGAACTACCCTTAGGATAAATGATATATTCACTTGAGCTTGATGAAGCTCCATTGTATACATAGCTTGGTCTCTAACCTCTTCCAATTCAATCAACTCTACAAATCTAATTTCCATGGTACTTTCATCCATCCTTTATAGTTGGTTGATAAGTTCTAGAGCTAGTAGTTAAAGAGATATAGGTAACCTTGCCTCTCTATCATAAACAAGCATGTAAGGGAAATTATCAACAACCCTATTAGGAGTGATTATATCAGCCCATAAGGTTGTTCTTAGTTTTTTATGCCATGTTCTTTGGTTCTCCTCTATGGTTCTCTTTATAATCATGATAATATTTTTGTTAGTGGATTATACTAAGTCATTCCCTTGAGGGTAGTAGTTATAAGATTTACTCAAATTTATGCCATGTTTGACTATCCACTCACTTATCCTAGTTCTAAAAAAGACCATTATATTATCAAATATGATTGTAGAAGGGAATCCAAACCTCATGACTATACCCTCATATAAGTCCAATACATTGGTTTCATTTTCTTCCTTTAGATCCACTAATTTTTTCCATCTTGTAAAGTAATCAGTCACTATTAAAACCCACTTATGTCTTGCACTAGAAGGTGGGTTAATCATCCCTATGTAATCTAAACCCCATTGCATGAATGGATGATTTACCTAGATATGGTGGAGGGGAAGAGTTGATAACCTCTGTTTACTTATGAAGAAGGAACATTTTTTGTAATTCTTAACCCATGCATACACATATATGAATAAAATTTAGGCTAATAGTATCCTACCCTCATTATATTCATAGCTATAGTTTGTGGAGAAAAATCTCCACCTAATGGCCTATCATGAAATTCTTATATAATCCTAAAAATCTGATTTGTTTCAACAAATATCAAAAGATGTAATGTCCCTTTTTAAAAATAAATAAAGTTCAAAGGATGAATTCAACCATCATGAATGGGGTTCCATAATGAAGGAACAACATCCAAATCAAGCCATCCCATGTGAGGTTTCAAGGGATGCCACTCCTTAAGAAGTCACACCATTTGGGAAAAGTGACTTGAAGGGTATTTATAATGGGTAGTTCATGGAAAAAGAGCATGATCATATTTTATTCAATGAATATTCATATTTGGGAAACAACTATAATAATGCATTTGAGGATGAAATCTCTCATTTTTAATTATCCTCAAGGATAAAAACCCTTGATGCTTAGTGTGGTAACTTAATTAAGGAGTTAAACTTGTGCTTTACTTTGATTATTTGACTATTCTTATTTAGAATATTTGTAGAAGACAAATCAAAAATTCCATAGTTGAAATCATAAATTTTTTATATTTGATTTATTTTTCTAATTTCATGAAAAATTGGTGAAAATATTACTGATATAGTTTCCAATAATAGGATTTAGGAAAAATCTGAATTTAAGTATTTTGATCCCATTGGGGATATTACAGTGGTATCAATGCTTTTGTCGTACCAACCTATGGGGTAAACTTCATGCAAGGTGATGATAAATATATTCACTATTATTTGAGAAATAGAAATAAGGGGTCAAATCAACAAAGGAAATAAAATGAAAATGGATAATAAGGGGAAAATATGGGAGAGAAGAACTGAGATGATGAATGTATTGATAGGATTATTTAAATACATGAATAATAGGCTAATATAATGACTTAGTTAGATCTCATAATGTAATCTATGAAAAATCATAGATATCAAAATGGTGAAACTAGTTATACTAGAAATAATAAATTCCCTCAAAAAAACCATGAGTTCTTCAAATAGACCTTTTTAGCCTAAATTTATTTCAAAAGATGAATCAATTATGGAAGAAGAAACCCAAACTTCATTGGGAAAGGACCTTATATCTAGTTTTGAAGAATGTTTAACCCTTTTAGATGAAATATGGAGGGAAATACCACTCATAAAATTTCATGGCAATGAAAATAATTCAAAATGGTACCAAGATGAAGCATAGACTCCAAACTACTCAAAGAGATCTTCAACATTGTTTGGGTAAATTGACTTTATCTACCTTTGATGGCTCTGAAAAATGCACATCTCACACATAGATATAAAAATTGGATACCTATATCTCTTTGACCTATGATGGAAGAATAAGTGAACAAATTCACAACCCTTCATCTTGATGGAACAACTCATAAATGGTGGTATCATGGGTGGATTACACAAGGGCATGATCTAATTAAATCATATGATAAATTTACTAGGAGGTTGATTGAAATATTTGATAGAATTGATCCTAAAATTAAATTTTAGGAATGAGCACTATTAAAATAAATAAATAGTGTGGAAGACTATGTGACTAAATTCTAAAGGGTTGCCATGATGGTTCTGAATGTTACTAAAAGAAGCCTTGTATTATTATAAATAAAAGGACTGATTGAGCCACTTAGGGTTTAGTTAAAGCCTTTAATCTTTCTTCCCTCCAAGAATCAATAAAAATGCATTAGATTTTGAGACCTCAACACTGAGAAATATAATTCTACCATTTATACAACCAAGAACAACTAATAGTGGAAATCCACAGACCCCACCTTATGAGTAATAAGGGATGACACCATATCATCAATAAAGAAGTCCATTTCAATTAGGAGTATTCCAACCAAGAGAATGACCTAAATTAGGTAAGCAATCAAAAACCTAAAATGAGATAAGGAAGAAAAGATTATGTTTCACTTGTAAGGAACCTTAGATACCAAGCCATTGTTGCCTTGGAAAGAGACAAGTCCATTACATAAAAGTTGTTTCAGATGGTGAATATGATGAATAATAAGCTAAATCCAAATAAATGGTACATGAAATATAAGGATTCGAAAAGATGTCATAGGGTACTCTTTCCATTTTATTATGGGATCTTAGATACCACCCTTTTAGAGTAAGAGGTAGTCTGCAAGGGTAGAAAATCATAGTGTTGATAGATACTAGGGCCACCCATAATTTGATTGATGAAGGACTGGTGACAAAAATGGGTTTGAAAGTAGAAGAATTTCAAGGTTTTAAGGTGACAATTTCTATTGGTTTTACCATTCCATGCACTCTAAAAATTCAAAAAATCCATCTCACATTAGGAAGACATCAAATAAATGATGATTTATATGTCATAGGTATTGATAAAATAGATTTGGTGCTAGGTGTTCAATGATTAAATTATTTAGAGGAATTTACCTAAAAATATCAAACCATGAAATTAAAATTTAAATTAGATGGGAAAGAAGTGGTGCCTCAAGGCATGGATAATGGAGCCCTCTAAGTATTTATAACCAAGAGGATGGAAAGGAAATTCAAGAAAGACCAAGTTTCATGGGTGGCATAATGTTTGGTGAGATATACAAAGTTGAAACAATGGATATAACATGAAGTTATTCAGCCCATAATTGATAAACATGTTAAGGTTTTTGAGAATATTCAACCTAGGCTAACACCAAATAGGGGATTTCAGCATATCATTGAGTTAGAAATTTGTACCAAGCTGGTAATAATTACACCTTACTACCACCCCAAAATATATAAAGAGGAGATTGAAAAGGCTATCAAACAATTGCTAAAAATTGGGCATATTAAGCTGAGTTCAAGTCTTGTTTCTTCTTCAGTGGTCTTACTTAAGAAGAAAGATGACACTTTGAGAATGTGCATTGATTATTGATAATTGAATAAAAATACCATTAAAAATTGATATCTGATACCATGAATTAATGAATTAATCAATGAAATCCATGGAGCTATTTTATTTTTAAAAATTGATTTAAAAATAGGATACCATCAAACTCAAGTGTAGGAGGAAGATGTTTATAAGATGACATTTAGATGTTATTATGGACATTTAAATTTTCTAGTTATGCCCTTTGGATTAACCAATGATCCAACCACCTTTTAGTCTTGTATGAATCATATCTTCCATAAGCATTTGAGAAAACTTATTTTGGTTTTCTTAAATGATATATTGATATATAGTAAGATGTGGGAGGAACACTTAAAACATTTATATATAGTGTTGGAAATATTGGAGCAACAATCCCTTTTTGTTAAAATGTCTAAATGCAACTTTGGAATATTAGAGATTCTATACTTGGGGGATGCTATCAAATAATAGGTAGTGCATGTTGATCATGAAAAGATCCAAGATATATTAGATTTTCCCCCACTACCATGGCTTAATTGAGAGGTTTATTGGGGTTATGCACTTAATACTAGAGGTTTTTAAAAGGGTTTTATCAACTAGCTGTCCATTTGAATAATTTAAAAAAAAGAGGAGCCTTTTACTTGTCCAAAATTTCTCAATCATCATTTGATAAACTTAGAAAAGAAATGAGTTCATGTCTAGTTTTGGCTGTACCTAATTTTTCATTAACCTTTGTGATAGAATGCAACCCATCAAGGGAAGGAATAGGTGTTGTTTTGATGTAACAAGGTCATCCAATTGTATTTGAAATAAAAAAACTTAAATAACATGAACATAATCAATCTATCTACAACAAGGAAATATTGGAAATCATGAATACACTAGCCAAGCTATGACAAATACCTTGTATGTGGTAAAATTATGGTAAGGAAAGACTATAATAGTCTATTTTTTTTTCTTAAATTAGAAGGATTTGAATGATCGATAGTAAAATGGGTGAGAAAGGTCCAAGCCTTTGATTTTGATATCAACTATGTGAAAGGAAAAAATAATATTGTGGTAGATGCATTATAAAAAAAACCATATTTATGCTCCATGAATACGATTTCAATTGATTGGAAGGATTTCATAACAGTTGAGTATGTCAAAAATGAGTACTTTAGTGTTGTATTAGAGGGGAAGATGGGGGTGAATTATACATGGTATTAGAAGTTCTCATTATTTATAAAAATAAGATGTTTTTGGTACAAGAATCAAAGATTAAGTATAAAATTTTAAAGGTCATTCATGACAACCCATTGGCTGGACACCTAGGCTATTTTAAGACTTATACATAAGTAAGAGATAGGTTCTTTTAGAAAGGGATTAAAGTTGAAGTTCTCAAGTATATTCAGGGGTGTCTTACTTGCCAACACAATAAGATAGAGCATGAATTTTTAGTAAGATTATTGTAACCTTTACATGTTCCTATTAAAAAATAGGAAGGTATTTCAATGGATTTTATTATTGGGTTACCCATGGTTCAAGGAAAGGTTTGCCTCTTTGTAGTTGTTGGCCTTTTTAAAAGTCTGCTCAATTATTTTCACTTCCCACTAAGTATGATTCCCCCTTGGTAACTGGAATATTTTTTAGATAAATCTTTAAATTACATGGGCTGCCAAAGAACATTGTTAGTGATAGAGATAACATATTTATGAGCTCATTTTGGCAAGAACTCTTTCACTTAGTAGGAATTGAATTAACCCTAAGTATAAGTTATCATCCTCAAATGAATGGTTAAATAAAATTAGTAAATACATGGATTAAAGGGTACCTAAGGAATATGTCTCAACATAACAACATGTATGGATAAAATGGATACATTTAGAATAATTCTATGATAATACATCTTATCACATGTCAATTAAAATGACACCTTTCAAAGCTTTATATGGGTATGATGTAAATCCATTTGTGGAATTGGTCATTTTACATAGTAAAGTTTCAGGAGCTAAGGATTTGATGCAAGAAAGTATGAAAATAAACATATAATAGAAAGGGAATTTGAAGTGGGAGACATGGTATACTTGTCACTACAACCCTATAGGTAGTCCTCTATCAAGAAAAGTGGAGCTAAAAAACTCATGCCATGATTCTATTTCCCATATAAAGTCATGAGGAGAGTGGGAGAGGTTGCTTAAGAATTGGAATTACTAGGATGTATCTTAATACATAATTTTTTCCATGTTTCATTCCTAAAAAGGGCACTTGTACAACATATTATTCATTCTATGGAGCTACCCCTGCTAGATGAAGAGGTAAAGTTGATCTTAATACAAAAATCCATCTTAGAGGTCTGTGAGATGAAGTTAAGAAATATAAGCATCAAGGAATATTTGATTCATTAGAAAGATTTACCTATTGAGGATGTCACCTCTAAAGGAGCAACCATTTTAGAGAATCCCAACTTAAAACTAATTGAGGACAAGAAATTTTTAGAAGGGAAGACTATGAGTCACTTTTAAAAATAAAAAAAGTGCAAAGGGGGGTGACACAATAAAGGAACTATCAGAGTGGATGCCAAGATATCTGGATCAAGTGAATGCACAATTTTATGATAGGCACAAGTCAAGCATGTACTAAACACAATAAATACAATAAAATGAAATCACATACACAAGCATATTGCATAAACAAGATAAGAGCCAAAACCCATCTTCCTTTAAATAATAGGTCACCAAGAGAGATGTACATATAGGAGTGAATGATTAAATCTTACTAAGAAAGGTGGTTAGAGAGCCAATAAAATAATATTAACTCCCATAACCAAAATAATCAATCAAGGGAGTTACTTCCTATTCATCTGGTCAAAATGTAACTCTAAGTACACCTAAACAAGCTTATCCATGAAAGTAGGAAAAATCAAAATAAGGGAAAAAGCCCATAATAAATAAATATGGGAAAAAATAAAACCACTACTCTAAACCCCCCCAACACCCCCCACCCCCAAGAAAAAAAGCATAGCTTATGTGGGCAGTGTAAAAAAAAAAAATGAGTCCTAGAAACTAGGCATGGTCAGGTGCCCAATACAAACCAATCTCCCATAAATTAGAGAAAAGGAAAATCTCCTCACCCAAAGAGAGACAAAAGAAGTGAAGAGGGTAGAAGCCCCCCTTGAAGATGATGTTATTGTTGATGTAGATTTCACCCCAAGAAGAGCTCATAAATGAGTGAACTTGCTCTCAATGAAGGGTTTGGTAAAGATATATGCAATCTTTTGAATGCTAAAAAAATCTCAAGTTAATGACCTGATCATGAATAAGCTCTCAAATAAAATGCATGTGAATCTCAATGTGTTTGGTCTACTAGTTCTTAAATAGATTTCTACATATCTATATAATACTTTGGTTATACAATAGATGATGGTGGGATGCCTAAAAGGAATGCTAAACTTAGATAGAATTTCTTGAAGCCAGATAACCTTAATAGGTGCATTAATAGATCCCCTATACTCTACCTATATGGATGATATAAATATAGCATTTTACTTATTTATAGACCAATTGATGGGACTAGAACCCAAAGAAAAGATGTAACCTAAAGTGGAATTATGATTCTGATTATCATTAGCCCAATCTAAATTTGTAAAATAAACTAAGTCAACTTCTATGCTAAATTTGTATTGAATATTGAATCTATAAGAGCCTTAAATGTAGTGAAATATCCTCTTAAATTATTTCTAGTGTAGCTCATGGTGTTCTTGCATGAATATGGAGATAAGACCACTACATATGAAATATCAGGCCTAGTATGAGTCAGATAAATAAGGCTACCAATAAGTTATCAATACCAAGTGGCATTAACCAAAGGTGTAAAATACTCAACCTAAAGTTTGACACCTATAAAAATGGAGTCAGAGATGGATTAAAATAAGTCATGTGAAAATGAGCCAAAATATTGAGAGCATACTTGGGTTGTGTAAGTGAAATCCCTAAATAAGACTGTGAAATCTTGATGCCAATGAAGCAATGTAAAAAACCCAAGTCTATCATGTCAAATATATCCTATAGAGCTATCTTCACTAATGTAATAGATGATGAGGAACTCCCAAAGATAAAAATATCATCAACATAAAGGATCAGTATCAATAGAGAATCATCCTACCATGAAAAAGTATACATTGGGGTCTAAATGACACCTAGTGAAATTTGAAATAAGGAGGAAGGAATCCATCTTTGCATATCAATCTTGAGGGGATTTTTTGAGGCCATAGATATATTTCCTAAGTCTATAAACTAAAGAAGAATCCTGAACAAACCTAGGAGGATTCTCCATGTAGAACTCATCCTCAAGGTCTTCGTGAAGAAAGGTAGTCTTCACATCCATTTGGCGCACATCCTAACCATGTGCTATGGCTATAACTAATGTGAGATAGATCAAATTCATCTTTGAAACAAACACAAAGGTATTTGAGTAGTCAATTCTAGCTACTTGTGAAAACCCTTGGTGACCAATTGCACCTTATACTTATCTACCAACCCATATGCTACAAACTTGGTTTGATATATCCACCTACATCAAACCATCTTCCTTCCCTAAGAAAATGAATTCAAATACTAAGTGTGTTTTTTTATCAAGGAAGAATATTATTACTACATAATACTATCCCACTCAATTATGCTTAAAGCCTCTTAGAATGTCTATGGATCTGAAATTGAATCAAATAAATCATTTGAATGACTTTGATAAATTTCCCAAATAAATCTATCATTGGATGGATCCCCTACCCAAGTGCCTACACTTTGAAGTGTTTATCTAACCCAAAGGGTCTTGGATGTGGGTTAGTCAAGTGATCACTCCTCATCCTCTAAAACATGACTAGAGGTGGATGTAGAAGATTCCCCATCACTACCCTCACTATTAGAACTAGAAGAAGAAGACCCTAGCTCGAAAACCTACTATGAATGATCCATGTTAGAAGAAGAATCATCAAGTCTAAGTGAATCCAATGAAAGAGAATAAGTGTCAATTTTTGATTCTTTAGGACTCTCTTAAAAGTGAAATACTTCTCTCTATGAAAAACTCATGTGTGGTTGGATGTAGAAGATGGTAACCCTTGATGCCATTTGGATAACCTACACAGATGAAATGTATAGTCATATAAAATGTGAAATTGGATGACTTAGGCATGGATAATAGAACCTAACATATAGGTGCTCTCTCTTGCTCACACAACCCTTTTTAGCTAGGTTTTCATTGATTCTCAATCATTTTTAGCTTCCTAAACTTAGTTCTTTGAGACCTAGGAAACCCTCTAAGACCCAAATCCATCCCCCCAAGTCTCATTTTTCTATGACAATATCACCAAAGTCAGACACTAGCACCAAAACCTAGGGTGTCCTATTTCTAGTGCTATTGTCTAAATCCACTTTAGCCTCAAATGGTTAGATTTTCCCAAATCCTTATATTTTACCCTATCAGCCTAATACAAGCTCATATAACCCATGAACATTAGTTTCCATATAAAATGCCATTCACTATCCATTTAGAAGGGTTAACACTCATTAACAAGAATGAAGAAGGCATATAAGCAACTACACTTAAGAACTCTTCCCTATTCTCTGCATACAGCCTTCCAAGACTATTCTAAGGTCATTCAAGCATTCAATCTAGTCCCTAGTCATCCAAATTACGTCTAGTTTCACATCTATTTGCATACATCAATAGTATTTTCACCAAACACTTCAATGGGAGAAATACATTAGCTTGATCTCTCTTCAGAGTATTGGTATGTAGGTAGCATGCCCACACATGGGGTGTAAAGTGCATCAAGTGTATCTTGTACACACTAACCCCTCCTCTCTTTTCCTAAGTTTTCATTCAAGTTCAAGTACTAGGATCTCCTAAGAGGATCAAAGATTGAAATAGGCACACAACAATCTCTGTGAGGTCTCAAACCCTAAAATTTTAGTGACAAGGTAACATAGACATTCCAAATAGAACCCAAAAAGATCTTATGCTCGGGACACTATAACACTAGATAGTAGGGTGTCCACTTTACAATGCTGCTATCTAGCTTAGAAATGAAGTTTACAGACCTATTCCGATTTGTTTCCTAGTCCTACTCCTCCAGTATCAAACCTTATCTCAGTCCAAAATAGTTGAAAATAAGCTAAGTTGAATATTTTCTTTTCTATTGCTATATTTAGAAAAAGGTAAAATATTATCTATTTCCACAAATTAGTAAGTTAATCAAAACATATCTATTTACCAATTTACTATACTCAGACCCTTTATTTAATTGGGAATTAAACCAATTAATTTACTAAAAGGATAAAACATTTGGTGATCCTGACTTCAAATTTCATACAAAAACCCTAAAAACCCTAGGGCTCATTATTTTTGATTTTTTTGAAATATTTTCCTAAATTTTCCTAAATTTTAAAATAAAAAAATAAAATTAATTAAAATATTTTCAATAAATTCACTCAAACCCTAGTTTACACATACTAGGTCCTTTGCACAAAACCACTTTCAAACCAACAAGAAAAATATATTGCTAATTTTAGGAGTATTTTTATATTTTTCCTCAATTTAAAAAAATTAAAACTATAAATTTTCTATAATTTTTTTGAATTACTGCACTAATTTTGAAAAAAATAATTCAAAACCCTAGCTGCATCAAATACATTCTTGATTAATTTCTAGTACTTTTCTCCTTATTTTTTGAAATTTTATTTGCATATCAAACTTAGAAAATAAATTTGAAATTAATAAATTCATAGTATTTTTCACAAATATTTCTAAAAAATCCCTAGTTTCATGTACTACCTCCTTTTTGATTGTTGAGTTATCACCTTACATGTTTTTGAGCTCCGTATCCTTTTTGTATTATTTCTAATTAACTATTATTAGGACTTTGCATTTTTTATATTCACTTCTTTCCATCTCCAATACATTTCCTATTAAAAATTATTACAAAAGTTTAAAATATATTTCAATTTGTTTTCCTACTTTGACAATGGCCCAATATACTAGATTTGATGAAACTAACAAAAGAGACCTTCAAAATATCTTAACCAGACATCTAGAATTATAAGATGACATGGTCAGAATTCTACAAGAGGAACAACACAAAGTGAACAATGGTCAATATTCCCAATCTATAGAGAAACCAATTATAAATGACACTATGGGGGTAACTATGTCACAACAACCCCCTATAGTAACCCAACCTTCTTCTATACCACTATCTACATCTAGTACATCCCTATCTCCTATTATGGTATCCCTTGTGTAAGAGATAAGATCTCTTCACTCCAAGGTGCAACATCTTGAGAAAGGTGATACTAGACCTACATAGGCATTGAATTTTTTGCTTTACTGCATACATCATTGGCATGTCACATTGTTTCTACACCCTTGACACCTAGTTTTTATCAATCTAAGCTTACTCTATATGAAAACAAGGGTGATCTAGAGACACATTTGAGAGAATTTCATGTAACATGCTTGGATTATGTACCCAATGATTGGTTACTTACCAATTTATTTCCAAAGAGCCTAAAGGATTATGTACTAAATTGGTTTTGTAGTATACTAAATCATTTGGTCATAGATTTTAATCCTTTAGCAGACATGTTCCTATCACATTTCAATATCAACATTAGAGATAAGGTTTCATATGCACAATCCTTTTGAGCACCTCACAGACTATGTTCTTCAATATAAGACCATCTTGGCTAAGATGACTAGCCCTATGGTAGATCATGAATTACAAGATATGTTCAAATAGAGAACTCTTCCTACACTTTATGAGTCAATCATGTTCAAAATGTTCTCTTCCTTCACTGCAATGTGTCATACACTAAAGGAATGAGAAGTCAAGCTAATTTCAATGGGAAAACTCAAGTATTCAAGTATCATAGACATAACTAATAAGAGTAATAACAAAGTCTCATACAAGATCAAAATCAATAACAATAAGAATCAAAATCAACCAACAGTTAATGTGGCTTCAGATCCCCCTTAATGCGTGGTTTTATCAACATTGCCTCATCGTGCATTCACCAATCTACCAGTTTCTCCAGCTAAGGTTTTACAATAGTTATTAAAATGTAACATCATATCCCTCCATCTTATTTGAGAAGTGGGTCCAACAAAGCCTCTTCCATAAGGATATGATTAATAGGCATTTTGTGATTTTCATAGGGCACCATGCCACACTACAAATATATGCATCAGTTTGTGACATAAGATACATGAATTGATAGATGATAATCTACTTGATCTGGGCACTTTAATTGAGCCTCCAAAGGCAAAACCAACACAAGATAAAGATTTAAAAATATTCTTATATATATTTCCATAGAATTCTAAATAAGATAAAGGGGACACATTTGGGTTCACCATGCATACCATGCACATCCTCCACCTAAATATACCAGACATCTTCAGTTGAGTCACATCCTTTGAGTGGTATGATCAGTGTGTATGAGTCCAAAGTTCTAGGTAGACATTCTATATCATTCTTAGATTAGGATATTATAAATGATGATTTAGATCACAATGCACTTTTTATTAGGGCACATATTCATAATCAACCCATTCATAGTGTTCTTATCGATTATGGTTCTAGTGTCAAGATGTGCACCATTACATTATTACAATAGTTGGGTTATTCAACACATAATATCACTCTTAAAAATAGAGTTATCATTAGTTTTAATGGGCACATATAGAGTTCATTGGGTGAGATTACACTTCCTCTATAGGTTGGTCCCACATATGTGACCACACATTTCACTATAGTGCCCAGTGTAAGAGTTTTTGATAAGTTACTTGGTCACCCATAGATTCAAAAAATCTAAGTAGTAACCTATATAGTTCACAGATGCATGAAATTAATTCATGATAACTAGGTTATTATAGTCAATGAGGTTCCTTATGAGCCACCACTCCCCACTTTAGAGCCATCTGCCAAATCATAGTCACCAGTTATAGTTTTGTCACCAATTTCAGTTTCTTCTCTAGTTTTAGTTCCAATTCCACTTCAGATCTATCCATAGGCATGAAACTAATCACCATTATAGTGGGTTCATACACCCAAAAAGATACAAGATTCTAGATAGATTTCAGCTATAGTATTCACACCTTGATTAGTTACATTGCAATCTCATATAGCTACATAGAGAGAACCTACTCTGAGAGCTTCTTCTCCTAATTTTAGATGGGTCCTTAAGATCCATTTAATTATATACACTTCTAAAAGTTACAAGGGGATCCCACATTCAATTTCCACTTTAGAGATTTTAGAGTAGTTACATCATACACACATAACAGCTTCACAATCTCAGACATACACTCGTGCCTCATGATCATGCACGATATAGTTATTTTACATAAGACACGATGACAGGGGGTATCATTCAAGACTCATTGATTATTAATTCTCTCCTAGCTTACTTGTACATAGCTTCAAATATTTTAAAATACAAAAAACATTCAAATATATCAAAAACACCAAAAACATTTAGATTGTATGCATCCTCCATGTTTTACATTAATATTATCATGCTAAGATTCAAATTTATTATTTCAAGCTATTGTAAGTTGATTTTATACATTACCATGCTTCACTTGATCTATTTGGAGTGTGTGTAGTTATATCCAGATACATGATTACTTCATTCTACCCATAGGGGGGCATTCTTACTTTTATATTTTGAGACATACAATGATATATACACCTAGTGGGGGCATCTTCTACATGACTACACCATCCAATTTATGACATTATTACACTACAAACTCTGAGTTATCATGCTAATGTATATCACTTTATAGCTTACACATATCTCTATATCAAATTTTCATTAGTATCTAGCACTTGTGTATCTCTTAGTATATACCTAGTATTTTACTATACATGTTTTGCATATTTTTAGTTTTGCTTTGAGTACTTAGATGTGTTTGTATTTCTTCTCAGTTATTTACATGCTTTTTTTGCTTGCTTAGCGTAGATTGTGTGATTGCATATCCAATTCCATATTGTCTCTTGCTTGTGCCTTAGGACATTTTCCAATGTCCTTTGATTTTATTCATGTGCGTGCCTTAGGACATTTTCCAATGTATTTTATTTGTACTCTTCCATGTGTTTATGGCCCTTGTGCCAACATTGTTTTCTTCACTTATATGTGTATGTGGCATTTAAATAGGCCTTTCAAGCTTGTCTTCTAGTTTGAGTGACATGTGTCCATGTCCCCTATTTTCTTAGCCCCTTAGGCACTCTCTTATGTGCTTCTTGCTTCTTATTTCATGTGTTTGTATGCTTTTTTGTGTCTTCAAATGTGTGAAATGCCATAATCCATATCATACATTTACCTTGATTTCTTGGATGCCATGATGGACATCATGCTCCATCCCTCCAACTAACAAATAACATCCAACTTTTTCAAATCTAGTTCAATATCATGCACATGCTTATACATTGTTAAATCTATCTAAGTATACCCCTGTTGATCTAAAAATCTATCAAATACAAACATTGTTATATATAGAAAACATCTTGTCAAAATATCAATGTTATATCTATACAAATTAACACACTTATAATACTCTTTTTCTTCTGAGGGAAATCATTGTAAGTTCATCATTCCTACCACTAGAAGAGGGGGCATCAAACAAGGGCTTGTCACAGAGACTAAATATTTTAATAGTTAAAATAACACCATTTAAAACACTCAACATAGAATCCAGAGGTCAAATTGGTCAAACTAGAATAGTAAAATAGTAATAGTTTTAGATTAGTAGTAAGATTACACATAGGAAAGTAATGCCAAAAATAGATAGTAGCACAAAAAAAGGGGTGTCCATATTTTGGTAATTTTATCTAGGCAACAAAATTCTCAAGATTTATATAAATAGGCAAATAGTTTAGTTTAGGGATAGTTTTTACACTTCTAGATCAGTCAAATTTAGTAGTTTCAAATACAATTTTATCAAATAAAAGGGGGTTATCATGCACAACATGATGGTTCTCACTTCTAGTTTAGATTAGGTAGTTGGCATAACTTTTAGATCAAAATTGATATTCTAGACATCGATAATTAAGGGCAATGTGCATGACACATTAATCTTCTTTCTCATTTTTAAGTTCAATTTATTCCAGGCATTCTTAGTAGTTATGTGCCTTACTCTATCTAGGTGGTTAGCATCACATTCAAGTTAAAATTTATTATAATTTTAGATTTTTGAGTACCTGAGTTGGATTTAATATAAGACTAGTACATCAATTTTAGAGTGGCTTTCATACAAGCCTAACCTCCATCTTTCAAAATGGCCAAGAGTGTCCTAGTTTACAACATACATTCAAGCTATCCACGCCACATTGTCAGATCATAGTACATTCATAGGCTTCAAGATCCATCTTATATGACATCCATTCTATATCAATATTACTTCATGAGATTCACATAATGGGGTTATGATGGAGCCAAAGGTCTAGTTAACATTTGTATTCTTGAGCCACCTATTTAGAGGGATTGGACACACATTCCAAACATTGATTATCACACACATGATCATCTAGCTTCAATTAGTAGGTAATGATGGATTAAAAGGGCTAGTCTTTGTGTTATTGAGCCACTTTATAAGGAATTGATCACTTAGATCTGTTCATGATATAATTTTTGGTATAGTATCACTCAACACATCTAGCATTACTCATCCTTAATCAACATCACAATAGGTTTGGTATTGGTTCACATACCCAGTGAGGTATATTCATTCCTTTCTCTATCGTTACTTAGATTTTATACATTCTTATTTTAGATATAATATATCTAGTAAGAAATAATCTACTCTATGTTTTCAATTTTAGATTCACACTTCACACTATGCTCTCTCTATGCACATCCAACATCACACAAGCTTCATGATCTTCTCCCTTAATAATTAAGTTTAGGTATGCTTTTATTTTTCATTTATCATAGTATTTTTCTTTGTTGAATCACTATAATAAAGGGGGGACAAATTTATTCATATAAAATACAAAATTGGATGACTTAGGCATGGCTAATAACACCTAGCCTATAGTTCCTCTCTCTTGCTCACACAACCCTTCTTATCTAGTTTTTCATAGATTCCTAGTCATTTATAGCTTCCCAGTCATCTATAGCTTCCCATACTTAGTTCTTTGAGACCCAAGTGGCCCTCTTAGACCTAGACTATCCCCCTAAGTGTCATCCTTTTAAGACATTAGCACCAAAGTTGAACACTAGTGCCAAAACCCAAGGTGTCCTATTTCCAGTGCTATTATCCAAATCCACTTTAGCCTCAAATGGTCAAATTTTCTCAAATCCTTATCTTTTCCCTTGTCAACCTAATACAATCTCATCTAACCCATGAACATTAGTTTCCTTATAAAAGGCCATTCATTATCTATTTAGAAGTGTTGGCACTCATTCATAAGAAAGAAGCAAGCATACAAACAACTACACTTAAGCACTCTTCCCTATTCTCTATATACAACCTTACAAGACTATTCCAAGCTCATTCAAGAATTCAAGCTAGTCCCTAATCATGAAAATTACATCCAATTTCACATCTAGTTACATACATCACATATTATTTACACCAATCACTTCAATTGAAGAACTACATTATCTTGATCCCTCTTCAAAGTATTAGTATGTAGGTAGCATGCCCACACATAGGGTGTGAAGTGAATCAAACATATATTGTACACACTAATACCTCCTCTTTTCCCAAGTTTGCATTCAAGTTCAAGTACCAGGATCTCCTAAGAGGATCAAAGATTGAAACATGCACACAATGAGCTCCATGAGGTCCTAGAACCTGAAATTTTAGTGATAGGGTAAAATAGACATTCTGAATAGAACCCAAAAATCTCATTCCCTTAGGACATTAGTGCCAGAGAAGGACTATAGCACCAGATAATAGGGTGTTCACTTTATGACACTACTATTTAGCTTAGAAATGAAGTTTATAGACATATTCCAGCCTGTTTCCTAGTCCTACTCCTCAAGTATCAGACTTCCTCTCAGTCTAGAATAGTAAAAAATAAGCTAAGTTAAATATTCTTTTTCTTATTTCTATATTTAGAAAAATGTAAAATACTATCTATTTACACAAATCAATAGGTTAATCAAAGCATATATATTTACTAATTTACTATACTTGGACCCTTTATTTAATTAGGAATTATTGAACCAATTAATTTCCTTAAAAGGATAAAATAAAAGGTTTGGACTGAGGTTACATAAATTTACACATATTCTTTGGTATAAATGCCATAGCTAAAGATCCAAAAACCCTAAGGTGCCCAACATCAAGTTTCATTCCATTCCAAGATTTAAAAAGTGTTATTCTTTCAAAGCTTTTTAAGGAACCTTATTATGAATATAAAAATCACAATTAATGGTTTTAGCTCAATACTAAGGTGACAAGGACTTAGAGTGAATCATACAACTAGACATTTATTTTGAGGACATGTTCTTGAATTCTATAACTCTATTATATGAAGGACTATAATTAACTATCCATTGCAAATCAATCCCCTCTATGGTACAAAACTTCTCAAATCTATTATTGACATATTCGTTTTCATTGTCAATTCAAATAAACTTGATGGATTTCTCAGATTATTTCTTGCAAGTGCCTTGAAGTCTCAAAATTTTTTAAACACTTCAGACTTTTGATTAAGAAAGTAGATGCATGTATATCTTGAGAAATCATTAATTAAAGTGAGAATGTACTTATCCATTATAAAAGATAGACTGGGAAAAGGCCCATATACATCACTATTTACTAAGTCCAATGTTTGTGAAGCCATCCAAGCTTTGCATTTGTCAAATTTTTATTTAGGATGTTTTCCAAGAGATCAACCCTCACAAAGTCCATTAAATAATTGTATTTGAAGAAAGCTTATGACCATGTCATTTTGTTAAGTTGTTCAAGGTAGTGGTAGTTAAGGTGGACAAACTTCTCATGTGCCATAACCTACTAATTCTATTTGAATGAGTCAAAAATGTTGTTAGAGAAGAATCAAGAGAAAATGTGAGAAGGTGATCTACTCTACCCACTACCACTATAGTATCACTATATAATTCACTGATGATAACTAAATTTGGTAAAAACTCAACCCTCATACCTTTACTAATATGAGTGATTTGATACACTAATATGAGATGGTTGAAAGGGAGCGGAGACATAGAACATTATTAAATGTTCCTCATTTAATTTCAATAGAACCTCTCCATATAATTGGTATAGAAGTGTCATCTCCCAAACTAATAGAATACATGATATAAGGATCTAAGGAAGAAAACTCAACTAGTGAAGAGCCCATGTGGTGATAAGCACCTAAGTCAGTGGCCCATGAAGATGTTGAAGCTTCAACTAATACAAGAGCCTTTCCATTTTATTTCACTTTCCCCTTGCCCTTTGCCTTAGTAGAATCTTGGGTAGATGAATTTTTATTGATGTAATCAAGAAAACCTATGTTATTATTATTTAGGATATGAGTTAGGTGATTTATTTATTTATTTATTCATGCACTTGATTTCATCATGCCCATTTTTCTTATAGTAGGCTAAATTAACCTTCTCTTTCTTAGGTTTTCCATTGGAAAAGGAGGATTCAATGTTGGTTTTGGTAGAGGTTGATTATTTCTTCTTCTCTTGATCCTTATTCTTCTTCTTCTTCTTCCCTTTGTTTAAAGTCTTTACTTTCCCATTCCCAATAATTAGGGCTTGAGGTTTTATGGACTTCAATGTGCCCACTTGAATCAAATTGTCTTGCTCCCTAGTTAAGTCAACAATGAAAGCATCTAAAGAGGGAATTTTCCATACAGTGCCCAATGCACTTTTAGTAGCATGGAAAGTAGAGACAAAGACTAAATAGTCAGGACCTAGTTTAGAGAGTATAAAAAGAATAAGTTGGTCATCTTATTTCTTTATCTCACATTATTTAACTACAATCTCAAGGAATTGAACTTAGTGAAGAAATCTTGAAGGGTGTCAAAGTTGCAAAGACTGAGGCTAATGAGTTCATTCTTAAGATAATGACCTCTCATCACATCTTACTCCCCAAATAGTTTACCTAGAATGGTCCATACATCATGAGGTGATTTGGTAGGATTTAAGTAAAATAAGAGACCAAGTGATATAAAAATATATAATATCCCATAAGCTTCATCACTATGGTTATACCACTTAACTATCTCTACATTTATGTTAGGTTTGGTTTCATCACCCATGGTTATCCTATACAAAACCTAACTCTTTAGAATGATTGTCCATTAGTGCAAAAATGAGTTTTATTAGTAGTGCAATTTGAAGTTGTTGTAAAAATTAAAGTGCAAGCATAATGCAAAGAGTGACCCAAAAAATCATAGTACACTCCATAGAACTATGAAATGGTGAACCCCCCCAAAATTTTTCAAATACATGCTTAAAAGACATCAGAATTAGCTAATAGTGCATATTGAACAATCAGTGTGATGAGTCAAAAGACAAGATTTTGAAAACAAAAGATGAAATCAGACTCAACTTATAATTCATCCAAAGAAGCAAGTCCAATATGAGAAAGAGAAAAAATGAATAACAATTTATTTTTAAATATTTCACATAATATAGTATTTTATAAAAATAATAAAAAATATCCACTAACAATGCTAAACTTGATCAATCTTATTATGCATTACTTGTGTATTAAAATAAAAGTAGCCTATTTTCCCTTGTTTTAAATCAAGGTATTAAAAAAAAAATTAGCATGTTGAAAAACATTAGGGAAAACTTGAATAGACTTATCTTGTTTTAGAAGAAAATTTCAAGCCTTTAAAACATTAGGAGTCTTTTATGGTGCTTCTTGACTAACTCATGCACAATAAGGCTACATGGAATGGTAGTTCTGAGTAGTTAGTAATGAGATTAGTATTAATAGGTGAAAATTCTATAGCCAAGATCCATCTACAAAAAATTCAAAACTAGGGTTAAACACACAAAACTAGTTGAGATTGAGCATAGGTTGATACTAAATATAGGAGACCAGACCCAAGGCTGTATGGAGGCATGTATATTGTTTGTAGAAAAATGCACCAAGACACACCAAAGAGAAAATCCTTAACACTTAGATGTGAAACTATTAAATACATATTATTGTTAGAAACCAAATGCCTAAACTTATTGAGACTTATAATAATCAGTACTTGCTTCTATACAAAAGAATATTTTAGTTCATAACCTTCCAATCCATGGCTAAATAAAGCTATTGACTTCTCCATAACTTCATCATTTTGTTGTACTAACATAGTTGAGATAGTGTCCATACCTCCAAAGGCATATATATTGAAGTCCTTGGTGTAAACATGATTTATGAGGGTAGGATATTGTGCTATGAATTGTTTAATTGATTCAAAGCTACCCTTTCATTCCTTAGACTACTGAAAGATATGATTTTCCTTTAACATATAAGTTAGTGGCTTTACATGACTAGAAAAGTCAGGGATAAACCTCCTAAAAAAATTGATCCTTCCTAAGAAGCTTGTTATCCCATTTTTATGACTAGGAAAAGACAATGTTAGAATGGTACTTACCCTCTCAAGATCAATTTCAAGTCCTATTTTGGAGATAATATGGCCCATAAGCTTGCCTTCATGGACTAAAAAATATGCATTTATTGGGGTTAAGTGAGACTTAAAACTATCTACATATGTCAAAGACTTGTCTAAGATTCATCAACATGCTTAGAAAATACTATAATATCATCAAGATAGATAAGTACAATATCATTTATTAGTCCTTAAAATACTATGTCCATGTCTCTCTATAATGTTGCCCCTGTATTAGACAAACCAAAAATAATTTTTAAGTAATCATAAGTTCCCCATTTGGTAGTGAAGGATATCTTAAAATGATCCTCTTCTTGAACCATTATCTAATTGTAACTAGAATAAACATCAAGGAGTGAAAACCATTTTGAACCTATCACCATTTGCAATATTTGTTCCATAAATGGCAATGGGTAGTGATCTTTCAATGAATATTTATTTATGTCCCTAAAATCTACACATAGCCTTATCTCTCCATTACTCTTTCTAATAGGGACTAAGTTTGCTACCCAAGTTGAGTGTTTGATTGGAAAGATTATGCTAACCTCTATTAGCTTGTTCACCTCTTTCTTCATGAGAAGCTCTATATTTGGGTTTATAGGCCTTTGTTTCTACCTAATAAGTTTGAAATTTAGGTCTAATTCAATTTTTTTTGGTTCTGAATCATGATTAAATCCCTTAATATTAACATAACCCCAAACAAAAACATCTTCAAACTCTTGATAAAGACTAACAAAAGCATGCATTTTTCTAGAGTACATACCTTGCTAAGTTTTAGAAACTTATCTTTGTCAATGGCAATTTATTCATACTCTTCACTCTTAACTAACATGTTTGATTTATCTCCTCTAATATAAACATCAACATCAAATATATACTCAAGAGTAACTAAACCCTTTGGTATCTTTTTTGACCTTAACTAAATAATTTTCTCTTCACATCATTGTTGTAGTTTGTCCCTAATTTTAGCTAAGAATTCAACTTTTTATTACAATAAATTAATTATCTATTGGTCACTTTATAACACCTACCAATTGGTTTTATTTTTAGGTATATTGGGCCTCAAAACCATATTTATATGCTACTATAATTTTTCATTTTTGATATAATTAGGAACATCAAACTATGCATCAATGGCAGCTAGCCCATCAATGTGTTATTCATATCTCTTAGGATGCATTAGATGTTGAATGCTTCAAAGTACTTTATGAGGCAGCATAATCTATGTTTGTAATATTTCAACAAGTCATTTTTAGTTACATTTATCCCTCTTACCTAAATTTCCACTAACTCACTATCATCAAAAAAATGCAGTTGTTTTATACCTCTCTTTCTAGCCCATTGGAGACCCTATATGAGAGATTCATACTTAGATAAATTATTGGTGCAAATAAAATACAATATCATAGAAGAATAATACTTCTTGTCTAAATGATACACCAACATGACACTTTATCTTATTGCATGCCTACTTTTGGATCTATCAAAGTACATTTTCCATACTCCATTATTTATCTCATTAGTCTTTCCAAGATTTAGAATGAAAGAATCTTATTAATGAAAGCAACATGTACCTAAAATAGCTTATTTGATGAGACTATAAGGATAAAAATCATGATGATCATCCCCCCATTCATCAAGTAATAAATTACGTGTTCCTTCAATGTACGTACTTAGATGTTGTTCAACATGATGATCTTCTTGGTCAAAGATTGTACAATTGGCATTTATAGAATTTGGCATTTAAGGTTCAGTATGGTTCTTATAAAATGAATCAAACCTAATGGTGACCTTAGTTCTATACCCATTTTTAAAGATCATATGAGACAAATTAGATGATAAGTACCCTCTAATTTTGGTAGTAAAGTCTCTAGAAAGACACAAAGCAAAGTACAAAGGGAGATCAATTATGAAAACATCTTGGGGAATGGAAAAGTTAAGACAAACATGCAAAGTGAGATCCAAACCTTTATGACACCAAGATTTTTAATGGTTATTCCATCTATTTGTACTAATATTTTTTAGAGTGGCTCATATTCTAAACCCAACATGTCCACTATCTAATTTGGTATTACTGAGCTATTAGCCCCTAAATCTATCATGCAATTATCGGCTAAATGATTTCCAATGATTAAAGAAACATATAATGGTAGAGGATTCACACATTTATTTGATTGATCTTCCTTTGGCTAAGGTGTATTAGTAAGTACTAATTTTGGTCATTCTTTTGATGAACCTTTTAAAAGACTAAGGTTAGACAAAGTTATTTTAAATAGGTCCTTTTGTCCTAGAATGGATAAAGACTCCCAAATGGATATATTAACATTCATTTACTTCATATGCTCAAGAATATTGAATGGGGGAGTACCAATTTTTTTCCATACTTTATTATCAATAGTACCTTCTATTGGATCCCAATTATACACCTCTCAAGTCTGGCCTTGCATACTTGAAGAAAATGACAAACAATGATGAGAAACCCACTATTATGTCATTGTATCCAGGGAATGGTTTGGCATCAAGAATGGACTAGAGTAGAAAAAATAACTAAAAGACACTAATAAAGGGTATGGTCAGTGCCTTGCTACTTCTATCTCTACCTGAACTAAGGTGAAAGGACCTAAGGGGTAGCTTTGATCACATGGAGAGATTTTACAATTCAACCTCCATGGAGATTATTGGTGTAAAAGGACATAAATATGACCATGGCACAACCAAACTTGCACACTCCACTTAAAAAGGGTTGTCACAAGGAATGTAAAAATACACTAGGCCAACTACTTGTTACTATATATATATATATATATATAGATATGACTACAACTTTCATTTTGAAGAATCTTCAAAATATAGATTAAATGGAAAACTATAGCACTAGTATTCAAAGCACACAATACAAATAATGTTATGTAAGCAAGATATTATGTATTTTCAAGGGAAAAAAACACTTCTAATATGCAAAGGGTGTGTTATATGTAGGTTAAGACAAGGTAGGATGGGTTATATAATAGTAAAAAGGAGGGTGGTGTGCTAGAGACTTATTCAAATAGTAGGGTCTCTTACAAGGTTCATGACATTATCTTTAGCAAAAGATGTATAAGAGACTCAAACACAAGCCAATGGGAAATACCAAATGATATTTGAAACCCTATAGCATACACTAAAACCAAGATTTCAAGCACTTTTCCTTATCAAATCTACAGACCTAGGTTGCCCTAAAAGGTCATTCAATAATATACTTCTAGAGTTAAACTATAGAGAGGGATTTATAACCTAAATCTATGTTCAAGATGACAACCAATAATGAACACAAACCCAAATATCTAATCAAAAAGACTTGTAAGATGTATTAATTCACTTCATCAACAAGAAAGACTAGAGAACTACAAGAATTTTCATTGATCTTGAAAGGAAATCCTACATACATTAGTTGTTTAAAATACTAGCAAGGGGAAAAACATGGTGAGTTTGCTCTTTTGACAAGGGAGACACATGAACATGCTCTCAAATATTACTAATGGATGTACATCTACAACCACCTTAGCAAGAGAGATAAGATCTACACACAATAATGGATCCCAAAAATTTGAAGAGCCTAGACTTAGAGAGAAAAATAAAAAAACCAACAATAACCAACAACCTTAGAATAGAGGATAAAACCCCTATTTATACATTTTTTCAAATCTAGAACTATGGGTGGGAACTTTCAAAATTTTAAAACAAACTTTTAGGTCCACTAAGATGCTTCCAACTAGATTATGTCCTTTTCCATGCTTGAGATCTTCATCTATTTACAATAAAAATCATTGTTCTAACTATTTCTATAAGGAATGATGAAGACTTAGAGCATATCATTTTATCTTTTAGCTAAAAATTCCTTTCACATGAGATGGAAGGAGGATATTTATTTGAGGAGCCAAATATATTTTTTTATTATGTACAACTACCTATAAATGATTTTTTGTTAATCAATGGCAAATATAGAATCTTCTAGATAACTATCCTTTCTTCATGCATGCCATGGAACAACCTGCTCTTACAATGATGACTAAAAAATATTATTGATTCATGGCTGCCTAAATATCTTCTTAGGAGTGGTCCATATTGATCTCAAAAACCTATAATATCTTTCCCATGGAGGATCTTAGATAAAGAAAGCAGACAAACAATGCCAACCTTAGGTTAAAATAATTTTTTTACCCTTTTGGCTCCAATCTACTTTTTCACATATTTTCCCCTTTTTCAATTTTATCCCTTTATCAAATTTTTATTTTTCAATACATCTATCCTTCTATGCAAATTTTCTTTTTTAATACATAAGTGCATTATTCCCACCATTGATTTGTTAGGGAAATTTTGGCCCTGCTTTCATGTATATGAATTTTCAAGTTACAACTAACACTTATAATCCCCCTAGGAAGCTTCCCTCATATATTTTAATGCAAAAATGCATTATTTTCACCTTTTGATCTCCATGCCTTATTCACACTTTTGCCAAGTCAACCTCCTATTAGTGATGAAATCTCCACCAACTACCTTGCACAAGATCTATGAACATATCATGTATGCCCATGTGGCAATGCCACATCACTCAGTTTACCAATATCTACATTTCACACTAACATTAACATTACTTATCTCCATATGTAGTTGAACTTCATTGAAAATCCCACTCTCATTCTTTACCATGGGATCATCGATGCTTGAGAAAATGCACATCAATGATTTTTTTAAATGAAGCTAAGGATTTAATCTATGGCATGCAACCACACCACTTATCTTCTCTATGCTTGTTAATAACTTCATTAAAATTTTTGACATCATCTCACATTATTGATCTCATTAGCATGGATCAAGCATAGACCATTGATCTCTACCCAAAGGGCTTAGTCCTTTCCTCTACACTCCATCAAATTTTTGATAGGGTTTTACAATGATGATACTATTGAGTTGTGGAGCTAAAAGCTTCACTATTGAGTTCTTGTGGAGGTTGCTAGACTTAACTAGTAATCGACATTGGTAGTATCACTGACATCAGTCAGGTGTGGACCAAAAGCTGCCAACATCAGTTAGGGATCAAGTGACGTCGATAATATGCAGACCGACAACAACCGATGTTGGTCACCTATGTGTGTGTGTGTGCATGCATTTACATGCATTTCCTGAATTAGATTTGTTCTAATTTTAGGATGGTTCGAGTGTTTGCATGTAAAGACTAATTTTAGTCTTGGGTCTATGTTTCTAATTATTGTAATTGGGAAGTCTAATTATTGTATGCCTTGGATCCTATTTAAGAGACCCATGGGGGCATGTATTGTAATTATCTAAGCAAACAAGTAAGCAAGGTCAATTAGATAGGCAAGGTGTGCAAGATCAAGAAGATCAACAGAAGCTTGGGAATAACAACTTAGTTATTGAGTTGATTGTAATTGATTGAGAGAGAGAACTCTTAAGAGAAATACTGCACACCCAAGAGGTGTGGGAAGAGTGTGATTTCTTCATTGTATTTTGGAAGAGTTTAATACAAGATTAGTTGTTTCTTGTATCTCCTATTATTTGTTATTTCGTATTTCTAGTTACTTATTACTTCTAGTTTAATTCTGTGTTTAGTTGCTTATACAAAAGTAATCAATTGTACTCCAAGTTCCTAACAGCTGGTATCAGAGCTAGGATCACTAACAAGTGGTAGAGCAGGTTAGTATTTGTTGATTACAAGTCACTCACAGGGGTTTCTGATTGAGTGGGAGCAAAGCAATGGCAAAAGAAAGTAAACTAAGAATGGAGAAATTCAATGGCAAGAATTATCAATTATGGAGGATGCAGATAGAAGATTATCTATAGCAGAAAGATCTATTTTTACTGTTGGGTGGGGTTGCATGCAAGCCCACATATATGCAAGATGAAGAATGGAATGTTCTTGATAGAAAGGCTCTTGGATCTATAAGGTTGAGCCTGGCATCTTCTATGATTTCTAATTTATCACATGCAAAGACAACGGTAGAGTTAATGGATACTTTGGAAAAATTATATGAAAAACCCTCAGCTTCGAATAAGGTATATCTTATGAATCAATTATTTAGTTTGCAAATGTAGGAAGGTGGATTAGTATATAGTCATCTTAATGATTTCCATGAAATTGTAAATCAGTTAAATTTAGTCAAAATAGTTTTTAATGATGAAATTAAGGCTCTCTTAATCTTATGCTCTTTACCTGAAAGCTGGCATAGTTTGGTAATGGCAGTTATCAATACTGCATCTGCTTCAAATATCTTGAAAGTTGAAGATGTTGTTAGTGTAATCTTGAATGAAGAAATTTGTAGGAAAAGCACAGGGGAAACATCAGGTAATGCTTTAAGTATTGAAAGCAAGAGAAGGAAAAGAGAGAAGGGCAAGCAAAGGAAATCAAGGTCAAAGATGGGAAGGAGATCCAAATCCAAAAATGGAGGTATAATCTACTAGAATTGTGGAAAGAAAGGACATGCAAAGAAAGACTGCTAGTTGAAGGATAACAAAGAAAATCAGCAAGAAGGTAATAAGGAAGCAAATTTGTAGGTATTATTACATAAGATGCTCTTATATTTTATTTAGATAGTCAAGTAGAATCATGGGTTTTAGATTTTGATGCTTCTTTTCATGCAACCCCAAATAGAGAATTTTTTAAAGATTATGTCCATGGAGATTTTGGAAAAGTTTATTTAGGGGATGGTGAGCCTTGTTAAATTATTGGCAAAGGAAAAGTGCAGTTGAAATTATAGAATGACAACACATGGGTGTTGAAATATGTCATGCATGTACCCATCTTGAAGAGGAATCTAATTTCTATAGGAAAGTTGGGTGATGAGGGTTGCACAGTAACTCTCACAGCAGAATCTTGGAAAGTTTTCAAGGGTGCACTTGTATTAACAAGAGGTAAGAGAGTAGGTACACTTTATCTATCTACTTGTGTTACTGATTATTCTCCTTCTATTTTATCTACTTTAGATGTAGATGCAAAGTTGTGGCACTATAGGCTTGGTCACATGAGTGAGAAGGGAATGAATGTTCTTAAGTCAAAAGGCAATCTTTCAGATTTGAAAAGGATAGATCTAGATTTCTATGAGCACTGTATTTTTGGGAAATAGAAGAAAGTGAGGTTTCTCAAGACTGGGTCAACAAAGAAGGAACACAAGTTGGAGCTTGTTCACACAGACGTGTGGGGTCCAGCTCAGGTAGCTTCTATTGGAGGATCATAGTATTATGTTTCTTTCATTGATGATGCTACAAGAAAGGTATGGGTTTATTGCATAAAGTGGAAATCTGATGTTTTTGACACATTTAAGAAATAGAAAGCTTTGGTTGAGAATGAAATAGTTTTGAGATTGAAGTGCCGTAGATCTGACAATGGTGGTGAGTACTGCAGCAATAAATTCAATAGTTACTATTCTATGAGTGGAATACACAGGGAAAGGATGGTTCCAAGGACACCTTAGCAAAATGGAGTTGCTGAAAGGATGAATAGAATAATAATGGAGCGTGCACGGAGTATGAGGTTGCATGTTGGTTTTCCCTTAAAGTTTTGGGTAAAAGCTGTAGATACTATAGTGTACCTGATTAACAGAGGACCTTCTACTACACTGGATGGTGGAATACCAAAAGAGGCTTGGATAGGTAAAAAGGTAGATCTTTTAATTTTCAGAGTTTTTGGTTCTGAAGCTGTTGTGCACATTGATAAAGAAAATAAAAAGAAGCTAGATGCTAAATCTATGCGGTGCACTTTCATTGGTTATGGCTTTGGAGATTTCAAATTCCAGTTGTGGAATTTAGAAACTAAAAAAATTATTAGAAGCTATGATGTAGTTTTCAATGAGAAGGTGATGTATAGTGATCAACTCAAGAGGCTAAATAATTCTGAGCAGGGCAATGTTGATTTGGACAAGGTAATGATCTAAAATGAGCTCACAAGTAAAAATCATCACTCACAAGAAAACATAGAGATCAATGTCAGTCAGGTAATCGATGTCAGAGGTCAAGCAGGAACTGACGTCAGTCAGGTCGGTCAGGTGGAACCGACGTCGATCAAGTGTAGACCGAGAGTTGATCGAGATCGGTCACTGACATAGAATTTGGGTTGACAACAAGATGTAAATGAGTCTCAAACACCCATAAAGAGGACTAAAAAGATAAGTAAACCTCCAATTCATTATTCCCCTTCTTTATACTATGTGTTGCTAACTGATGGTGGAGAACCAAAAAGTTTTGATGAGGCAATGGAGGTAGAATCTAGGAAACAGTGGGAGCATGGCATGAATGAGGAAATTGATTCCTTAGAAAAGAAGCAAATGTGGGATTTGGTTGAGTTTCCAGCTGAAAATAAAGCACTAAAAAACAAATGGGTATACAGGTTAAAGGAAGGAGAGAATGGACAAATGAGACATAAGGCCAAGTTGGTAGTTAAGGGATTTGCATAGAAACTAGGGATTGACTTTGGTGAAATATTTTATCCTGTAGTAAAGATGACTTCTATTCAGACTGTATTGTCTTTAGTTGCTATTAAGGATTTACATCTTGAGCAGCTTGATGTTAAGACATCATTTCTTCATGGAGATTTGGATGAAGAAATATATATGGATCAGTCGAAAGGTTTTGAGGTCAAAGGTAAGGAGAAACTTATGTACAGGTTGAATAAAAGCTTATATGGTCTTAAGCAAGCTCCAAGATAGTGGTATTTGAGGTTTGATAGGTTTATGACAGAGCATGGCTTTAGTAAATGTCAATTTGACCATTGTGTTTATTTTACCAGATTGGATAATGGTTATTATATTATCCTGTTGTTGTATGTCGATGATATGCTTGTTGCAAGTTCACACATGCAAGAAATTACTGAGATAAAGGTAAAATTAGCTCACACATTTGCCATGAAGGATTTAGGAGTAGCAAAGAAAATCCATGGCATGAGTATTAAGAGAGACAGGAAAAATCACAGGCTGATTTTGTCTCAAGAGGATTATGTGAACAAGGTGTTGGAGAGGTTCTATATGTAGGATGCAAAACTGGTAAGCACAACTATATGGATAGACACTTCAAGTTGAGCAAAGAAAATTATCCTAAATCACATGATGAGGTTGAGTACATGAACATAGTTCCATATGCTTCAGCAGTTGGGAGCTTGATGTATGCTATGGTATGTACTAGACTTGATATTGCCCAAGTAGTGGGAGTTGTCAGCAAGTTTATGGCCAATCTAAGAAAGGAACACTGGAAAGCAGTTCAGTGGATTCTCAGATATCTGAGAGGGACCAACAGCAGGTATTTATGATATGTAAGGTCAAACACTTCTCTACATGGGTATGTAGATTTGGATATGGCAGGTGACTTAGATGGCAAGAGAAGGACCACATGATATGTGTTCACTATTGGTGGAACAATGGTTAGCTAGATTTCAAAGTTGCAGAAGGTAGTTGCCCTATCTACTATAGAGGTAGAATACATTGCAGTCATAGAGGCTAGCAAGGAAATGATATGGATGACACAATTCATGGAAGAGTTGGGAAAGGAGCAAGAGAGTTGCAGACTGTACAGTGATAGTCAAAGTGTAATTCATTTGGCAAAGAATTTAGCCTTTCATTCAAGAACCAAACATATACAGCTTAGGTACCACTTCATTTGATAGGTATTGGAGGATGGACAGTTGAAGTTGGAAAAGATCCATATAGATAAGAACCATGTAGATATGTTAACAAAGCCTATAAAAAAGAGAAGTTGAATCTTCATTCAAATTTTATTAGTCTTCAAGATTGATCTTGAAGATGGAGATGTAAACCAGAGAAACAAGATAGAGGATGTTGCTGTATAGGTATAGGTGTAGTTTTTTATCTCCAAGTGGGAGATTATTGAGTTGTGGAGCTAAAAGCTTCACTATTGAGTTCTTGTGGAGGTTGTTGGACTTAACCAGTAACTGGCATTAGCAGTATCATCGACATCGGTTAGGCATGGACCAGAAGCTACCAATAGCAGTCAGGGATCGGCCAACATCAGTCATATGTAGACTCACAACAACTGACATTGGTCACCTATGTGTGTGTGCATGTATTTTCATGCATTTCCAAAATTAGATTTGTTCTAATTTTAGGACGGTCTAAGTTTTTACATGTAAAGACTAATTTTAGTCTTGGGTCCATGTTTCTAATTATTGTAATTGGGAAGTCTAATTATTGTATGCCTTGGATCCTATTTAAGAGACCCATGGGGGAATGTATTGTAATTATCTAAGCAAGTAAGTAAGCAAGGTCAATTAGATCTGCAAGGTGTGCAAGATCAAGAAGAGCAGCAGAAGCTTGGGAATAACAACTCGGTTATTGAGTTGATTGTAATTGATTGAGAGAGAGAACTCTTGAGAGAAATACTATACACCCAAGAGGTGTGGGAAGAGAGTGATTTATTCATTGTATTCTGGAAGAGTTTAATACAAGATTGGTTGTTTCTTGTATCTCCTATTATTTGCTATTTCATATTTCTAGTTACTTATTACTTCTGGTTCAATTCTGTGTTTAGTTGCTTATACAAAAGTAATCAATTGTACTCCAAGTTCCTAATAGATACTTGTCATCATCTCAATCATCCTTGGTTTCTTTGACTATTTAGTTTTGATCACACACTATATAATCACCCTACTCCATGTTAACGTGCACCATTAGATTTACCTCAATTTTAACTCAAATGGCTATTTCACAGGGCCTAAAATTGACACTTATGTGACCATCCTAGAATAATTGAACCCCAATAGCTACTCTTTATGGCTTAAAGTTGATGTCTAGGTGCCCATCAAAATATGTTCATGACATTGTCATACCTATATAAATTCAAAAATTTCATCAGGACTTTGCTTATTGGATCTTTTGTCTTTGGCATTCCTAATTTCATTAGCCCTTTGATATTTGGAATAATTTTATTAGTCCTTTTGTATTCAACTTATCTATCTTCAACATAATTATCCTACAATAATTATTGTGGGATTTTATCTTTGGCACTTCCACTCCCAGGCCCTTTGTTCATTAGGAGAATTGTTTCAGACATTTATCTGAAACAATTTCCCTAAAGAAATTAACCTTTGCATTTTTCCTATAGAAATTGAGTCTTTGACCTTTTGACTTCATTAGGACAATTATTTTGGACATTTTATCTAAAATATTTTCCCCACAAAAATTGAACTTGGCATTTCCTTCAAGGAAATTGACTTTACACTTTTTTCAAGGCAATTTCAACTTGACATTTTCTCTAAAACAAAAGACTTTTGTTAGGCCTTTTATGTGGGAAAAATGCTCAAAGGGCACATGCCCTTTGGAATTTTTGTCATGGAAAAAACATCTAAAAAATATTACCCTTACCCTTTTCTCAAAGGAATTAGACTTAACTCTTTTGCCAAAGAAATTGGACCTTTGAACTTTTGCTAAAGGGTAAGTGCCCTTCAAACTTTTTATGTAGGAAAAATGCTTGAAGGACAAGTGCCCTTCAAAATTTTTACCATGGAAAAAATGTCTAAAATAAATGACCCTTTATATTTATTGAAAATATCCTTCAAAAATTTTGTAAGGGAAAAATTCCCAAAAAAAAATGACCCTTCAAGGATTTTGTAAAGGCAAAATGACCCTTTAGAGATTTTACAAGGGTAAAATGCCTAAAGAAATAGGGCAATATGTTTTACTCAAACCAAATATACTTTTTCAAGTTTTTTATCGTAGATAATTTACTCAATGGAAGTAAGTCTTCAAATTTTTTTCTCAAACAAAAAACTTGAAGTGTCTGAATTTATTTCTTTCATTTCTTAGTTTTGAAAGTCGATAAAAGAAAGGGAATATTAAGGTGTGTAGATGAATACCTAGTATAATACATGCATTGATCTATAAAAATGTGGGAACTCCACTTTGGCAAGGGAGTATAACCTATAAATCACTAGAAAACTAGAAGGGGATTTGTTAGATGGTGGGTTGAGTGGATTGCCTAGTGATGATAGATCTAAGAAGCACAAGACTTTCTAGGAGTCTATCAATATAATTTTATGTTAATTAAGTCAAAAATGATATAATAAATATACTTACCTTCAAATTATAAGAAAGTAAATATGTAAGAAAATAAATAAATAATGTATATATTTGATAGAAGATATGACACGGTGGGTCAATACCATGCATAAGTAGGTCATGGTCAGGTCCAGAGGGTTTGAGTAGGGTCTAAAAATAGGTCAGGATTAGAAACAAGAATTTTATTAGTGAAAGGGGGAAAAATAATAGTCTATTATTTTTTATGATAGTGATCATCAATGGTCAAGGTGACCAGAAATGGTTGGGCTTGATTGATAAAGGTTAGGTAATTGGTGATGGTTACTGTCACCGGTGATGGTTACAACAAGTAATGATAGTTTCCTTTGGGTACCTGTAGAGAATTAAAAAGGACCTAAAGATGAGGTAATTAAGGGGTAGAAGGTTAGATATGGATACTATGGGTAAGAAAGGGTGTGTAGATATGCTGATCAAGACAAAAAACTCAAATGATAGAAGAAATTACTAAAATAAGTAGATGATACATGTGTGATGCAAAGTTGGGAAGTATAACAGTACTTGAACCTTTAAAGGTCACACAGACAAAGTTTTAGGATGATAAATACTTTTATAAATAAAATAAGAGATCTTGTATGCAAATTTTAGATCCTCATCTCTTCTAAGAGCCTTACATTTATAGCACAAAATTACTAAGTAAGGAGAAAGAGTTGCTAAGTTGGGTCAAGAAAAAGATGCCATTTTAGGGGAAGAAAAGCTATGAGGTGTGCATGATAAAGTTTATATTTTGCCCTTGAAAACTCACCCATAGCTAGATGTTATTTTAGTTTTATAGGAGTGGGGACCTAACCATCGATGGTTGAGGATAACCATTGACTCTTAAGGGTAACAATCGATGATGGAACCCTACATGTAAAAGGGGTAAAATGGGTCAAAAGAAGGGTTTTTTAAAAAGGTATCTAGGTGTGTATAAAAGGTGTCTAAGTGTTAGTTAACTAAGGGTTGAGAATAGGTCCAAGGTGATGTGACATCAAAAATTGGTTGAGGGGATGTTTTCAAATGTCTACATTTTCCCCCTTTTTATTGTGCAGATTTTAGGTTAATAAGCTATATAACAAAAATGAGTTATTGACTGGTGAAGGTTTAGTTTCCTTAAGTATGGTAGGAGGGTATTCCCCATAAAAGTAGGAGCCAATGAGGTGAAAGTCAAATTGGACTAGGGTTTGATAAAATGTATAAGGAAGGTCATGAGGTTAGGCATTTGAGATGCAAGTATGTGCATAAAATGTAGCTAATTCTGATAGGGATGAGCACACAAAGATAAATATTTCCATGTTGGTAAAAATGAGGTTAGGTTCTAGGATTAGTTGATAAGGTAACTGGTCCCCAACATTAATCATAACTGATCAAATTACACTTGTCATGTGTCCTAGAAAAGGGTGGTGTTTACTCATGTATCAAGGGTAGGAATTGCTCCCAAGAAAAACATAATGGGTTAGGTCATGCATGAGGTGGGGCATAATACAAAAGGTTAACATAGAAACATTGGTTAAGGTGGGAATCATGATCAAAACAAGGTCATCACAAGGTATGTGAATAGGTACCAACATTGGGGTGGGCAAAGGTAAATGGGTTAGGTGGTTGGGTGGGTAGGGTGTGGCCGAGATGACTGCTAATGTGCTAGGCAAGAGGACACTATGTACATAGTCCTATGGAAAGTTTATCCAACATAGACATTAAGTCTAATGTAATTCTTTATTAGTGGGAGAAATGAACTCCTAAAAAGGTATTAGGGTGGTAAAGAGGAGCTCATGCAGAGTCATTAAGAGTGTTGGGTGAAGTAGAAAAAATGTAGGTGTATAAGGTTAAAAGAAGAAAAAGCACCCTAATCATTGATAGCTAGGGTTAACCAACAATGGTTAGGCAATTGTCAATGGTTGTGGTGGTGAGGTAACTATCGATGGTTAAGTTCAACTGGTGATGGTTGGTTAACTATAGATTATTGGGTTGAAACCCTAAATTGATTGTAGAAAGGTAAATGGGGCCTATTTTGTCCACATTTATAATTTGAAGTAGTGTTTTGTCTAGTCTGACTATTTAGATGAAAATTCCATGTGAGTGGGTGGAAAGGTGGTGAGTTATCTTAGATGATTTTGATGTGTGAAAGTGATGGTGGAGTTGAGATAAACATAGGAGGTGCTGGTAGATAAGTGGCTAGGCATGGATTAAGGCAGTGCCATCAATCCCAAAACAAGGTAAGGGGTGTCTTAAATTTGGTAGTAAATTATAATAGTTGAATTTAAATGGTAAAAATAGAAAAATAGGTTAAATTTTTAGGAAGTAGGGATGTGTTTAACTATGGGGCTAGGGTTTTTGTTATTTTTCCTATGTGTGTACAATTGTGTAGATTTTTTAGTTGTAAAGAGGTAGCGAGACATGTGTAAGGGTGTTGAGGAGAAGTTTTAGGTGGTAAAGGGGGGGTTTAGGGTTTTAGAAGGAATCTAGGAGGTTGAGGCTCACCCCAAGGGAACCATTGATGGTTGGGGAGCTTTGTTAATGGTTAAAGGGGATAGGGGGAGTTGGGTTGGGATAAGAGATGGGATGGGATGGATTGGAGGTGGGTTGATAGGAGTTGGGTTGGATATGGGTGGGGGAGGAGTTAGGTTGGGGTAGGAGTTTTAGGGAAATATAGGTTTACATAGGATAGAAAGGGTGGAGGTTGCATATGAATAATTAATAGGGGTTTAAAGACATAATAATTATGAAAAGGGAAAGTTGATAGATGAACCCATGTTTGGTATAGAGGTGGGTTAGACAATACATTGGGTAGACATATAAGAAGTGTTAGAGATACGTCAATTACCTGATTTGTGATAAGCTTATTATTATATGCATGGGATCAGATCTAGCTATGGGATTGAGTTCTTAAGATTTTCATAGAGGTGAGGAATGCCATGTGTACAGAGGATTGGAAACACATGGAAGTAGTGGGTTTTAAAGTGATGCACCACTACCAGTACTTGCTTAGAGATGATGTGATGATAGTGTCCCTCATCAAGAGATGGGACCTAATGACTAATACTTTTTGGTTACTGACAAGGGTGATGAGAATCCTATTAAAGGATGTACACTAGATTACATGCTTACCCATATATATAGATCCTATCTACCACATAGAGGGGGATGAGATGGATGAGTGTATGGAGACCCCATACAGAGATGATGGAGCTGATACATAGTTTCACTTTGGAGATTTTAGCATTAGGACATTATACCAAAGAGCTCCTAGAGAGAGACACTTACTGACCATGTTGCAGCTAGTAGTCACATGTTATGCATTGCCAAATTCTATAAGAGAGAGATTCCCTGGTGTACTGTTAGGGGTGTTTGTAGAGCTAGTCTTAGGTGGAACTATTTTTGGATGGGTATAAGTTCTACTGGTGTAGATATACAAAGAGCTATGGGGGTTCATGGCACACAAACATTATGGCATCAGCATGGGATTCATTCTTCACAATTGGGCCTATGAGAACATATGAGTATTAAGACCCTTGGGACTTTTGATAGAGGGCTACTAGTTGATAGATTATGTATTCAGATTTTACTAAAGGAGGAGAGATAGAGCCATGATAGGTGTGGGTGGTTGTTAGAGAGATATTGATTAGTTTAGAGGAGCCTTGGAGGGCTTAGTCATTGGTGACATAGTTTGGAGGCTATATCAAACTTGGCTAGTATGGGTTGGGTATAGGTCTTACACCTTATCTTTACAAAGTTAGAGATGGCCCTACAAGAGTTGGTATGGTGAGGTAGAGCGCATCCCCTTTGAGTGAGTATAGTGTTATTTTGGGTTTATGTAGGGTATCCCTTAGGATTATATGTGATATAATATGGAGGATGCATAGTTATATCTACTAGAGCCATAGACAGCCAAGGATCTAGTTTTTGAGGAGTTGCCCTTGAGGGATGGAGATGGTGTAGGGTGCATAGCTAACTATCCTACCTAGTTTTAGGGGAGGTACATAGCCATTGATTTTAGTATCAAAGATGGGGATTAGTGATTGATGGATGTTGACTCGGTACAAGTATCAACATAGGGGATCCATAAGTATCAACAATATTGGCAGTGACATAGGCCTAGATTATTATGTTATAGGGGTAGTTTGTTTCTCTTTAGGGATAAATCACCACTCTTTATGGTTAGCTGGGAGGAGTGAAAATATAGAGAGATCAAACCTAGGCATAGCTCACCATGTTATAGGGTCAGTCTTCCATTTTATAAGGGTAGGTGGCAAATTTATAGGGATAGATTGTGTTAGTGATAAGAGAGGGGGATTAGGTGAGCACCTCACTTGGTTTGGTGACACAAGAGAGAGACTCTCTATGGTGGATAGATGGGGTAGTGGTGACACCACTAGGTTTTGTGACACATGTCAAGTATCTAGTAGCCATATAAAAGTTACACTATTATGAGGGCATTGTGTTAGCACAATGTCCTAATGAGCTAATGTGGGGAGAGTATCAAGTGGGTTTGGTAGGTGGTATAGTGATTATAACCCTAGTTCAGTGGGTGATGGTAGTGGGTCGATAGGGAGGTACTCCAAGGGGATCGTCACTAGATGTTGATGTTAGTGGTTTTGATTCAATTGCTTTAGGTTCATGAGTAGATATATTATGTGATTTATTTTGATATTTTGACACTGGCCTACGTGTTGAGATGCGAGATGTATTTATGAGTGAGAGATATGTACATTTGTTGACACTTATTGATGTATATATACATATATATGTTTCACATGATAGAGATGATTTTATGTTTGTTCATGAATGCTTATGCATGAGACTTGTCATTTAATGATTATATTGCATAGTATAGGCATTTGATTTTGATTGATGTTATGACACTTATAGGATGGAAATAATTGATGTTGTGATTTGATTATGATAATGATGCGTTTATGATGATGTTATAATGTAATTAATGTTGTTAATGTTATAAGGTCATTGATTATAATGTTAATGGTATGGATTTATGATGATGTTTTATAATGTTATGATATTATTGGTTATGATGTTACTATTTTAATTATGATGAGAATTTTGATGAAGATGTTGATTATGTTAGTGATGATCATGTTATGTTATGCTAATGTTGTTAGCTATGTCATTTTTGAATGATGTTAATTTTGAGTTGAATGATGAGGATGGTTATAATATAATTTTATTATTAGGATGATTATATGGATTATGATTTGTGAACATAAATGATGATATAAAATGATAGTTTATAGGGAAAAGGAAATGTTCACGTTCACTTATTTTGGATAAGAAAAGGAAACATGGTGAATTTTGCTAGCAAGAACCTACCAATAAGAATCCATATATGGATTAACTTAGTGAACACAAACATATCAAATGTTTCATAAGAGCATGCTTTATTAAGAAAACATGCATCTTGAATACTTCATGCCAAATAAGCTCATAGTCTATTATTTTACCCATATCTGTGTTAATAGGTAAGGGTGTAAATGTTGGAGTGGAGTCATTGGATTTTCCATAGATGACCAAATAAATTTAGTAGACAAGTCCATGCCTTTCTATGTTTGATTATAATGGGTAGACTAATCAATACAAGGAGTATACAAATGGCAAATATAAGAGTTGATTGTGGATTAATTGAGATAAATAGGTAGACTGATAGATATGAGAAGTCTAAAAATGGTAAATATAAGAGTCAATTATGGATTAATTATTTATTTTGATTATTTTTATTGATTTAAAGTTATTAAATATGATCGATGTGGGAAGCTTCTAATGAATATTGTTTATCCATCCTTCAAGGGAGTGGTCTAAGATTTTATTACACATAGCTGTCCTTCAAGGGAGTAGTCTATTTTTAAGCAAATTTTGATTTGATGGGGTAGCTATCCTTCAAGGGAATAGTCTACCATTTATTTGGATATATGGATATGTTTTAAACTAAAAGTAGACATGGATGAGTCTAGTGAGGTTTGAAAGCTCTACCCATGTAAAAGCAAGACCTAGGCATAAAAGGTGCATTAGAGGAAGGGGTTTTGAGAAATAATTGACCATGGGATTCCATATATTAAGAGATGAAAAGTATCCATGATAACCATGCTATGGGTATATCTAGGGTACCCATACTTAGGATTGGGATATGACTATGATGGAGGAATCACATGGTTTTATATAATCAATTGATCCCAAAAGGGGTAGAAAGGAAATGAAGTAGAAGAAGGTTAATGATCCAATTAGATGATCTTAAGTTAGACATAAAATTGGGTTTGATCCTTGTTTTAATAATGAAAGAGACATAAATGTGAAGCATTTATGGTTTTAGGTTCTAGATTGCCCTGAGATAGGATAAGCGATAAGCACCTGATCCATACTTATGGGTTATAATGTAAGGTCCTAACCAATTAAAAGTAAACTTGCCCTTTTTAGTCTTATCCATGTTAGTGATGTGTTAGTTTTCCTTGAGGATGAGGTCTCCAATGTTGAATTATAACTCTTTCAAATGCTTGTTGTAATCGTGGGTGACATGATCTTGGTATACAAGAAGGTGGTTAAGGTCATCAAGGAAATGTTTATCAAGGAACTCAAAGTGTGTGAGGCATTTTGATGATAATCCTCTTCAAAAATGATATGATGTAAGAAAATACAAAGAAAGGGAATCTAGAATTTGAAAGGTAAGATAACCTTTGTGCCAAAGACCAGGGAAAAAGGTGTAGCCCCTATCATAATGCAAATACTATTATGATAGGCCCATAAAACAAATTAGATGTGTATGTGCCAATCCCATCCTGAGGCATTTACAACCTTGGTTAGCATTTTAATGAGAGTTTTATTAGAGGCTTCTACTTGTATTTTTCCTTGTAGATGATAAGGTGAGGTATGGATGAGCTTGATGCCAAAAGCATCATAGAGAAATTAAACTTTCTTGATTTTGAAGGATTTTCCGTTATCAATGATGATTTTGTGAGGGAGACCAAAATGACAGATGATGTGATGATTGATGAAATTGATGATTTTTTAGCCTTGATTGAGATAAGGGGGATGGCTTCCACCCATTTGGTAAAATATTTGGTAGCAGTGATAATGTATTGATGTCATTGTGAGGAATGTAGATTGATCTCTTTGATAATATCAAGACCCCTTTGTGAGAAGGGCCAATAATTAGTTGATACCTAAAGACCATGAGGAGGTGTAGATGAAGGTTATCATGTTGTTGATATTTAATGCATTTCTTGACATAGTCACAATAATCTTGATTGAGTGTGGTCCAGTAGTAGCCAAGGTATAGGATTCTCTTAGAAATAATGAGGCCACTAAATGTCCCCCATAGACCCTATCATGGGCTTCTTTAATGGCATGAGAAGCCTCATCAATATGAAGGCAATGAAGGAGGAGACCATAAAAGCCTCATTTTTAAAGAATAATCCCTAGTATGGCATAGTGAGAGGTACCTTGTATGAAAGCTTTATGAGAATTTCTTGAAAGATCATAAGGGAGGACATCAACATTAAGGTAGTTAAAGATTTGATCATAGAAAATGTCTACATGCAATGTTTCTATCTGATAAATGGTAGGAAGATCAGATTTGAGGTAAGATGTTGTGATAAAGTGATGGATGGTGTTAAATAGTTTAGACTCGATAGGTTGAGATAGAATTTGGGATGTAGGGGAAGCTATTATGTCTACAAATTTATTAGTAGAACAAGGAACCAATTGGATAGTGTAGTGGTCAAATAACATTAAAATCATATCAACAAGTTGTTTTTACTTTAGAAGGACATAATTTTTTCATTGATAAGCTCCTATGACTTGGTTGATAATGAGTTAAGAGTCTCCAAAGATGCTAATGGTTTTTATTCCCAAAGCTAGAGTGGTTTGGAGACCTATAACCAAGGCTTCATATTCAACTATATTATTGGTACATTCAAAATTGAGTTTGAAAGAAAGAGGAAGAGGTTACCTATTAATGTGAATGAGGATTATGCTAGAACCCCTACCATTTTGACATTTAGAGCCATAAAAATATGTAGTCATTTGATAGGTTGGTTCTTCTGAAGAAATAATGGCTATAGACTCATCTAGAAAGGTAAGAGGGGGAGTTTGATTATTAGGGAGAGGATCTTTAGCTAGTTTGTCTATAATGACCTATCCCTTGATGGATTTTTGTGGAAGAAACTCAATGTAAAACTCAGCTAAAAGCATGAGCCACCTAGCCATACGTTGGTTGTGATATGGCTTAGAGTGCATGTACTTGAGGGGGTATATGTTTGTAATGATGTAAGTTTTGTGGTTAAGAATATAATGATGAAGTTTAGAGGCTATGAAAACTAAGGCAAGGCAAAGTTTTTTAGAATGGGTGTATCAAGTTTCATTATCAATGAGGGTGTGACTGATGTAATAAATGGCCTACTCCTTATTTTGGTCATCACAATGAGTGAGCATGGCCCTAAAGGATTAATCAGTGGTAGATATGTATAAATAAAAGGGTTGATCCTCCTTTGGGGGAATAAGGACTGATGGAGTGGGAAGATACTCCTTGATTGCATCAAAAGCTTGTTGACACTATTTGGTCCATTTAAAGGAGGTATCTTTCTTAAGGAGGTGGTGAAAATGCTGACAATGATTAGATAACTGAGAGATAAAGTGATGGATTGACTAAAATTTGCCTTGCAGGCTACGTAGTTATTTTAGGTTAGTAGGAGGAAGCATTTACAGAACGGCTTAAACTTTTATGGGATCTATTTCTATTCCATAGAGGGAAATAATAAAGCCTAAAAGTTTTCTTGATAAGACCTTGAAGATGCATTTCTTTGGGTTAAGCCTAACATGATAATGGATAAGTTTTTCAAAGATGATAGTGAGAACAATGAGGTGATCCTAATAGTGCACCAAGCAAATAATCAACATAGTCCTCCACTATTTTATGAATGAGGTCATGAAAGATATAGGTCATGGCTCACTGATAGGTTTCGCTTGTGTTCTTTAGGCCAAAAGGCATGACATGATAGAAAAAAGTATCCCATGGGATGATGAAGGATGTCTTATGTTGATCTTGAGAGGAGATCAAGATTTGGTTATATCCTAAAAATTTGTCCATAAGGGATAACATTTCATGGCTAGTGGTGAGGTCAATAAGTTTGTCTATCTTAGGTAGGAGAAAGTCATCTTTAGGGCATGCAAGGTTAAGGTCATGGAAATACACATACAGATAGAGTCCCCTAGTGGTTTTGGTAATAGGAATGATATTGAAGACCCATTATGGGTAGTTAATGGGTTGAATGAAGTTGATGGATAGAAGGCATTAAATTTCTTCTTTGATGATAAGAGCTATGCAAGGGTGCATATGATGAAGATTTTATTGAATTGGCTTAAATTTAGCATGGGTAACAATGTTAAGAGAGATGGAAGGGTAGATGCCAAGAATATCTTGATAATACCTAATAAATGCTATGCTATGGTCATGGAAAAAAGATTGATAATCTCATTATCCCTTAAGGATCAAGGATTGGCCAATCTTGATGATATGAGGGTTCTCTTGAGTTCCCAAATTGACATCTATGGTGGATTCATTTAGCATTGTTTAGTTTTTAGGAGGGAGTGATTTTTGAAGAGAAGAGTGCCCTGCACCCAAGTAGGTAAGAATAAAATTGTCATCCTATCATTGGATGGTATTAATGGTGGGTGAGTCATGTGTAATCATTTCAGGGTGGATGAGAGGAATGGTTTTGGTTTGGCCTTCCCATTGATAAGTTAAGGGACCCAAACTGATAGTATTGATAACAAAAAGTTAGGTGGGATGATGTTGATGTTTTCAAATTGGGAAGATGGGGTTGGTAAGGGTAGAGGTTCTTCAAATTGGAAAAGTGGGGTTGGTAAGGGTAGAGGTTCTTCAAATTGGAAAAGTGGGGTTGGTGAAGAAAGATATTTGTCAAATTGCAAAAGTGGGGTTGGTGAGGGTAGAGGTTCATCAAATTGGAAAAGTGGGGTTGGTGAGGGTAGAGCTTTTTCAATAGTGGTGAGAATTGGTTTTAGTGATGTGGGCTCTTCCAGGGGATCGTACCTTAGGCAAAGAACTCATAAGGTTTTTGAGTTTTGATGATGGGAATTTATTGAGGTCCTTGTTCATAGAGGTCAAAACCAAACCCATTTTAAGTGCATCAATGAAGGTACATTTGGGCAAAGGTCAGGTTATTGAGATAAAAAAAATTGGAAGTGAATGGATGAATGTACAACATGATGATGGGAGCAATGAGTGGTCTATAAAGTCCCCCATAGATAAAATATGTTCTATTATTATGAAGGCCAAAGGGGACAAGGGTACCAATATTGGTATCATAAGATAGATCATTTTGATGGTTCCCAAATTCATGTGGAGAAGGGAAAGAATCCAAATCTAAAAGTCAATATTCCCCTAGCATGATATGCTAAAATGTGGATTGTAAGGGGTGTTCGACTAGGATTTGAGATGAAGGGATAGTTGAAATAGTAGATGCTTCATCATTATTGAAGATATAAGTGTTGGAGGGATGGGTTGATGTGGTAGTTTGGCTAGATGTTAGTTGTGAAGAGGGTGAAGGTGGAATGAGAACATCATTGGGCTGATATGTCATATTAAAAGAAGCAAAGGGAATCAGATCAGCTTTGATTGTAATGACTTTTCCTTCATGCTCAAACTTAACACATTAGTGAAGGGTAGAAGGGAAGCAACCCATAAAACATATTCAAGGGTGATTGAGTAATAAATTGTATTAAAACTCACCCTCTATGACACAAAAAAGCTCAGGGATAGTGCTAGGCCCCAAATAGATGTGGAGAACAACTATTCTTAGAGTGGTAGCCAAGGTATCATTGAATGATCAGAGAACTGTCAATATTTCTAACATCATGTTTTTAGGTAGTTAGAGTTGATCATAGGCATATGAAGAAATGATATTGATACTCTCTACCCCATCAATCATGACTCATTTAACATGTATCTGATTGATGGATGTGATGATGAAAATGTGGGAATGAAGGTATTCATTATGATATGGTAGGATTTATAATTATTGAAAGGTGACCATGGTAGAATTTTGGATGGATCCATTCAATAATGTAAGAGGTTGAAGATCATCTGGTTGAACCTCTATAGAATGCAGTACTTCTATTAAGGCTTTATAGTATTGGGGTAAGGTTATAATTAAGTCATAAAGACTCATTTTGATTGGTGTTTTTTGAAGTTGTTTTAACACTAAGCATTGGATGAATAGAGATATGTTGGAAGCAGAAGGATCTCCTAAAATGGAGACTTTTGGCTTGGATGGTTGTGAGGGTGAAGGTGAAGGTGTAGATGTTTGGGTTTGGTTGGTTGGTGGATGAGTTAAAGGGTATGACCATGGAATGGTTTCCTTGGGCTTTCCTTTTTCATTTCACTGGGTGGCTTCACCCTTATCCTTTTGTTGGGATCAATATAGAGTCACCATATGATGGTGTGAACACGGGGACCGATTACTTGCTTTGGTTCCTCTACTTCACTCCTAGGTGGGAGTAGATAATTAGATGATTGGTAGGTAGATTGGATAGGTGGTAAAAGAGGCAAGGGGCTTAAAGAAGGTTCATCTAATAGATAATCTTCCTCTAAAAGGACATGAATAATTGATTGGAGAGATTTACAGTTCTTTGTATCATGTATAGGGATCCTATGGTAAAAACAAATCAAATTATCATTAAACCAAGTTGGATTTTGGTGAGTGGGGTAAAAAGGCTTGATTAGTGGTAAGCTAATGGTATAATCTTGAAATAGTCTTTGTAAAATGGTTGTATAAGATTCCAATCAATATCTTAGAGGTGGTGGAGTTTAGACTTTGGGTGTAGGGATCCTATGGGGAAAAGATTTCTTGACAGGAGGTGTGATTGGTGGAGTGATTTTGGTTGGTGTTTGAGAAATAATTAGTTTAGTTAAAATTGGTTTATAGATTAGAGGTCTAGATGATGAGGGTTTAATGGATGGAAAAGTAAACGGAGAAAGGTTGGTAGTAAATAATATTGAACTAGAGGATTGGGTTGTTATAGGTGGAAAAAAGGGAGATGGTTTCTTGGAGGAAGAGTAGGTAATGGGGATGGTATAAGGATATGGTCCCAAAATAGAGGGTAAAGGTGGAGTTGGTATGGTCCTTCCTTTAGGTTGTGGTCCAAAAAATCTTGCCTTCTTAATGGACTGAATTGGATTTGGCTTTCGTTGGGTTGATATGGTTAAGTCTAATCTCAAAGGAAGGTGAGGATGATTATTCAAGGGAAGGACCCACAAGATTTTGATTGGCTTGATAAGAGAGGCATAGGGTGACTTGACAATTTGAGGTGGGGGTAGTTGAGATGGTTCATTGGTGAATTTAGGAGGGGTAGTTGGTGGAGTCATAACAACAAACTTGAGAGTAGAGTCAAGTGAAGTATAAGGTTTAATTTTACTTTGATACGAGATCCCAAGCTAATTCCAAAAGGTATCTCTATCAAATTTAGGTTGGGAGGTGAATTCCAAACTTTGAACTAGCTAGGAAAATGGTTTATAAATAGGTCTTGTTCCCTGATCATTAATTTCAAAGTGCAAGCCCTTTGGGGAAGAAGGAGTGGTTTCAATGTTACTATCTTTGATGGAAGGTTCCAAATATGATGATTAAGTAAATGAGGGTATGATCTCTCTAATAATAGTTTTCAAGGGAGGTATGGATAGTTTTATAATATAAGTGGTAATGGTAATGGTTTCAAGAAAAAGGGAAGGTATAGTTTCTTCCTTAGTTTGGTTACCCAAAGAAGTAGGTGACTATTCTTTTTGGATTGGAAGAGTGGGTAAAATGGTTGACGCAATGGTTATCTCCTTGGGTATATCTACCATAGGAGGGGTAGATGGAATGATGGTTTCATCTATGGAAGAGGAAGGGGTAGTTAATTCCATTTTCTAAAGGAATAGACAGTGGCTTGGTTTCCTCTATTTGGGTGATAGAGGTGATGACTTCTTCAATAATGGGTACATTTTGATAACATTAATTACATATGCCTCATGTGAATTGGATGATTTGGGTTTGCTTTGATGATGTTGGGTTGAAGGTGAATGATTTGGGAAAGGTTTTTAAAAAATACCAAGGGATTGGTTAAAAGGATAATTTGGGTTATCAAAAACAAGCTCCCCTTTATCAATTAGGTCTTAGACAATGCTTTTAAAAGTATTACATCTATCAGTATCATGTCTAACAACACTATGATAATCACAATGATCATTCTAATTATACCACCTAGGAAGGGGATGAGAAGTATTGAATTGTTGTGGGGTATTGATGGGTGGAAGTTAGATTAGATTGGCCTTAACTAGTTTATCCAAAATTGATGCATAGGATTCCCCAATTGGGGTAAATGGTTTTAAAGGAGCCTAGTTTTGGTTATGGTTTTGGTGATTGGAAGAATTGTTGGTTCAAGGTGTTTGGTTGATGGTTAGAGGTAGTGTGGTTTTGAGAACAACTAAGTGCATTGATGATTTTTCTTTAGAATTAGTATGGTTCATGATCTTCGTGGAAGATGATTCAATGGATTTAAAACTATAATTTTTATTCCAAAGATTCAACTTCCCTTCATCAATAGCATAGTTTTCTAATTTACATGCCATGATGAATGTTTCATCAAAGGTCCTAAAGGTTTAGACCTGGAGATTTGGAGCAATATGTCTGGCACACCCTCAAGAGAATAATTTGATTAATTTGGGTTGGGGTAATGGGAAGCTGAGTTGATTGATGAGTCCCCTCCATTTGGAAATGAAATCAACATTGGATTAATCTTCAAATTGTTTGATGGAGTATAAGTTGGTAATGGAGACCTTTTTAGATATGTTTATATAAAAGTGTTCTAAAAAGGTTTGTTCCAATTGAGATAAGGAATAGATAGAGTGAGTGGGAAGGATACTATACCAATCAAGTGTATCCCTCAATAATGACATGGGAAGGGTTCAGAGGAGAAGGCCATCATCATAAGTGATCAAGTATCAAGCATGATGAAACACTCTTAGGTGATAATGATGATCCTTCTTACCTTAGAATTTGGAAAATTTGGGGAATACCCATTGAGAAGGGTATGCATGAATGGGCACGGAGGGGTGGATAGGCTCATTAAAAAATTTGGTCATAGGATAAAAGATTGGTTAAGAAGGAGATGGATTAATTTAAACTAGTCATTTTATCCATTATCATTTTGATTAGATTGGGTTGTGGTTGAGAAGTCACATAATTGAGGGGGAAATTTTTTTGAGGTTGGCTTGTGGCTATATATGAATAGGTGGAAAATGGTGTTGAAGAAGCCACATATTGATTGGTGGTGGTAAGGGGTTGAGATGGTGGCACATAAGAGCTAATTGGTATAAAATGTTAGGTGGAGGGTGGCATGTACCCTTATGGGTTAGGGACATACTGGTAAGTTGTCAAAGGCACTTGTTAAGAAATGGATGTGGTTGATATGGTGGAGGTAAAAGTAAGTTGGGTAAGTTGAGTTTGGGTAGTGACCCTATTGATGATTGAGTGAATGTTTTGAGTTATGGAGAGCACTAGGTTTTGAAGTGGAACTATGGCCAAGGGATTAGTTACAACTGAAGGGAAGATAAAAGCTATAATGGAAGACAATTCCATGGTAGATGGGGCATAGGTGTCTAATGGCAAGGTTGAACCCACATGGGGTGTGAAAGAAGGTGTTTGGTTGGGAGGTGGAAGGATGGTTTGAGTTTGGGTGGATAAGGTGTTAGAAGAGACCTGGGTCAATGGTTGTGTTGAAGTGGTACCTACCATAAGGTGGGATGACATGCCAAGAGAAGGATCAGAAGAATGAATAGAAGCAGAGGGGGCATGGTGAGGCAAGGTGCTAAGGTAATGTTGTAAAGCAACTAGATTATTATCCAAAAAGGTAGTAAATCCTAGATTTCATTTAGATATGATTGGGATTATATAAGGAGAAGATGGTGGAGGAGAATGATGAGGTGAAGCATGAGGATATTTTTCAACATCTGAGGTATAATCCATGGATGAAGAAGAAGGTGGTGGTTGGTGTTTTTGATTTCTCACTTGTCTAGTTAAAACCATATGAGAAAATAGGGAATGTTATTGTAACACTCACACCTCAAATAGAGATAAAACCCAAAATAATTTGAAAGCAATCGATACATACACTAAGAAGTGCATTTTAACCTTAGGATTAATTTTAAATCACTTTTGGCTTATGCCTTAAAAAGTGTGATAAGGGAGGTTGGCTTGCAAAATAGGTACTAAAGAGGAATCTTATGGATGGTTTTAGGTTGTTTAGGCACTTAAAAGGAAGATATATGTTAAAATTCCATACATGGCTTGGTGTTGATGCCTACCCCCTCACTTCATAATCCCATAGTGATAAGGATGTTGGGTGCTTAGCCAAGATATACTGAGTCTAGAATTTATACTCAACTAGAAAGCTAAGTTGGTCCTCCCCTTAATGGTGAAATCTAAGTGGGATAGCTAGGAGGGGGTAAGGTTTCCTCTAGGTGATGAAATCCTAGTTGATCCTTGTCTCAAGTATTGTTTTAATGTGTAAATTATTTTATGGTTCAGTTTTGTGTGTGATAACAAGTGTGAATGCTACAATAAGATTATTTTACCTCTTAAGTTACTAGATGAACTCAAATAAGCAAGCAATTAATGAATACAAATGTTTAATTTTTTTTCCCAAAAATAGATGATTTCATTCGATGAGTAAACAATTAAGGAAGAAAGGGAACTATGTCCCATCGGGCATGCCATATTATTTCAATTTATTTCTTTAATTTCTTATTTTCGAAAGTAGATAAAAGAAAGGGAATATTAAGGTGTGTATATGAATACCTAGTATAATGCACACATTTATTTACATGAATGTGGGAACTCCTCTTTGTCTAGGGAGGATATCTTGCAAATCATAAGAAAACTAGAAGAGGATTTGTTAGATGGTGGGTTGAGTGGATTTCCTAGTGTATGATAGATCCAAGAAGCAAAGACTTTTTAGGAGGCTATTAATCCAATTTTAAGAAAATTAAGTTGATAATGATATAAGAAATATACTTACATTTAAATGATAAGAAAGTAAATATGCAAAAAAAAAGTACTTTTTTGATAGAAGATACGACACAGTGGGTCAATACCATGCATAAGTTGGTCATGATTAGGTCTAGAGGGTCTGCAGACAGGTCAAGAATAGAAATAGGAATTTGATGGGGTGAAAGGGGGAGAAAATAAAAATATATTATTTTATTTGATAATGATTATCTATGGTCAAGGTGATCGGCAATGGTTAGGCCTAATCAATGATGGTTGGGCCTGAATAGTGATAGTTAGGTAACTGATGATGGTTGTTGTGATCAAATAGGGTTACACCAACTGGTGATGGTTTCTTATGATTACCTATGGAGAATAAAAAGAGAGATAAAAATGAGATAATTGAGGGGTATAAGGTGAGATATGGATACTGTGGGTAAGGAAGAGTGTGTAGATACACTGATCCAGATAGAAAACTCAAATGATAGAAGAAAGTACTAAAATAAGTAGATGATACCTATGTGATGAAAAGTTGGGTGGTATAATAATACCTAAACCTTGAAAGGTCACATGGATAGAGTTTTGGGATGCTAAATACCTACACAAAGAAAATAAGAGATCCTAGATGCAAATTATAGATCCTCATCTCTTCCAATAGCCTTGCATTTATAACATAAAACTACTAAGTAAGGAGAGAGAGAGAGAGACTTGCTAAATTGGGTCAAGATAAAGATTCCATTTTGAGGGAAGGAAAGATGCAAGGTGTGTATGGGAAAGTTTTAATTTTTCCCTTATAAGCTCACCCATAGTTAGATGTGCTTTTAGTTTTGTAAGAGTAGGGACCTAATCATCTGTGGTTGAGGGTAACCATCGATGGTGAAGGGTAACCATTGACAGTCAACCCCCATGTGTAAAAGGGGTAAAATGGGTCAAAGGAAGGGTTATTTTAAAAGTTATCTGGGTGTGTATAAAAGGAGTCTAAGGGTGAGTTAACTATGTAAATAGTTAACTAATGGTTGAGAATAGGTCTAAGGTGATGTGACATTGAAAACTGGTCGAGGGGACATTTTTGAGTGTCTACATGAAGATATATTTTTGTCAAGAAAAATGTCTCAACAAAAAACCCAAAGACCCTAAGGCTTAAAACACATTAAGTAAATACTAGATTAACACTTAGCTAATTTTCACATGAACTTGACTTTAGACATGAATATTTTAAAAGCAATAATTTGGCTAAGGGTTTGGGCATTTACATTTGACAAGGGCCCAATTACTTTAGTACAATTTTGGGCACTAACACTGGCTCTCACCTAGTGATGCATACCCTCTATGAGTGTGAAAAGAACCCTAGAACATGTCAAACTAAAAAAATAGATCAAAAGGATCTATAAATGAACACACAATAGAAACACAAAAAAAATTCATAAACAAGGCCCAAAATAGTTGGGTGACAAAGCAACAAAACAATAGAAAAATAAAACACTATATAAATTATATATAATGTACATAGGTGCAAATAGACTCAATCTAGGAAGTGCTTCAGATGTCTACCATTAACTAGTATCTCTATTATTTTTCCATCTAGGGCTCTCAAGAATAAAGTGTGGTTCCTAATCCTACAATAAATGGAATAGGGACCCATCCATAAGGCATCAAATTTGTCATGGTTGCCTTTCTCCTCATACCTCCTATCCCAAAGTAGAACCAAATCACCTACTTGGAAGGTTCATGGAGGGACCTTCCTATTAAATATTTTCTTTAGCTTTTATTTGAACTTGAGGTGTCTTTCATCATCTTGTATTCAAATTTTATCAAGATCCATAATCTAGTTCATCCTACTTTCATAGTGGTTAATCTACTTATCATCTTATAATTATTGCATAAGCTAATATGTGGGCAAATGTAAATTCATAGGCAAAACTGATTGAGTTTCATAAATAATCTCAAAGGGGATTTTTCTTGTAGATCTCTTAGGCATAATCTTATTATCCCATAAGGCAAACTTTAGCTGTTCACCCCACTTCCAATATTCATCTAATGATTTTGAGCATGTTCTTATTACTGGATTTCACTTACCCATTCTACTAAGGGTTGTAATTAGAAGTATAGGTCAACTCAATCCTATATTCATTGCATAATTCCACTAAAGTTTTGGATTTAAAGCTCATATCATTGTCAACAAAAACTTTTAAAAGAACACCAAATCTATAAATAATCTAATTCAACAAAAAATCCATAACCACCTGGTGTGTTGTTGTCTTTATACGGATTGATTTAACCCATTCTGTGAAGTAGTCAATTGAAAATAGTATCCATCTATGTCAAATGTTTGTTGAATCACAAATTTATCTAATGAAATCCATTCCCCATTATATAAATGGGCCTTCAACCATCATAGGCTATAAGGGAGGAGAACTTGAAGCTTTCATCCTCCTAGTAAATCACTGACATTTCTCACACTTTCTAACTATTTGAGCAACATAATTGAACAATGATGGCCACTAATAACCAAACCTCAAAATTTTGAGTTGTAACCTTAGGCACAAAATGTCTAGCACATATGCCACTATGGAAGTATTCAATCAGGTCAATAGTCTATTCTTCCAGCACACATTTTAGGAGAACCCCATCTGGATTATTCCATGCTAGCCCATTCTTAGTCAATAGGTATGTTTGGGACATAAGCTTAAGAGTTATTCTTTGATTCTTGTCTAATTTAGGGGGATAACTCAATTTTTTCAAGTAGTAAACAATATCTCTATACCGTTAAGACATATTAAATTGACTCAATAAATCATCAACATTAAAAACAATAGTATTTACCTCAATAGTTTGTAAATTAGTCTTAGCCATAAGATTTTTTGAACCCATCCCTCTTAATAACTTGGGGGTCTGAATATCTATGTCATATTCTTGTAACTTGTTGACCCACCTACATCTCTTGTTGGATATTTTAGTCTAAGTCAAGATGTCCTTCACCATGGTATGTGGGACATAACCAACAATCTTCAAACTTAGAATATAAGGTCTGAACATCTTAACAACCTTTAAAAGAGTGAAAGCTTACTTTTCCATGATAGTATAATTAAGTTTAGGACCTTACATAGTTTTTATAAATAAAGCTATGGGCTGCTCATGATTATCTTCATTCTTTTGATATAGGATAGCAATAATAATATTTTATGATGTAAAAGAGAATATCTAGAATGACTTTGTGTAATCAAGATTGGCCAAAATAAGGGTAGAATTCAAATCTCCTTTGATGTCACTGAATGCTTTCAGAAAATTCTCCTTCCACTTGATGATCTAGTCATTTTTCAGCATATAAATAATAGGCATAGTGATCACTACAAAATTGGACACAAACCTCATTACAAAGTTAATTTTCCCAAAGAAATATTGAATCCCTTTTTTGGAATATATGATAGGAACTTTGTCAATGGATTCAACCCTTTATAGATCAATCATGACACCATAATTGGAAACTATATGTCCCAAAAACTTTGCCTTTTATACTCGAAAGTGGCACTTCTTCAAATTAAGTGAAATGCTAAACTCCATGCATCTAATAAACACTTTTTCAAGATGCTCTAAATGTTTTTCTCTAGTCTTGGAGTATACAACAATGTCATCCTAATACACAATAATAAACTGGTTAATTATCCATGCAAAAGTGATGTCCACAGCTTGATGGAATGTTGCACCAACATTCATCAACCCAAAAGTCATCCTCATATATACATATGTGCCTTAAGGCATAGTGAACATAGCCTTGGACCTCTCAGATTCCTTCACCATAACCTAGTTGTAACCTAAGAAGCCATCTAATGTGGATAAAATTTCTAATCTAGTGACACTTTGCAATAGGTTCTCCATATTGGGTAGGAGATAATTATATTTTAAAGAAACTTTATTAAAATTCCTAAAATCCACACATAAGCAGATATTTCCATTCTTATTTTTCATAGGGACTAAGTTCATGACCTATGATGAATACCTAATGAGCAGAATGATACCACCATCCCTTAGCTTATTTAATTATTCCCTCATCTTGGTGGTAAAGATGGGGTTAATAGGTCTCTATTTCTTCCTAAAAGGCTTATTATTAGGATAAAATAGGATGACGTGCTAGAACAAATCTTCCCTATATGATTTTAGCTCAAAATAGGACCATGTTAAACAATCTTGGTACTTCCTTAATAGTTGCATGTAATATTGTTTCTCAATTGCACTCAAGTGAGTACCCAACCAAACCTTTCTTGGAGTCTCATGAGAACCCAAATTATACTTATTCACATATTTTAAGATAAATGAATATCTTGATTTTATCCTATTAGCACCATCAAAAGATGCTTCTAAACTCACCAGTCCTCTAGGGAGCATGTTTGTCTTCAGTTGAATAATTTCCTTTCCAAATAAGTTTATTTTCCATTACAAAATTGAATCATATATTCCAATTCTATGAGCTGATCATGGAACTCAACCTCATAATTTAGAAACCTTCTAATTTAATCATCATCTTATAACACCTATTAATGATGAACATTATTTGGGATTGAAGGCTTGACAAGCACCTCCACTTGATATTGATAATGAGGGCTCATATTTGTAATATAAAATTGAGCACCTAGCCTTGCAAGTTTATCAACTACTTGGTTAAAACTTCTATCATGATAACACAAATTGAATGCATCAAAAAATTTAAGAAAATCCTAAATAACATTTTGATATATTTTCAACCTATTATTGTTTATGGCAAAATCACTATGGACTTACTTTACCACTAGCTCAGAATCACCCTTGATAATAAATATCTTAATTCCATATTATGGGCAATATTTAAACCAAGCAAGAGTGCCTCATACTTAGCAGTATTATTTGTTCACTCAAAGGACAACTGAAAAGAAAACAAGAAATGTTTACCATTGGGGGCATAGAAGACAAACCCAACTCCATTTCCAATATTGGAGCAAGCCCCATAAAATTACATATTCCAAACCACACTTTCTTTGTCAAGTTCAACATCAAAAACAATAGGCTGTTCACTAGTATCAACATTCCCAACAAAGTTTCCAAGCTCAACATCTATGTAAAACACTTCATTAAGAGCACATTTTAGATCTTCAATTACATGTATCATCTTTTGATCTCTATAAATTTTGACCATATTACCCTCCAATGGAATGGTGACATAAGAAAGGTCTATCTTCACACTTCCACCCATGTCGATAACCCTTTTACATGATAATAACATCCCACACTTAAATGGGTAGTATACAACTACCATTTCCATGTTCAAATACTTTCCAGGATGAACTACCAACTATAAAACCAACCCCTTGACCTATCCAACAACTATAACCTCTCATGAGTCCATGGTATAACACTTACCAAACACTGACGTAATTTTAACTCCAATTTCATTTAAGACACCCAGGGGCATCACATTATAGGAAGCTCTAAAGTTAAACATATAGTTGTAATAATCAGACCATTGGTCAACAAGGTTATATAAAATGGATCCAAATTTAGTTGAATCTCCACTAATGTAGTCCCCAAATAGATTTCCAGAGTAGGTTCAATAACCTCTTCTGATTCTTCATCACTTTCTAGGGATGTTTAGGGTAAATCAATTTCATTTATAGATAACTTTTCACCAAATTCCAAGTATTTAAATTCCCTCTTCCTATGCTCAAGTATTCTAAATAATTCAATAAGTGGCACAGTGATTTTCAATTGGCTCAACAATTGGGCCATATCACATATGCTATATTGAGGAAGAAGAGTTTTGGGTGGAAGGGTGACAACGCCTTTAGCTAGAATATAGTCACTTAGGGTTTGAAGTGGAGTAGGTTGGGATGGATTTGAATTCTTATTAGTAGCCTTCAAATATAGATTAGTTTTAGCATCATTAACCACCTTAGGGATACTAGACAACATGGCTACCCTATTCTTGGCTAGAACACCTCTAGACTTAGCAAATTGGGAAATAGGCACCGGTTTGGAAAATCTAGGGACTACTATAGTTTTTTTAGCATCATTATTACCATCTCCTACCTTTGGATCTATAGGGGAAGTGTCTTGAGGAGCAATAACCTAATAGTTGATTCTCAAGTGATACTCCTTCTCTTGGGAAATTACTGCATTAATTAGCAACTATCTACCTTCAACTCATGGAATACCCCCATCATATTTATTGATCATCATGGAATATAAAAAATTGAAATCATGAATGGAAAATTTATATACTTATGCCATATTAATGTTACAAGCAAATTCAGGAGTTGGGACACTTACTTTCTCAACTACACTCCAAAAATTTTCAATAGTAGTAGCACTCAATAATTCCATAGAGGTAGTCATCTCACTTTAGGGGCTTTGACAATTGAACATCAATATCTCATCATATAATGACATAAACCCAAGCTCATCCATATGTTCATCAATTGGTTTAGTAATATCACATGGGGGATGTGGAAGGAATCACTTATCACACTAATTAATATCAATGTTGCAATGTACGACATTCACCTTGGTGTTTAAAGGATCAATCACTTATTTTATATCCCCTCTACTCTAATTTCTTTCCTTTCTCCCTTCTCATGCAAACCTCTTCCCTCTATCATTATCTCTATTATGGAAAGTAGTCCCATTTAGTTCTTGATTTAGATTTGGAGACCATTTCATAGCTGGTAGACACATGAGGGACCCCATTTTCAGCTCTATCCAACTTATATGACATTTATTTGATAGTAGAGGCCAATGTTTTGATAGTTTCCACCAAATTGGCTATCTTCATGGACTATGTCTTTTATAAGTTGACCAACTTCACATCCTCTCACTTATTCATAGGCTTTCCCATAACCTTTATGTTTTTCTCAATTTGGATGGCCATATTGAATGCCTACCATAGGTGAGTAGGAGCCTTGTCCCTCAAGTATCACACAACTTCTTATCAAAGGCATCACAATACTTTATCAAGCACACTATATCAATAGGTCTAATGTTTTCAGACATCTGCATCATAGTTTTGTTGGACTAGGTGCTAAAGTCCTACACACACTCATTATAATTATTTTTTATATTTTAAAATTTATCCAAAAGAAACCTTGGATCAATCGTAGTACCATACTATATTCTAAAAACATTTTGCATCTCTTTCCATGAATCAATGCATTTAGTGGGAAGGGAATTGAACCATTCACAAGCATCTTCTTCCATCATGTACATAAAAAACTTGATGCATACATCCTCATACTCAACCTCGTAATCTTCAATGATATTTTAAAAAGGCCTCAGGTGCTGATCACCACTCACTAAATTGTTCCCTTAGAACTTCAGAAGGCATTTCCTTACTTCATTTGGGACTTCATTAGGATAGCCTTATATTTCATCAAAATTAATTTGGGAGCTCTGAATGTAGGACATTCATTCTCACCTTGGTCCCTATTCCTCATGATTTTTTCAATGGGAGGCTCAATAACTAATGGCAAAGGGCTTTGAGGGGTGAATAAGGTGGACTTTGTGGTTCACACCTAGGAGGGGATTTGGCTAGTTGAGAAGGGGATATAAAATAAACTAGACTAGTATTTTCAAAGTCACTAGGAGAACTATGATAGTCCTTAACAAATATCTTAAGATTACTAGAATCTTGATAGTCTAAGTAGTCTCTTGCAGTTGCATTATGCTCTTCAACAGGTCTTCAAACTTATCTCCTTCATCTTTAATGCAAACTTAGGGGTGGGACAAGTTATTTAGAGGAGTCACCTTTGAAGGATGATCTCAGTCTTTCTAGATTTGTAAATAATAAGATACTCAAAGCTTAAAGGTTAGAAAAATATAGTCACACTAGGCACTGTCTACTTTGAAACTAAATGATAAGATAGGAGTCACCACTATAATCAAAGTTCTAGAATGTAATAGTTGACAAACTATTATGATACATGCTAATATAAAAATTATTGAATATAAACAAGATAGAAAGAAAAGATACTAAATATTCTAGAGCTATGTTCAAAAGGGGAAATATACCTTTCAACATAAAATATTAATAGTTCCTAAAATTTAAATAACTATAGCTTTATGCAAGAGTCACCAGCAACACAAGTGACCTAGAGTTCAATTTAGTCATTGGCAATAGTGCTAGAAGAGTGTTGGTTCCCAATTTTACACCTCTTTAATATGGCCTTGCACACTTGAATAAAATGATAAATAATGATGAGAAACCCATTGTTATGTCATTGTAGCTGGGGAAGGGTTTGGCATCAAGAATGGACCAAATTGGAAAAAATGACTAAAAGGCACTGATAAAGGGTATGATCAATTCCTTGCTACTTCTAGCTCTACCTGAACCAAGGTGAGAAGACCTAAGGGATAGCTTTGATCATATGGAGAGATTTTGTAATTTAACCTCCATGGGGATTATTGATGTAAAAGGACACAAATGTGACCAAGGCATAACCAAACTTGCACACTCCACCCAGAAATGGTTGTCACAAGGAATGCACAAATGCACTAAGCCACATACAAGCTACTAAAGATAGATACATATATGACTACAACTTTCATTCTAAAGAATCTTCAAAACAAAGATCAAATGGAAAATTAAAACACTAGTATTCAAAGCACACAATGTAAATACATGATATGTAAGTAAGATCTTATGAATTTATAGGGGCAAATAACACTTTTGATACATAAAGGGTGTGTTATATGTAGGGTAAGACAAGGTAGGATGGGTTAGATAATAGTAAAAAAGTAGGGTAGTGTGTTGGAGACTTGTTCAAATAATAGGGTCTCTTATAAGATTCATGACATTATCCTTAGTGAAAGATGTTTAAGAGACTTAAACACAAGATAATGGGAAACACTAGATGGTCCTTAAAAACCCTATAGCATACCCTACAACCAAGATTTCAAGAATTTTTCCTTGTCAAATATGCAGACCTAGGGTGCCCTAAAAGGTCATTCAATAGTATACTTCTAGAGTTAAACTATAGAGAGGGATTTACAACCTAAATCTATGCTCAAGATGACAACCAATAATGAACACAAACCCAAATATCTAATTAGTAGGACTTTTAAGACATATTAATGCACTTAATCAACAAAAAAGAGTAGATAACTATAAGCATTTTCATTGATCTTGAAAGTAAATCCTACATACATCAATTGTTTAAAATACTGCCAAGGGGACAAGCATAATGAGTTTACTCTTTTGACAAGGGAGACACATGAACATGATATCAAAGCTTGCTAATGGCTGTATAGATACAAACACCTTATCAAGAGAGACAAGATTTACACACAACAATGGATCCGAAAACTTTGAAGAGCCTATACTTAGAGAAAAAAAAAACAACAACAACAACCAACAACCTTAGAATAGAGGACAAAACCCCTATTTATACATTTTTTCAAATCTAGAACTGTGGGTCACAAATTTTAAACTTATAAAACAAACTTTTAGGTCTACCAATATCCGTCCATCTAGAATATTCCCTTTTCCATGCCTAAGATATTCATCTATTTGCAAGAAAAATTATTATTGTAACAACTTCTATAAGGAATGATGAAGAATTAGAGCATATCATTTGATCTTTTTGGAAAAAACACCTTTCACACAAGCTGGAAGGAGGATATTCATTTGAGTAGCAAAATAGATTTTTCTATTATGTGAAACTACCTAGATATGTTTTTTTGTTAATCGATGGCAAATCTAGAATATTTTGGACAACTTCCCTTCCTTCATGCATGCCATGAAACAACCTACTCTTACAATGATGATTGGAAAATATTCTTGATTTATGGTTGCCTAAAGATATTCTTGGGAGTGCTCCATATTGATCTGAGAAACCTATAATATCCTTCCCATGGAGGAGCTCAGATGAATAAATAATATGAAGAATGCCAAACTTAGGTGAAAATAACTTTTTTACCCTTTTAGCTCTAATTTGCTTTTTCACATATTTGCCCCTTTTGCAATTTTGTCCCTTTAACAAATTTTTTTGTTTCAATACATCTATCATTTTGTGCAAATTTAATTTTTTAATGCATAAATGCATTATTCCCACCATTGATCTATTATAATTTTTTTGGCCCCACTTGCATGTCTATGAATTGATAAGTTATAACTAATACTTATAATCCCCCTAAGAACTTCCCTCATATATTTTAATGCAAAAATTCATTATTTTCACCTTTTGATAACTATGCCTTATTCATACTTTTTCCAAGTCAACCTCCTATTAGTGGTGAAATCTCTACCAACTAGCTTGCACATGGTCTATGAACATTTCATGCATGCCTATGTGGCATCACCACATCACTTAGTTTACCAATATGTACATTTTATACTGACCTGAGCATTACTTTTCTCTATATGAAGTTGAAATTTCCCACAATCATTTCATACCATGAGATCATCCACACCCAATTATATGCACATCATTGATTTTTTTAAAAGAGTCTCAAGATTTAATATGTGGCATGCAGTGACAAAACTTGGCTTCTCTATGCTTGCTAACAACTTCTTTAAAAATATATCATCTTACATCATTGATATTATTGGCATAGATCAAACACATATCATTAATCTCTATCCATAGGGCTTAGTCCTTTACTCCATGCTCCATTAGATTTCTGATAGGGTCCCACAATGATGACACTTATTATCATCTCTCTGATCCTAGGTTTACTTGACTATTTAGCTTTGATCATGTACTATCTAATCATCCTACTCCATGTTAATATACACAGTTGGATCTACCTCTGTTTGAAATCAAATAGATTTTTCATGGGGCCTAAAATTGATGTTTTCACATTTGTATTGGAACATTTGAACCCCAATGGCTACTCTCTATGGATTAAAGTTGACATATGTGTTCCCACCAAAAGATATTTATGAGATCATCATACCTATGAAAATTTGGAAATTACATTGAGACTTTGCTTATTAGATCTTTTGTCTTTGGAATTCCTACTTTCATTATCCCTTTAGTCTTTGAAAGAATTTTCTCAGACCTTTTATCTTTGGCTTCTCTATCTTCAGCAAAACTAACCTACAATAATTGTTGTGGGATTTTATCTTTGGTAATTTTGCTCCTAGGCCCTTTATTTATTAGGAGGATTATTTTAGACATTTTTTCTGAAACAATTTCCCCAAATAAATTGACCTTTGCATTTTTCCCATAAAAATTGAGTCTTCAGCGTTTTGCCTTCATTGAGATAATTGTTTTGGACATTTCATCCAAAATAATTTCCTTGTAGAAATTGAACTTGGCATTTCCTCTAAATAAATTGAGCTCACACTTTTGTTGAAGGAATTTGGACTTGAAATTTTCTGTAAAACAAAGGACTTTTATCAGGCCTTTTGTGCAGGCAAAATACCTGAAGGGCATGTGACCTTCAAAATTTTTGCTGTGGACAAAATGTCTGAAATTGATTACCCTTACACTTTTCCTGAAGGAATTAGACTTTGTATTTTTTCCAAAAAAAATGAACATTTTCTCTTTTTTCAAAGGGTAAGTGCCCTTTGGACTATTTATGAAGGCAAAATGCTAGAAGGTCAAGTGTGCTTTGGACTTTTTGCTACAAACAAAAAGTTTGAAAGAAATGACCCTTTGGATTTATTGAAAATTTCCTTTATAAAATTTTCAAGGGTAAAATTCTTGAAAGAAATGACCCTTCAGGGATTTTGTAAAGGTAAAATTACCCTTCAAAGATTTTGCAAGGGCAAAATACCTAAAATAAATAGGGAAATATGTTTTACTTGGGCCAAATATATTTTGTTAGGTTTTTTGTCATGGATAATTTTACTAACAAAAATAAGTCTTCAGAATTTTTACATGAACAAAAATCCTAAAGATGTATTTTTGTTGGTCAAAATGTCCTAACAAAAAACCCGAAGACCCTAAGGCTTAAAACACATTAGGTAAAGACTAGATTAACACTCAATTGATTTTCAAATGAACTTGAATTTTGACATGAAAATTTTGGAAGTAGGAATTTGGCTAAGGGCTTGGGTATTTACATTTGATAAGGGTCCAATTGATTCAGTGAAAGTTTGGGCACTAAAACCTTCATACACTTGTGATGATTGACAATGGATTTTGTGATGATCTTGACTCCTTGAAGTCTATTTTTATGAATTTATTACAATTTGGAGCTGACATAAGACCATCAACCTCTTATAATATTGGAGGAAATGATGTGAGACGCTTAGTAATTACTAGTTCAATTTATACAACCCTTTTTTTGGATATAGTATCGGCTATCACACCTGAAGAAGAAGCCTAGTTATTTCCTTATAATTGATTCACTCAACAATACTCATCTCCTTAAAAATTTACAAGCATAGTATCATGTTTCATTGTCTCTTGAGAAGTCCTTAATTATGGTGATACTCTGGTGTATGTCTCTTATTGTGGTGTTATGCTTTGCACCATCAATGTTTAGTTGAGGATGCCATTAGGACAAGTGGTTTGGTTGTGGGTAAGATTATAGGTAAAACACCACTCATAGTCCTATACCAAATTATTTTACATGAGAATAAGGGCCTTATATGTGATAACAATATTTGGATTGAAATCTTGATAAGACTTTACAATAGTAATTTGGATTTGGCCTTGAGTATTTTCCTACTATGGTGGTTTATTTGGCTGATAAAGTCCTTGATAAGGAGGTCTATTAGGTTGATAAGGCTATAGACACCTAAAAAGTGTCTAACCCTTGGTCTTCCTCTCTCCCCTTGGTCCCTTGCCATTTCGACTATCCTTAACCTACCTAGGTCTTATTAATTGAAAATAATCATCTATTTTTAATTAATAAGTCCATTTTTCCCTCTCCTTGCCACCTCGCCACCCTAGGATACCCTCCTTGGATCCCCTTCATTCCCCACATGGCCATTTAATGCCTTAGACTCCCATTCCAATCTCTTCACTCACCCATTTAACCTCCGTCGACCGTTTCATCCTCGCATTCATTTGACCTGGCGGCTGGAAAATGGATAGAAGGCTATTTTTAGCCTTTTTCTGGCCTTTTAGCCGCCGACGTCAGCGATATTGCCAGCGTCGGCACCTTTCATAATGGCTTCTTCATCGTTATCTCTCTCTCTTGGCTCTTCTTCACTTGCTGCATTTCTCTCTGGCATCTCGACTCTTGAACCTTCGTATCAGACCCTTGTATCAGTCCTTTCACTTGACCTCTCTGCCAATCAATCTAACTCTCTCCCTCAGGTACACAGCAAGCTTCTGCAAGTGAACGATAGGGATTCTTCATCAGCAACAGGTCTTCACATCCGGCATCACCAGCAACAAGATCAACACCTTCTTTAGCAGGGCACAGGTAAGTACTCTGTTTGTTTTCCTTATGCTTTCTAGTCATTTCTAAACTAGATTTAGCACTTCTTTCCCTCAGTTCTGACTGTCACCCAGACCCGGATTCCTATCTCCTTGATTGGCTTCCTCTATCTCTCTGTCCCTTTCTATCCATTTGACTCCCCTGTATCTCTACACAGACCCCCTGACTACCTCAAATAAGACTCAAACCCGTCCACAGACCATCCTTAAACAGACCACAGACCAACCCCGGACCATCCACAGACCAAGCCCAGACCAGACTCTGTCCAGACTCAACCAGAACCTGCCTAAAACCCCGTCCAAGCTTATTGCCCTGACCGACGCCGGTCATTACCCCCACCGACGTCGGCAGACTAACCGACGTCGGCAGACCCGACAACCGACGCCGATGAGACCACCGACGCCGGCGACTGCAACCAGGTCGACAGCTTCTTCCAGGTAAGCCTTTGCTTTCTTTTCTCTTTTAGTTTGCTATCATTTCAGTCTATTTTAGCATTCTGTCATTTATCAGTCACTTATCTCTTATTAAAATAGTGGGTTGACCTCCCTTAAGGAAGTTCTCATACTTCTGGGAACAGGCTTTTGCTTGGCAACCCACCGCCTATCCATCTAACATTTTCTTGTCCAAGTTCCTTTTCTTTGTAGGTGTCATTCCTCCACAGCCAAAGAGGGGTGCTCACAAACATCTAGATTACGGTGCGCGATCTTTATCCAGGTACTTCACATGCCTTGTCCATTTATCTCTTTAGTTTCTTCTCTCTCTTTATAATCTGAAAAAGCGAATTAGCGATAGAAACATTCTGGCACGCCCGGTGGGACCTTAGGTTCTTCCTCGGGTTCCTCTTCCTTTCATTCATTTAGGAGCATTAGGTTCTTACCTTTTCTCCTCCTTCTTTTCTTCTCAATGACACTATAAGCAGGACTAAAACGAATCTTTCTTCCTTGCATTTCTAGACTAGTCTAAACATCATACTCTCAACCCTTTCTCAAACTTGTCTTCATAACAAACATCACATTTTGACTTGGGCTTAAAACACTTTACATTCATTTCTGCTTGTGCTTGCATCTTCTTAGTCCACATCTAGTAACTTAAATCTGCATATTGAATAAATCGTAGACACTTGATGTTACACTACCTGACCACATGCACTAAAACGAACATAAAACTTACTTGAGACAAGGCCCGACTGGGATTTCATCCCCCAGCGGATACCTTACCCGTCCCGGTGACCCTACTTGGATTTCATCACCAAGGGGGAAGCCCACTCCGTTCTCTGGCAGAGGATAAACTCTAGGCGAGGTATATCTTGGCTAAGCGAGACCAGCTAACCACTGGAATCGTGAAGTGAGGGGAGCTTGCTCCTTAGCACCAGGCCACGTACCAGACCTAACACAAATTTTTGAGCACCTAAAACAAGACCCAAAACCAGCTCTAGACTGCTTCTTCTAGGACCTTTTTGACAGCCCATCTCCCCAAACATTCATCTAAGGCATAAGCCACAAGATTCTAAAGTTAATTCCTAGGATTTATCGCTTAGGCTTGTCTGTCTCTCTCTGTTCTTTTCTTCTCATCTGTTTGTTTGAGTGAGTGAGGACGCTTTCTTCATTGTTTTTCCAAGAATCTTCAAATTCTTTGGTTCTCTAGAAAACACAGTCACCGACATCGGTTCTGCCACCGACGTCGGCTTTCCCCTGTCACCGGCATCGGTTCTGTCACCGACGTCGGCTTTCCTGTATTATCAGCATCAGTTATCTGACCGACGTCGGCCACATTTCTTACCAACATCGGTTTTTCAACCGACGTCGGTCTCTGTCACTGTCCTTTTTTTTCAAAACTAGCAGCCTAAAACCCTGTCCCTTCTCTGTCAAAAACTCCATTCTGGTCTTTTGAGACTGCAAGAACACATTTTCTGGAACCAGGACTCTCTTCTTAACCACTTTAGCCAACAACCGCTTCTGTCTATCCCGTCCCTAACCAGTCCTATCATGGAGTTCCACTCGAAGACTGAAAGAACTCCTACAGGACCGACCCTGACCCCGACCCCGACTCAAATTCCCATCATCCCTGAAGGGGGCTAAGATTTCGAGAGATTCTTGGACCTCAATACCGCAGCCCTCCAAAACTATCTCGCGAGAAACCCAATGCGAGACCTTTCGGGTGACATGGCGATGACATCCGCATCTTTCGCCACCCAACCCTTTATGACTCAGCCTTTCGCCTCAACTATTAACCCAACCATGGCCAATACGCAAAGTTTGGCCTCCCCATCTATTTTTAGACCGACCTTCATCGGGGTTCCATTACCCCCTCAACCACCTGCAATTCAACCAAGTTCTACATCATATCAGAACTTGATTGTCTCGACCCCTCATACTCTTGCGCCCACAAATGTAGGCGTACCGACCTATCTTTCCACCAGTGCCGTCATTCAACCACCTTTGACGGTGCCCAGTCAACTTATACCTTCGACCTTCATAACGCAACCACCTCTAGCCTCCACTTCTGCCCCTGCGACTAGTCATCCGTACATTGTACAACTGACTATGTCGCACGCCTCCTCTAGCCTCTTCCAAGCGCCTTACAACCTAGGGGGCACTCAACCCGCCAATCCGTCAGCAGATCTTATCAAGATGTTGATGGATAAAATGTCCAGTCTCGAAGCCTCCATTTCCAGTTCAAGCAATACTTTGTCATATGAGCAAATTTGCAATGAGCCCATCCATCCTTCCGTCTCTATTCGACCATACCCTAACCATTGGGAGCTTCCTAAATTCACTCGCTTTCAGAGTAAGGAAGACCCACAACAACATCTACGGGCATTTAGACATGCCTATTATCTTATTGCCCATGATGATGCGTTGCTTTTACGCATGTTCCCTATGTCCCTTTCTGGCCCAGCCCTTGACTGGTATAGTTCTCTTGTCAGACACTCTATCTTTTCATTCATTCAACTCGCCCAACTATTTCTTGACCATTTCTCAATCAACATCACCAAACAAGTCTCAATCACAGACCTTTACTCCATCAGGAAATTTGACGACGAATCAATTGTCGACTTTGTCGCTCATTGGAGAGGCCTGATCAACCAGCTCTCCTTCTCTTTGCCTCAACCCGAGCTCATCGAGCTCTTCTCTCGAGCATGTGCCAGACACATCTCTTCTACCTTGTGGATTCAGACATTCCGTACTTTTGACGAAGCTTTCACCATGGCTCGAAAGCTCAAACTCCGCGCCCTTGAAGAAGATAAGGTCAAATTGCGTCATACCAACGCAAAATCTACCAATGGCCATTCTTCTTCCAGACCTTCTTCTTCTGCCAATTCCGAATCTAAAGGAGTGGCCAATACTGTGGTCGTTAGATCACCATCATCGATGTCAACTAATTACTCTCAACCTTCGACATCTCCAAGCATCACCAAACAATTCCAACAACGGTACATTCAGCGTTCTTACACTCCACTTGGAGAACCATACGCTTCCGTTTTGGAAAAAATTCTCAAGCAGGGGGTCCTCAATCTCCCCCCAATCCGACCACCTCAATTTGACCCTTCAAAAGCCATCCCTACATGGTATAGGGAGGCCAACTTCTGTCCCTTTCATCGCGTCTAAGGCCATGACATTGACAACTGCCGAACCTTCAAAAACATCGTCCAAGACATGATCGACAAGGGGGATCTTATTTTAGATAACTCAAATGCCCCGCCCAACCAAAACATCGACATCTTCAAACAACCTTTTCCTAATCATTCGCCTACTCAAAACAACGTCCAGACTTCGACCAATGACCCTCAAAATGATGGCATTCACACGATTAGCACTATCTTGCCTCTTGTCCTTGACCAACCTCTTCCATTAAAGGATGAAGAACCTTCTTCTCCTACTAGCCCTCCATCTACCTCTCTTGTATTAGAGGACGCTTTGACCACATCAACACCATTGAGCCCACCTCCATCTGAAGTCCCTACCTTACCTACTCCTCAACTACAAGTAGAAGGCACGATCATCCATGCCCTCTGCCCACTTGAGGAGCCGCCCTCTCTTATTTCTTCTCCACCAAGAGAAGAACCAGTCTCTCCACCCATTTCAACCGAGGAAGACCCAGTCACAGTTTCCTCCTGCCCTTTCCCTGAGATTGCTATATCTCACGCACCTCCGTCCACATCCAAACCCAAACCCATATCTAACATCGCCTCGCACAACGGTGGCCCTCGACCCAAACACACGAAAGCTACTAGACCACATCGGAGGATTCCTCCCCCACCTTCGTCATTGCCCTCTATCTTGGGCCCGCATCCGTCCACTTTAATAGGAGTGCTTCCCACTCCCATCTTTCATAGAGGCAAGTCACCTCCATTACTCCCTCATCCCATCAGACATACATCTCCTCCAAACCCTCGACCTATGCCTCTTTCACCTCCCAAACCAACGTCACCAACCCTCACTGCAATAAAACATCCCGACCCATTAGCAGGTTCATATGCCTTGCTCTTACGGCACTTATTGCGGTCGTCTCGTATCGACCTCCCGCCTCTTAGACAATATCAATCTCTCGGTCCTAAACCACCTTGGTTCGATGACACTCACGTTTGTGCGTATCATCGCACGCCTGGGCACGACACGAAACATTGTCATGCCCTCAAGGTCGTCGTTCACCAATGTTTGGAGAATGACACCTCCCTTTTCAACCACGTTATCAACAAACCCTCAACACCACTCCGCCCATCAACTCTCAGATCAAGGCCATCTTGGTTCGACAACTCTACGTTTTGTCATTATCATCACACTCCGGGACATGACACTGAGCGTTGTTGCGCTCTTAAAGCTGTCATTCGTCAACACCAGAAAAAGGATTCCCTTCTCATCAAGGATCCTCTTGACCACCTTTTCGACAAAACATCAACCCCGACTCATGCCTCTCCAACCTCATCACCTAAATCGGGATCTCCACCCTGGAATATGGTCCCTTTGCCACCTTTGACCCCCTTATTCGACATTAATACCATCCATCTGACCACTAAACCTCAACTGACCTTGACCAATCCTTCAAACATTCTCCCTGCCCGCTGGGGGAATTCATCCTTCATCCAAACCTCGACCAACTCTCCAACCCAGTCTCTACCACATATCCATCACTCATCTCGACCAAGTGTCCATCGACCCAACCCCCGACCAATTATTCGACTAGTCTTAACCAAACTTCAACCAAATATCAATCAACCAGACCTCTCGACCAAACATTCAACCTTTTTCAACCAACCAACGACAATGTCAACCAACTTCACATCCATCAATCAACACCTGACCAATCTAGAAAGAGGCAAATTGGGGCAACTTTGCTCCTAATTGACTTGGACCTTATCATAACATACAAGCATGACCCAGGGACTTATTAGACCTTGAACCCCTTCTTATGTCTTGTGTCTTCGACCATTTTTATTGTTAGTCAAGTACTCGCCTACTTGACACGTAACTTGAGCTCGTCCCTTGAGCAATCCTCATCCCTTTCAACCCTATTCCTCTTAACAATTCCTATAACCCTTTTATGCTGCATGGATGCTTTGTCCTAATAAAAGGGCGTCCTTGAACTTTTACAGTCTTGTCCATGACTCACATTTCTCAAAAAAAAAAAAAAAAATCAAAATCAAGATGTCAAAACATATCCAAGGTCACAAAATCAAATCAAATCAAAAAGACAGACTGATCCCTCGAAGGACAGCTGTACTATCATTGCTGTAGCTAATAGACTGATCCCTCGGAGGACAGCTATTCAGACTTTTTATCAAGCAAACATATAGACCACTCCCTCGAAGGATGGCTATGACTAAATCTTGCTACAAACAGCACCTTTCTTAGAAGCTTCCCGCATTGATCAGCTTCGCAAACTGACCATACATCAAAAGACATCTCTATGTAGGCTTCCCGCATCGATCAGCCTGCACCCAAAAAAAAAAAAAAAAAAAAAAAACGAGTCATGGACTTGGCTTGTAGTTTTCTCAGGGTCTCTTATAAAAAGGGGCACGGTTATTCCTGCTCTTAAACTGGGTTACCCTATCCTCCTCCTATCACCTGCTCAAGGGTCGACGACGTAATGCATGAACGGGGTTTTGGTTCTAATAACCCCTATCTATGCTTCCTTTCTGGTCCTTGTCAATGAAAGAGCGATTTGCCTTTCATCTTTTCTCTACACTTTGGTCACATCAATTGTCGACTCATCCTTAACCAAGCCATTTTCATCATTTTCAGCTGGCATCACCTTGTCCTTTTCACATAGTTTCTATGGACACCAATACACATGGAAACTACCGACCAGACCCAATTTATGCTAAGCATAAACCAATACTTGCTGAAGCATAAATAGACCTCCATTCATTTTTAGCATACATCCATCACGACAATGGAAACTTGCTAGAGATGAAAGACTCTCGACCAATTCTACAGAATACACCATCTATAGCATCATTTTATCCTCATCTTAGCCTCATCATTTTGACACTTGACCACATCCAATCATCGACCAATCTTCTCAATTCGCCCAAACTACATTGGTCTGAGGCCCTATGACCAGGGCTATGTAGGCAGCACTCAGATACCACATCTTCTGAGGTTAGCTCGACCACCCCCATTTGTTTGTCTCTTTGATGGACAAACCTTCTCTTTTGTGACTTTAATCACGCCCAACTCCGTCAACTTTGACCAAGACCAATCATTTCCTTTGACCAAGACCGATCATTTCCTTTGACCAAGACCAATCAATCTCTTTGACCCTTCCTCCCTTTCAGGGAGAACTACATTGGCCTGAGGCCCTTCACACAAGGGCTATGTAGGCAGCACTCAGATCACAAGATGTTTTTTGAGGTTAGCTCGGCCACATCCTTTCGTCCATCCATCCCCTTGACCAATGACCATTGGAGATCATGCGTATCTCCTTCGACCTTCGACTACTTCCAAGCCAATGTTGCCTTGGTTGTTTTTGTATGTGTGCTACCTCATGGCTGGTTAGCAGAATTGTCCGCAAACTATTTTTGACCCCTCACAAGTATAGGATCGCAAGCCGGTTGATCCACACTACTTGTGACTTTTTCGTGATTCTAGGAGCACTTCCTGAGCCTGGGATACCTGGAACATGACGACCATTTAGAGCTTTAGCTTAGATTGAGTGACCCGATCAGCAGACGACTAAATGCTGGGGCCTGGTTACTTCAATTTTGGCACTCCTTGACCCTCGACATGCAACAATTTGACCCTACCTATCCCGTGACGTGGTATACGCGCAATCACGACTTTTGCAGCATTTTCACTCACTTCTCATCTTTCTCATCCACCTTTTGTCAAATCAGCACCCGACATCAGGTTCCCTTCCCTCGACTCCCACTTTGAGGGGGAATACCTCATCCTTACTTCGAGGCAATCCACATCATCCTTCACCTGGGGCAACCACCTCCTGTTTTTGTCTTACAGTTCGTCCAGAACAACCAACAAGACAAAAAGGGGCAAATGTAGACACCTAAAAAGTGTCTAACCCTTGGTCTTCCTCTCTCCCCTTGGTCCCTTGCCACTTCGACTATCCTTAACCTACCTAGGTCTTATTAATTGAAAATAATCATCTATTTTTAATTAATAAGTCCATTTTTCCCTCTCCTTGCCACCTCTCCACCCTAGGATACCCTTCTTGGATCCCCTTCATTCCCCACATGGCCATTTAATGCCTTAGACTCCCATTCCAATCTCTTCACTCACCCATTTAACCTCCGTCGACCGTTTCATCCTCGCATTCATTTGACCTGGCGGCTGGAAAATGGATAGAAGGCTATTTTTAGCCTTTTTCCAGCCTTTTAGCTGCTGACGTCGGTCAGCCTTCGACCGACGTCGGCGATATTGCCGGCGTCGGCACCTTTCATAATGGCTTCTTCACCGTTATCTCTCTCTCTTGGCTCTTCTTCGCTCGCTGCATTTCTCTCTGGCATCCCAACTCTTGAACCTTCGTATTAGACCCTTGTATCAGTCCTTTCACTTGACCTCTCTGCCAATCAATCTGACTCTCTCCCTCAGGTACACAGCAAGCTTCTGCAAGTGAACGACAGGGATTCTTCATCAGCAATAGGTCTTCACATCCGGCATCACCAGCAACAAGATCAACACCTTCTTCAGCAGGGCACATGTAAGTACTCTGTTTGTTTTCCTTATGCTTTCTAGTCATTTCTAAACTAGATTTAGCACTTCTTTCCCTCAATTCTGACTGTCACCCAGACCCGGATTCCTATCTCCCTGATTGGCGTCCTCTATCTCTCTATCCCTTTCTATCCATTTGACTCCCCTGTATCTCTGCACAGACCCCCTGACTGCCTCAAATCAGACTCAAACCCGTCCACAGACCATCCTTAAACAGACCACAGACCAACCCCAGACCATCCACAGACCAAGCCCAGACCAGACTCTGTCCAGACTCGACCAGAACCTGCCTAAAACCCCATCCAAGCCTATTGCCCTGACCGACGCCGGTCATTACCCCCACCGACGTCGGCAGACTAACCGACGTCGGCAGACCCGACAACCGATGCCGGTGAGACCACCGACGCCGACGACTGCAACCAGGCTGACAACTTCTTCCAGGTAAGCCTTTGCTTTCTTTTCTCTTTGAGTTTGCTATCATTTCAGTCTATTTTAGCATTCTATCATTTATCAGTCACTTATCTCTTATTAAAATAGTGGGTTGACCTCCCTTAAGGAAGTTCTCATACTTCTGGGAACAGGCTTTTGCTTGGCAACCCACCGCCTATCCATCTAACATTTTCTTGTCCAAGTTCCTTTTCTTTGCAGGTGTCATTCCTCCACAGCCAAAGAGGGGTGCTCACAAACGTCTGGATTACGGTGCGCGATCTTTATCCAGGTACTTCACATGCCTTGTCCATTTATCTCTTTAGTTTCTTCTCTCTCTTTATAATCTGAAAAAGCGAATTAGTGATAGAAACAAAGGCTGATAAGGTATTTGATAGGGTTTATAAGTTTAATCTTTATAACTTTTGAGGGTAACCAACTCATTTCCAAAAGTCTAAATAATGATCTTCAACTCTTGAAAATCATTTGATGGGCTAGGGGAAACTTTATCTTAGTTTGGTGGGTGGTTCATTGGCACAAGAAGGGGTACTAGTGTAGTCTATTTATGAGGTGGTAAATTTGGGAATATTGGCATGGGAGATCTTGGAGCAATCTTTCTAACTTGTATGAGGCAATTTTTATCCTTAATTATAATCTCATATGTAGTGAAAAGAGTTATATCCCCCATATATTGGATTACAATAACTATACCACTATTTAGGGCTCTTAAATAATAGAGAAAATCATTGTTATGTGTAGGCTTAACTAGATCTAGGGTTATATCACAAGTTATTGGGAACCTAAAATTAAAATGACTCATGAATTCTTGTGGATCTCTCTTAATAGTAGTAATCTATTACACTAAGGACATATGGTCACTTTTATCTCCAAATTACTTGCATAAGCCTTCCCCTAATTCATCCAATGAGTTGATAAAATTATGTTAGAAGCTTATATACCATTGAAGGGCCTTGCCTTTGAATGAGGAAGCTAAAATTATAATAATGACATTATCCTCAATAATATGATGTACTAAATAAATATTAACAATATCTTTGATGTGATCCATAGATGTGGTTGTATTCTCTCCAGTGAAATAGGGAATACTCTTGAGGGATGCAATGGTCATATCGTCATATTGGATGAGGTTTAGTGGGATTCATCCATTGAAAGGAGAAAATACATGATTTTTAGGGATAACTATGTAAGGGATTAGAATAAACCATACTCTTTGTTGGGGAAATATACCAAAAGGTGGCATAGATTGAGCTCTTGAGGAAGGATATCTATGATCTTTAGATCTTGTTATAGGAGATAAGTATGATTTAGTTAGTCTTCTTCTGGAGGGTGTAGATAATTAAACAAACTAAAAATTACCTATTAAAGAAGCTCTTATCACTCTTGGCATGCAAATATTTATAGATTGGTCTTCTATATATCAATTTTTTTTGGAGTCACCAGTTGCTTATTTGATTTCTTCAACACTATAACTTGCTAAGAGTAGTACCAAATTCTTAGCTGAAACTCTTTTAACTCAATTGAATTGAGTAGGTCCCATAAGGTGTCCCAAAAACTATTGTCATGTTGGAGTTAGACCACTTGAAGGAGTGATATCAAGGCTCCTCCCTCCAATTGATACAATGGGATCACTTTGAGGTTGTGGGCCAGCTATGATTAAAGTGAACCTTCAAAGAGGGTTGGTTCCACTAATGGATCACATAGAATAACACTAGCACTATTTCACTTGAAATTAAAAGGGAGATAGAAAAAAAGATTTAATTAAACTTAAGAAATAAAAAAAGAGGTGATACACCAAAATATTATGTCCTCTATTTGCTTAATCATATAAAATGAAGGTAAAATAACTAATAACAAGAAAAAATCACAATCATACAAGTCTTCTACATAAGTGTTTTATAGAGAGGTAGGGAGATTGTGAAAACACTTAGAAGATTATCAAATGGACATATAGGGACTCAAATGGTGAAACTCCATAGATAAACACTACATGAACTTAATATCACACAACCTACAACCTGTAACTAAGTATTTTATTGTATAAAAGTGAGGGAATTGGATATAAAATCAAGGAGAAATCAAATTCTTTAGATGATAAGATCAATAATCACATGAATTCACATAAGATACAAGAATTTGAGAAGGAAAAACAAACTTTATTATTCATTCAAAGGTATAAGAGTTGGTAGTACAAGTCTCTTTAGGGGCATAGTTTTGTTAAAATTAGTAGAGAGATCATGGATGGACAAATTTCTACACCATTTTTGTGCTTAAAAGACTCCCCCCTTATGGTTTCAATTTTCCTTCTTAAATAAGTAGATTCTATAGATCACGGGCCTTGATCCATCTTAACCACTACCTAGGGTAGTTTAAACATTTAATCATGATTGTGGAGGTGGTTCCAGATAGTTGGGATCTCCTCAAGATTATTATGACCACCTTGTGTAACTCCTTGCCATGCCCATTTATGATTACAACTTGTCCTATGATGATCAAGTCTAAATTACACCATATTTCCACTCATTCTATGAATTGGAGTTGAGATTCACCATGATTTATACATGAAGCCACTCCATGATTGATTCCATGAATCAATGAAATTACATAGTCTACTCATGAATTTGATAGTTAAATGGGTGAAATAGGCCATCGAATTAGTCTTAGCTAGTGCCAACATAGATTTTAAAAAACTCTTCAATGATGGGTTCTAGATAGGTTTTGACACTGAGATCATTTTGGGCTTTCTTATTTTAGTGAGTATATTCCACCTTGGGCCCCACTAACTATCCTCTTTATATTTATGGGGCCAAGTCCCCTATGATTAATAGAACATGACATCACTTTATTATCTTGGAAATCATATTATGTCACTCTACATTTTTTAGTCTAGTAAAATATTGGGTTGATAGGTACCCATGTATCCTCCTTTGATTGGGATATAAATCCCTAGGTTCTGTTGGGTCCATATGACTACTTGTGGTTGGTTCCTATCCAATTTCACATGGCTCCTTCTTAGTCTTATATTGTTCAGATGAGGATTCAAATATATTTTGACTATTATTTCTATGGTGAAATGATATTTAACCATGTGGCATCATCCTACTCACTCATTTCTTTGACACACCATTGGGCTTACACAAACCACCTTGGAGCTATAGAATAATGGGATTTATCCATGTGACATTATCTCACTAACTTTATAGTTTGGATGGTTTTTAACCTATGAAAATGGATCTAAGCTGGTAGGATTATGACATGTGGAATCATCCCACTAACCTGCTTGCCCACTACTTTGATGACATGGAGATCTATTAGGAAAATTTGAAGAAATTTGAATAAGTGTCAAAAATAATTTTTAAATAGCTTGATACTATCAAGATATTGATATGTGGTACCATACGAAGCTATAAAACCTTCAAAAATTTTACATGCTAATCTTTTGTGCAAAAAAAATGACACAATTTTCAATCTTCAAAATTTTTGTAAACTCTCAGTCCCTTAAAAGTTTTGACTACCTTTTTACTGAAAAGTGTGAAGTATGACCTCTATGAAAATATGATAAATCTTTTCTCCTTTTAAATAATTCATTTCAAAACATGTGAATACCAAAACATTGAAGCATGAATGCTTGATTCAATTCCTTACCTAGCATTTTTTATTGATTATGAAGCCCTAAATTGAATTGGACACTACTCTTCGATGGTGACTAAAAATGGCCAACATGAACATTGAAATGATTGTAGACTTAATAACAAGTTACATGATGTTTTCCATCATGGAAAAATTTTTAGGCTATAACTAGATCAACATTAGACTCGAGGACCAACATAAAACAATGTTCACCACTTCGTGGGGAACATTTTGTTTTCAAGTCATATTATTTGGTTTGAATAATGCTAAGGTAACCTATCAGTGTGCCATGATTATCATCTTCCATGACATGATGCATGACATTATTAAAGACTATGTGGATGACATATTATCTAAATATAAGACACATGTAGGCCATCCTGATGTTCTATAGAGAATCTTTGAGAGACTTCATGAATATAAGGTGTGTCTCAATATAAAAAAGTGTGTCTTCATGTCACTTTAGGAAAATTGCTAGGATTCATTGTGTCACATCAAGGCATTTAATTTTATATTTATAAGGTCAAATTGATTATGTAAATGCTGCCTCCTTATACTATTAAAAAACTATGTATTATTTAGGGAAAAATTCAATCTATTCACCAATTTATTTCCTAATTAGATGATAGATGCCACCCTTTTACTCACCTTTTGAAGAAAGATGCAGTATTTATTTGGGATACTAGTTTCCACTGGGCCTTTTAAGAATTGAATACTTACTTGGACAACCCACCAATATTGATTCCATCTATGCCATGAATACCATTATTACTCTACATATTTTCTACATAGCATGCCCTGGGGTCACTCTTGGTTCAACATGATGAGTAGGGAAAAGAGCATGAAATCCATTATTTAAGAACGAAACTTGTAACATATGAGAATGACTATATACCAATTTAAAAATCATGATTTTTAATGGTATTTTCTTCCCAAAATTTATGTTACTACATGATTAATAACAAGACCATAGTCATTGCGAAGATCGATCTGATCAACTATTTATTATCTAGAGCCACTTTGATAGGTCACATGGCCAAATGGGTGATGTTTTTGAGTGAATTTGATGTGGAACATTATAACCAAAAATCCATTAAAGGATAAATTATTTCATATCAACTTGTTGAATCCCTTATATAATAAACACAACCACTCATATTTGATTTTATAGATGATTCAATTTCAACTCTAAAAGCAATAACTATTGATTCTAAACAATGGAAATTATATTTCAATGTCTCATTCACATCCCATGGATTTGGGACTAGCATCTTGTTCATTACACCATAAGGAAATATCATTCCTGAGGCATTCCATATTAGTTTCTATTGCACTAAAAACATGGCTGAGTATGAATCACTAATTACAAGACTTTATCACACCATATAATGGAATATTTAGTAGTTAATGGTATATGGGGATTCATAGTTAATCATTAATTAGGATGTAGATCAATACCAAACAAGAGATGAGAATTTTTTTCCTTTCAAGAGTATGGTAGACAAACTCAAGTAAAATTTTGAAATTATTCAGTTTGAACAAATACTAAGTGACAATAATAGATCAATAGATGCCATTGAAACCATTAGATCCATGTTGGCAGTGGCTAACAATGTTAAAGAATATAAGTTTCTCATTGAGAGTGTTATTCAACCAGTGCATGAATAAGTCGATTCTAAAATGGTATGTGATATTGTTGGTCTTACTATCCCTTGGTACCATGACTTATATAATTATCTTCATGATCAAATTATTCCTCCAAACTTATCATAGACCTAGCATAAAGCATTCATCCATAAAACTACCCATTTTATCTCACTCAAAAATATGTTCTATTATAGGAGATATGATGGAATTCTACTTCATTATTTATCTTTAAGAGAATACAAATTATCATTGAAATACATACATGAAATAACTTATGGGGCCCACACTATAGTATTGGTCCTTGCAAAGAAACTTCTTTGAACTAGGTATTATAGGTCCATAATGGAGACAAACACTTACCAACATGTCAAGAAGTGATGCTTGTCAATGACATAGTGATTTGATTCATGATATTTCTTTTCCTCTACATACAATCACTACACATGGACATTTTATAATTAGGGACTTGATCTCATAGGAAAAATAAATCCTACTTCATCAGATGGACACAGACATATCCTAACTACCACAAACTACTTTAACAAGTGGATAAAAGCCATTACCTTAACATATATATCTGGTAAACATATTTCCATGTTTATTCATTACCATCTCATCTACTATTATGGCATTATCTCCACCATTATAATTGAATATGGTGTCATATTTAAGAACAAAGATGTCAAGGCCATCTACAACAAATTCCAAATGAAGCATAAGAAGTCCACGACCTTTTAACCTCAAGGTAATATCCTATTAAAGGCATTAAATAAGACCATTTTAAATTTTTTAAAGAATATAATCAATAAATTTACACTGTATTCTTTAGTTTTTGGCTATGAGGCCATTATCTCTATTGAGATTGATTTTCCCTCTTTGCACATTTCTCTACAAAATTTAAATGATGATGAAGAATATATAGTGGCCATATTTTAAGAGCTAGAGATCTTGGATAAGAAGTGACAAGAAACATTGTACCATTTACAAGCCTATAAAAAATAGCTACACCATATATACAACCAACATATTCTTCGTAGAGAATTTAAAATTAGTGAGTTGGTGTTAAAAGAGAATCGAAAGAATAAGAGTGTTGAATACAAGAAGAAGGGTAAGTTTGAAGCCAATTGGTTTAGGCCCTTTATTATTATTGTTAATAATGGTTATGGGGAATATGGAATGGATACACTAGATGGAAAATATATCAAGGAACCAATGGACACAATGCATCTTAAATGCTACTATGCCTAGCTAAAAATAAACCATTATCTATAAGAGCCCTCATTTGGGGGCACCCATTTCACCTTCATTATTTTACCATACCATTCCTTGGAACATTTTTATTCCTTTTATTGTGCCATTCCATGGAACATTATTTATTCATTTTATGTGCCATTCTTATTATCGATCATGATTTTGATTACATCTAATAGGTGTTGTAGACAGATTCAATGACTATTATTCCAAAGGGACTTTATAATGATCAACATCAATAACTTCTTTGCAAACAAGTGTTTTAGGATATGTCAACAAGGGTGTTACCTAATTAATATTTCCTTATAATTTCCTTTAATTTATTCTCTTAAAAATGATTTTTCCACTATGTTTCATTCCCATTCCAATCTTAATGTTGTCCAGTATCCCCTAGTGTATCAAGTTATGATGTTGGTTCATGGTAATCACCATTGTATCTAGTTTATATTTTGTTTGAGCCTCTACCTAATGATGTTTTTTTACTTTTATAGAAGGTTAATTGTACATTTAAAAATATTACCTTGATTTATTTATTCTAAAAAACCCCAAAAACATTTAAAAAACTAGAAAACCCTAAACATTACAAAATCATGAAATTGGTTTATAATTTCCATGAAAGATATAAAATCCAAAATTTATTAGGATGGAACCTCTTATCTATCCTAATTCATTTCAGATCATTCTTACCATACCATTATTTATCCTCCCATTTTTAGGATAACTACATTAGCCTAAGATCCACCAGACTATATAGGTAGTGTTCAGATTCATGGGGCACCTTGGGTCAACTCTGCTAATCTCATTCTCCATTTTTGTTACCTTATGATTTTGATATTTTGTGAGTAACAATTTTCCTAAATGATCTCTCCATTTTACAAGTCATATTAGTGGGCATTGTGCATTTTAAATTTTTTCACTCCATTTTCCTTTTCTATTCCTTTAAGCTCTTTCCATTTTGTGAGGCATGTCAATGGGCATTATGCATTTGAAATTTGTGTACTACACTTTCCTTTTCCATTCATTTATGCTCTCTCCATTTTTTGGGAAACTATTATCCTTAATGATCTCAATATTTTACGAGTGTGCCTTTCTTATTTATTATCTATCATCACATGATTATTTATCACCACTTTTATTTTATCCCATATCCCTGTGATAACTACATTTACCTAGAAGTCTATGGGATTATGTAGGCAACATCTAATTACATTGGGACATTTGGAATTAGCTTAGCCACCCCTTCTTTCTTCTTCTATTCCCATTGTTTCCACAACCAATTCATTATCTGCTTAGCCTAGGGGCATGATATCCAAAGCATAACACATTATTTACACATGCATGAATTGTTCATAAATTCATCAGTTTTATGTTTTATTGCATTTTTGGTTATATTGTTTATATTATTTGTTTATTCATTTGCTTGTGTTTAAGTACATTTTATTAACACTAAAGGATTTTAAGTTGGTCACATTTTATGTTTAGGCTATTTTTATTACTTGTTGTGTGTGATACATTATGTTTTACACTTAAAATTTGGTATTTCATATCTTGTACTTAAGTTGTTTACATCTTGTATTTTACCTCTTTTATTTTATGTTTAAATTTTTTATGTTTTTAGTTTAGGTTTTGATACTTTATCATTATCTTGAGTTGTAAATATTCACATTAAAACTGGTCCATGTGCAATTGACATATAATGTTATTATAGGTTATCTATACTTATGATGCATAATTTCATTTGAAAAATTAAAAACCATGTGATCAAGATCATACATAGCAATGTGAATCCGCAAGACATTTATAAAAGCACTATCAACCTATTCAATATATGATCATAATGACATTCCATTCTTCATAAACAAATCCCATAAAGTAAGCACAACATGTCTATTTCTATGTTACCTAGGGACATTTATCCCCTGAAGTAGGCATATGCCATCTAGTCATACTATATATACATCTATGAGATAAACATAAGTACAAATTGAGCTAACATAGAAGATAATAGAATCATTGTAAATAAATATACAACAAGATGGATATTATGATCAACATATCTACATATAATATCTCATTTAGTGTAAAAATAAAGAACATCACAAAATAATATCAAGAGTCCATATAAAATAATCATAAGCTAAGATGAATTCCATATATATCTCAAAATAATAGTTTTACACATCGAAAGAATATATACATCTCTTATAAATGTAAAAAATGTGGAGATAAAGATATAATCTCTAGGGGGAATCTAATCAAAGCTTTATACTATGCTTGGTGCTATTGATGGTGGTGGACATGGTGGTGGTGGACCCATCACTATCCAATGTGGAGTTAGTTATGCCATAGATCACTCTAAAGCTATAATGTGTCATGACCTAGATGTCCTACTAGTCCATTAACTCTATGAATATTATTTATAAGTAGGATATGTATGTTTTTTTGAGATCACTACATCATATAAAATATGATAGTAAGTGATATTTTACTTCATGTATAAGACACCATCCTTCACACATAAGGCATCATCCTTGGTTGTGATCATGTTAGCCAGTGCTCTAGATATCTCCTAATCTAATATAACCTATCAAGCCTCATCCATATCCCCATAGAGCCTATGAACATCACCAATGGCCATGTCTCAGTCCACATGAGCTCTATCCTACTCACTCATGACTATCACTGAATTTGCATCCCATGTTGTCAAATGAGCTTAAACACCTATCAGCTAGTCAACCTAACATATCCATATATCAATCTATATATTTTGGGTTGTAATGATGCTCTATACCTTATGGTTTCTCCTTGGGCTATAGTTATCTCATCTTGTAACCTAGCCACATCTTGAGCTACACCTATAGTATTTGATGAATGTGTTGTGATATTATATTTCAACCTATAAATAAGTGCTTGATTATCTATTAATCTCCTAATACCAAAGATCCTAGCCTCTTTTTTCCTTATGCTAGAGGCCCAACCTCCCCTGTCCCTATAACTTCACCTATGCCATATGTCCCAACATCTCTAATACATGTATCCTATCCTGAGGTACCACTTACTTCCTTGACCATCTTTGTATTTACTAGAGGAACCTATCCTCCATATCCAAATCCATCTTAATCTCCAAATCCATTTACATCCCCATCACCACCCTATACAAATAGGAAATATCATAATTATGTCATATGTTGTACAAGGATATGAAGAACTTGCTTTAAGGGATGTTGTGATAGAACCTAAATAATTTATAGGGGGATAACCTATGGTATCACTTATTTTATGGGATCTTATCCCTATATATATGATTTTCCATCATATCTCCTATATTGCACTCTCCTCTAGTGTTGCCTTTGCTATTGGGGTTGAGGTCTAGTTAATTAGATGGGTCAAAAGCTTGTGCACCATGGTGTGTAAGCATATTCCATGTCAAAATATATAAACCTACTTGCATAAACCCACACTATGGGATGTACCATATCAAAATTAGTAATATCATGGGCTCTTAGTACTAGTAGCCTAAACTCTCTAATCTTTCATGCAACATATTCAAAGAAGTGATGATCATTTAGCACATGTTGACAAAATTTGTACTGCCACTATATGTGATTTGGATTATGACTCTCCATAATGAATTTGTGTTAACCTAAATTTAACATGGTTTCAACATATATATGGTCACAAAACCATCCTCTATCTATCCAAATTAAATGGTCATATAGGGTTACCAAATAAAGTCATCATCTACCATCTTGTCGATGGCTCATTAGTAAAATAATAAGTATCATTGATGGCCTTGTAGACTTGATATTATCTAGAAATGACCATAGGAAATAATATTCTTAGGTCCCCTCTAAAACCATTGACTAACTATTCACTCTAAAGTAATGTGCTCCCATACCTAGAACTAGAGTTGAGTGTTGTGTCTAATACTATGACCCCTATGATAAGTGATCATATGTAAATCATGAGAGAGCTAAGCCATTATCACATGACCCCATACAAAGTGAGTGGTGAAATATAACATATCTCTAACCACTCCTATGAGATCTATCTAAAATAATCATTTGATTTTTTTAGGTAGTAAGAGGCTGCTAACAAGAGCCATCATGATTAATACCTCTTGGGGTACTAAACCTTGTGCTGGAGGTGGTGTCACTTTGGGAACAATCACTAGAGGCAAAGTGAGGTCCTCAAAAGTGTCAATGTCAATATACCCCTCTATAATCATAAGATCTATCACACTAATAATATCCTCAATTACCATTATCCTACCCTCCAACATCTATTAGATCTCCTAACTGTGAATAGGAACTAATAAGATCTTGTGAACATATTCTAAAGTCATAGTAGCCTCACTGGTTAGTAGATGAAACTTCTAATTATTAGAGTGAAAATTCTCTACTAGAACTAAATAATAAGCATTATCGACTCAAATAACTAGTGTCTAGGCTATATGACTTAAATCCACTACCTCCAAGAGCCCCACTATCTCATTTGTCATGATCCTAGGCTAGTGTAATACTCATGACTATATCTCACACACCATCATGAATCCTAATCATTCCTATGTATCACACACCAAATATAATCATTTCAATCACCTATCTATTTTTCTTCTAGCTAATTAATTTACCATTTTCTTCTAGTTTTAGACATATAATTTTACTCTTTTATCCTAGTTTGGCTTTTTTCCTAGATTGTTTTACATTTTTTGTGAGCTCAACATTTTCTTTAGTGACTTCATTGTTTGATAGATAATTTTCAATAATCTACATGGATATCCCATCATTTTACTTTTCTAGTCTATGACTTCACTATTTCATCGGTCACTCTTATCATTATGCAGGATGACCTTGTTGTTTTTAGCAAATTTTCCAATCTTGTGCACCATGTGTTCATCAAGTAAATTCACCATTTAATTGGTGATTCCACCATTTAACTCATGTTTTCACCATTCTCTTATATATATCATCATTTACATGATTTTTGGTGAAATATGTGAATTCAATGTTTTAACATTTTTCTTATGTTTTGGTGATCTCATTGATTTTCATGCGATATTATCATTTGTGTGGATTTCCTACCATTTACATTAACTATTTCATCATTTTTATCTTTTTGATAATGGTGAAAATTCCTTTTCATCTACTTTTAGGGCCTAATAAATCCCATAACTATAAAATTGGATGAACAAAAAGGTTTGAGGTTGATGTTTCTAGGGGGTCTATATAAGATAGGGGTCGCCATATATGGATCTAAAGTGAACACTCTAACCAAATAGAATATAACCTATAGCATACATATAAATGTTATAAATGTAAAATTAGATGAATAAAAAGGGTACTTACTGATGCCCTAATCCTTGGTGGTTGTTGGTACTCTTGAATGCACTCCCCAAGGTATCTATGGTGAGGTATATTTTATATTTTCTTTGTTTCTCTTATGCAAAAAAACTAGAGCTCTGAATTGTAATAAAGGAGGGTAAAAATGAATATTCATCACACCTAGGGGTGAATTTATAGTCAAAATTTTAAATTTTTACCATTGAGCCTATTTTTTATCCCTTTTTCTTCTTGAGAGGCTCATTTTTTCCTCATTTTCTTAATTTATAATCTATTTTATTTTAACTACTCTATTTTCCACCTTTTCTATCGAAATACATGTTTATTTCTTCTATTTGAGGGCCTACCTATCACAACATAATTTTTTACATTCTACCCTTGAGGGGGAATTATGGGCCTACCCAATAATGTTTGGGGCATTTTCATTATTCTTAGTGCATTTTTTGAGCAATTAAATGTTTTCTATTTTTTTATTTCAATTTGTGTTTTCTTGTTTCATGTATGCCTATTTTTTCCCTTTTCTGTTGTTGCCTCAACTTAGTCCATAGTGTTGATAGGGCCATCATCATGGTGATTCCTATTATGTAGCTGTATTTGAGTCTATTCATTGGCATATGCTGGAATTTCCATCATGATTTTAATCATTGGTGTGAGGTTGTCATTTATCTATTGGATTGAGGGTCAACCTTTATGCATGTTTTGTCTCAAATGTCATGGTATTTTATATCCTATTGCACACTATTTTGGTGTTATATAAAAAAATCACTATGTTAAAAGTTTAATAAAAAATGCTACAAAAAGAGCTCTCCTTGTTTTTTATCCACACACTAGTTTATCACATGCCTAATCATCATTTCTCAGAATGAAAATCTGCCCTACTAGGGTAAACCATTTAGACTAATCAACAATCAAACCTTCCCTATTGGGGAAACTCATTAGATCAAATGATAAAATATGCCCTACTAGGGCACATTGTTATAAATCAACCAGGACTACCCTTTTTGGGGACAATTCCCTTATTTAATATTTCTTCTAATTCCAAGCCCATAACTTTCACCCCATTTAGGGCAAGTCAAAGTGTGCCACTTATTTTGGGATGTATCCTTCCCACTTCCCCCCATCTTGGGGTTAATTTATTCCTATTTTCCTTCATCATTAGAAATTAATGAGTATCAACATTAGTCATTTAGATTAACCTCATCTATGGGTTAATTTCATTCTTATTCTCATTTCTTCCATCTTTTTTCAAGATCCCATGCATTTTTTCATCTCTAACTACCCTTTAAATGGGGAATCATGGGTCACTGATTATTTCTTTAGCCAATTTTTTTCTTCTTAATATCTTTTTCATTCTTTGAAAAGATGTTATTGTGCCTAGTGTATCGTGACACCTTATCAAATAGGGGAAAATGTATACACTCAATTCTCACCATTGTTGTGTCAAAATTATAAGTCTGAATGACTTCCCACAATAATGCACAAAGTAGACTAAAACCATGAAACACTCTGATTTATTAGCACATGTCACGTGCAATCATTAAACTATGTCAATATGTCCTTAATTTTGGTATTATCCTGTATGCAATCATCACCTTTTTCTAATTCATTTCTAGTTAAATTATTATCTAGAAAAGTGATGTTTATGACTAATAGTGCATGGCAACTAATCAAATTCTAAGAATTATAAAAAACCTAATTAGAATCGCTTAGCTAATAAAATCTAATTAAAAAATCCTTATCAAATTAGTGAATATCTAATTTTGGAAAATAAAAATTCATAAAATATTTGAAAAGGTGACATCATCAATCATAAAGTCAAAAATGTAAAATATCAACATAAATGTAATAAAAATTTGAAATATTGAGCCATGCCTATTTATTACTCCCTTCTTATAAAATATTAATTACAACATTAATGGCATTTGGTCTCTATAGTTGAATAAATATTGGACCACCCATATTGGTCTTGTGATGGTAGAGGAAAATTATAAATATAAGGGCCACTATGAATAATTATCAAGATTTATTATATAAAAATATAATGCCAAAATCATGCTAAAAGTTTCACCATTTATTCATCTTGATTGAACAAATCCTTTGGTGGATGTTGATGCCTCTATGTGTACCATAGATGTCTTTAGTGTTCAATAACACTTCTCATTTTAGAATTATAGGAATTAAAAGTATGAGTAACAGATTGTGGCAACTTAATGTTACCTATGGTGAAATAGTGATAAAGTAATGTTTAACTATTTCCACAAATTTATGTTAATTAATGGTTGGGAGCCATCATGGTATATGTTTTTTTAAATTGTAGGTATCTATGCTAATACTTAGTGAATTATGATCAAAACTTAAGCTATAGACTAGTCTAAATGAAATTTAAGCTATAGTGATTTTCTTAAAAAAATTAGAAAAAGGGAAGCGTAAGGTAGAAAGAAAGTGAGTGATTACTTATCTTAGCCTTAAACATTATGAAAAAACTTCAATTACAATTGAGTATGCACTCAAACCAATATATAGTGAAATATAGCCTAAGCTCAGATTTCACTATACACTAGGCAAACTTTAAAGGATGATGTAAAGAATCATAAGTAAGAACTAGATTTACTTAAAAGATTTTATACCATAATACAAAGAAAAATGAAGTGAATCAAATCCAAGATCTTTCAACTAATATAGCATATGCACAAATAAGAAACCCTGTAAATAAAGATGCAACCCAAAATTCATATAAACTATTCAAATTTAAGACTCAAGACTAGAAATTGAGAGGAAATATATATATTAATAATTAACACATAAATTTTGGACATTCTTTACAAAATTCCTTGATAGTATAAATTTCTCCAGGTATACAATTTTTTTAGAAATTCTACCCCTTACAAAATGGTAATACTATTGTTTATAGAAAGACAAGGTAGTATACTAGTCAGTTACTAGATACAAAATGTAAAAAAGATAAGGATAGCTACCCTTAAAAATATCTAGAATACATTTGCTTTTTTAGACAAGATTGACCTAGAGGCAATATGCTAACATACTAGCATATGCCTTACAAAATAATATTCCCTATTTCAAATATTACAATGTTTTACAAAAAAGGATTATTAAATAAGCTAGAGGGCCCATTGTCGAAGGGTCTCCTTATTTCTCTTATAGAAGTTCCATGGCCCTCTGATGTTATTCCTTAATAAGCTCTAGATACACAACTAGTTTTAGGAGGTAGACCTCTTCTTAGTCAATTAAGTCATCAAATTCTCTATCATATTTTGCCATAGCTTCTTTGATACTCCAAGCTTCTGTAATCTTTTCCTTGGCTATGAAGATCATGCCCAAAATATTTACATTATCATTGCCTGATTAACTTTGGTTCTTTCCCTTGTCTTCCTGCATTACCAATGTAACTCTATGCTTATACTATATATCATCAATAATACCCAAGGATATGGAATTTTTAGGATTTGCTAACATAGTGCCTAAGAGTTTCTCAATTCTAGTGATCAATTCATTATCATCAACCATGAGTCTATCCAAACTCTTTATCCACATACTTAGACCCTGGATCTTGTCTACCACTATCCCCAATATAGCATTCAGGTGGGCCAGGCTGATGGTTTTGAATTTGAGGATTATATCCCTGATCAAATTGCTAACGAGATCCCTTATTTTGGTCTTTACCTCCTACCACTCTATTATTAATCCATTAGCCACCTCACCTTGTTGGCTTAATGCATCTTTCCTTAGTTTTATTAATTTAAATGAATCAAACATATCAAATAATGATGCTTCAAACATATCAATTATAACATTATGCACTAATAAAATGGCATGTGTCTTTAAGTTTTCCTTTTCCTTTTCCAAATTCTAAATCCTTTGTTTCATTTCTTTCATGCTAACTCTAACTTGAGATGAATGAGCCTCTGTTAGGCTCTCAATATATTCCTCATGGATAGGAAGTTTACCAAGTTTCTTCCCTCCAATTAGGGTTAAGCCTGTAAAGGGATTAACCTTATAGAAAGTGAACTCCTTGATTCCTACCATGGCCTTTTTTATAGTGACCCTCACTAATCTAGTTGCTTCTAGATTGAATTGCATAGTGGTGGATGATTCTATGAATTTTAGAGGTTCTAGAACCTCTACCCTTGTGCTACTTGATGTTCTTAGAGCATCCATATGCTTACTTTATGGACTTGTAGTAGTCACAATTATTCTCTCTTCTTGTTATTTCACTAAAGCCCTTATCCATGACTTGATTTCTTCATGAACATCAATGTTGACAAATTTGGTCAAGGCCCATGAGTGAGAGTAGGAAGGGATCTTCTGCAACTTTCCATACATGAACCAATTAAGGATGATTGGTCCATGAATGGGTAACTCCTCACTAAATAAGTTGATATAACTTGTGGGATGAGTGAGAGTCAACTTTGGCCTTTTTTGTCTAATAGGGATAATTGCTAGTTCTGCTTTCCTCTTCCTATGTTGGGTCATTAAGACTAGGTCCAAGGAAACTTACTTCCCCTTATCCTCTTACTCAACCTACTCTACTTGAAATTAAGCCTCTTTAGCCTATGCTTCTTCATCCTCAAAGCCATATGCCTCAATAAGGACTTTGAGGGCTTCCTTTACCATTTTATCAAGCTTAAGGGCAATAATATCTAAATTCTCAACTAGGGATGGTGGTCTATCAGGAGGGGATGAAGACGAAGGTCCCTTACTAGGTCTCTCTAACTTCTCCTGGTTTATTATACAATTTATGCTTGGGGATATGGTGTTTCCATCTGGATCTACTCCTAGGGTGGCTTATAAGGTCCATGAAACAAATGGTACTAAAGGGGATACATTTTCCATATGTCCCCATTATTTTCATCACTAGTTAATATATGCATGAGCTTGAGGTTGGTATTCTTGAATTTGGCTAACACTACCTCAAAATTTATGGCTTTTATGTATAGGGGGTCATGAGAAACCAACTAGTGCTCAGTTATTGGCTTGGACAACTACTTGATATTTAAATGGTTTCCCACCACATTATTTGGATCCCACTATTTGAGATCATCCAATTAGAACACAAAAGAGTCCTTATACCTAGACATGGTGTCTTCCTGCTTAAATATTATAGAACTATCCTTCCAAGTATCAAAGTAAAGGGGTGGAGGAGGCATTTCCTTTTCTCTTTACAAACTCCATCAAAAACATAAAGGAGTTGGGATATAATTTCCTAATCTACCAACTTGGGAGGAATGTAGATATCCAACTTGTAGGGTTGGGTCATAATATCCTCAATTTTGGTAACAATACAATCTAGTTAAAACTAGATATCTCGTATCATCTCTACATATTTTTTTATCAAAGGGGGAATCCTAGTCATGGGAACCCTTATGATGGCCTCCACTAATGTAGGATAAACATAATCACATATGAATTTCATGTGGTGCCTATATTTGAAGATGTGTAACTTTGAGTAGTTGTGGGAGATGGTGGTTTTACCCTCTAGAGATTAGTTCTTGATGTTTGGGACCTTGGTGGAGGCTAACAAGGCATCTAGCAGTTAAGACATCATGAAAAATTAGTTACTTTCCTTGCTCTTGATAGCTATGAATTATTTCCCTAGGAAGACACTAATCACATCCCCTATTGAAAGAGTGAGATTATTCTCTACCATGAAGTAGACGTAGGACACCTAGATCTTATTAACATATGTGGTTATAAGGGCTATAAATATTATATTTAATAGGGTAATGATTACTCTAATCCATTCCCTAAACTAGACAATTGGGATCTTTCCCTCAAAGTCCTAAAATATATAGTTCCCTTAGAATAACCATGGCCTTAGGATGGTGTCTAGGTCATGTTCAATGGTCCATCCTTTGATTGTGGGAAGGTCTACATGGGGTTTTAGGAGCTTATAATATTTATCAAAGGCTAGTGGGGTAATACAAGTGACTATACTAGAGTTACCCTCATGGATAATCTAATCATTATCAATTCTACAATCAATAAAAATTAGAGCAAGGACATAAATGTAATGAAGTACATCTAGTTTAGTAGTAACATGGTGAAGCCTAGTCATTTGAACTACAACTAGTTCATAATACTTTATGATGATAGTAGTAATTATTTGCTCCTCCTTGGTAATGGGATGAATTTCCTTTATGGTCCATAAGAGCTCAGACTAATTCTAATTTCCATTGTTCAAGGCTATGACATCCAGCTTAGTATCCTTGAAAACCTTTCCTTCACTATCTATGTATAGGTACAACTCTATCTCATCTGTTAATTGTTGTCTTCAAGATATCATGGATTTTATGATTAGAAATTATTCACAATTAGATTACAATTAATCTCTTTTTATCTCTTTCATGCTCAAAACACAATTAAGATTCTTTTGAATTCACTATAATCAATCCAAGTTTACTTAGGGTCATTTAATGCAAGTTTAGGGATTCAAAGCTTTAATGATGGTAACCCATTTAGAGTTTAACTCATACGTGATTTGGATTTGATTTAAACCTTTGAATTTATACATTTGCATTCTTAGGCACATAAGGTCTCTTCTTTTGTCTCTTTCTACTTGTGTGGCACATATGTGGCATTAATTTGGAACCTTTCATGGCATTTTTCATAAATGCCTTTTGAGTACTAGCTATTGGAATTTAAAAACGACTTTTTTTTCTTGTGCCATTGGATCAAGATCCTATGAGTGACTGTGAACCATTGATCATAATCTAGGACCTTTGTCATTATTATCTCTTTTGGTACCAATCTCTATGGTTTTACCACTTGGTACCTCTATAAGATTTTTAAGCTATAACACCTTTGTAAGTGATATGTCGAATGCACATCTACCATTTGTCAAACTTGTGGGCTCTCAGAGCTTCATTGAAAATTCATTAGTGCCTTCACACCATTGGATCATCCTTCTATGATAAAGCATGAGCCATAAGATCTACAAAGATGCATGGGCTTTAAGTCAGTGCATAATCATGAAAGGAACTTCAGCTAAAATGTTTTTACCTAAGTCTATTTCATATTAATTAACACAAACAAACTTAGGTTAAAATATTTTACACTATGTTTAAAATCAAAGGGCTTAGGTGGGGACTTAGGTTTAAACATTTTAGGCTAAGGTTTGTTTTGTGTTTATTAAGCACAAAATGAACTTTAGGCTAAAGTGTTTAAACCTAAGTTTTTTAGATTTATACAAAGGGGTCATGGCTAAATATTTTAGGCTAAAGTCTACATTATGTTTAATGAACACAACATATACTTTGGGATAAAATACTTATGTTAAGCTCTTAGAACATTTCCAAAGGGGTTAAAATGATATAATGATCAATTGCCAAATTTTGACATAAAGATTAATTATATTAATAAACATAATTAAATCCTTCGGTTAAAAGAATTTGGGCTAAGTTTCATGTTGTAAAGACCCTTTTAAAATAAAATTTAGTATGAGTCTCTATCCTAAGGTTCATGACATTCAAACAAATGAAATAGGGACCTTAAGATATAGACTTAGGCTAAGTTCATTTTGCATATATTTAGACTATGAGACTATTTCAACATTCATAGTTCAAAATATTTTAAGCGTTTGGACATCTTCCAAAGGTTTTCAATCATCTTCACAATAATTTATAGGATTTTTAACAACATTTTGGAGTCTTTCTTAGTTCTAAGAAAAATTATTCATTAGATTAAATTTGATAGTCTTGTGGATGTCAAATACATCCTCACGAACATCAAATGATAGTCATGTAAACATCAAATTTAGGCTCATGAAATTCTTAGTTTTGACGGGCTTAAAGTGGATAGTCATACGAACATCAAATATGGCATTGTAGGAGTTAAATTATGGTAACGTGAATATCAAATTTAAGCTCATCAGATTCTTATGTCCTAGTGTGAGAGTGACACTTGGCACCTCTTCAAGGCTTCCTAGAATCTCAAATTCAATTCACTCCATTAGATCAAGAATCATGATGAAGTGAGAGCCACTTGATCATGATTTGGGAGATTTTTCATGATTGGTACCTTCTAACAAGTGGGGCCCTTTGATTTTAATCTTAAAATGTGGGAGTGCTATGTAGAAACTCTATGAGATCTTGAGATTTTAAATTTTAAATGATATCTTCATTCCATATAATCTTTAATCTATGATGAAGTGAGAACTATTGATCATGATTCAGGAGCTTAAACATGATTGGTTCGAAGGATTAAGTGCTCAAATTTGTTAGGATTTATTCATGTTGTCTGATCAAAAGGTCACAAAGAAATGTATACCATTGGATCTTATAAGATTCATGTTATTTAATGTTAAGACTTGGGCCTTTCTTGCTTTGTTGGATCATGCCTCTTGATGAAGAGAGAGTTGTTTGATTTACAAAGATGCACAAAAAATAAGCTAGTACTTGAGACTAAATGCAAACTTAGGCTAAAGTGTTTAGACTAAGGTTTCATTTGTATTAATAAATATGAATGGGGCCTTAATATTAAAGCGTTAGGCTAAGTGGGAAATAACAAAAAAAACCATGAATTTAAACATAAAAATATTTTATAAACATAAACATTAGGCTTGGGAGATAAAAATTTAGGCTAACGTATTAAGACTAAGGTCTCATTCATGTTAATAAACATGATCATGACCTTAGGGTTAAGGCTTTAGGCTAAATCTATAATAAAGAGGATCATGCTATAAAAGAGAATCTACTAGGAAAATCAAAAGGGACCCTTAGCATAAAATTGGACCATGTTATAAAATAAAGAGGACCTTGCCAACAAAATATTGAACCATGTTAGAGATATAGGAAACATAAGGGAAAAAATAAAGAGGGATCAAAGCATATATTTTTAAGTTAAGGTTTGGTTGTATTAAAAAATATAAATAAACCTTAACATAAAAATATGACTTAAGTCTAAAACCAATATAAAGTATTTCCACCAATTTTCTCCCACCAAATTCAAATTCAAAATTGAACCAAGGGTTTATGCCAGCATTTTAGAACATGAATCCTTCAACAAGGACTCTATTAAACCTATAGCTTAAAGACACGAGGACCAATCATTAGCAATGTTAGGTAGGATTCAAGTTAAAACATAACTTAGTAATCTAATTTTTTGAAAAGTAGATGATCTTCAAATTCTAATAATTATAAAAAATAGGCCATGCTTTCAGGGTTAAGCTTTAAACCATCTCAACATTCCCAATTTCAAAAAATGAGGGTATGTTGACCTCAACAAATGATGAATTTCAAGGAAAACATAGAAATATGTTAGAACTTAGAGACCTTGGTTTAGATAAAAAACTAAGTCATCCACTTCATTTTATCAATGTCATTGTCTAGATTATTTTATGGTTGAAATAAACCTTACAATTTTAAAACTAGGATCAGACTATAAGACATAATCATATTGTGTGTGTGATTTGATTCCACTTACCATTTACCAAGGAATTTAAGAATCAACTTCTAGGTTTCATATCCTTAATCATTAACACTAACTTAGATCATGTTTAGATATTCATTAAGAACCATGCTTATAGATAAGGGATGGCTTGGGCATTGCTTTGCTACTAGCTAAGCATCCATAGCCTCGATAGAGATGCCTTTGGCTCCACTTAAGGCCTTACTCCACTACTATCTAGGTGTCCATAGCCCCAGTGGAGGTTACCAGAATCACCTATACTTGAAAAAGCTTTTGATTTTGCATTGCATATTTATTTTTTTATGTTTTTATGTTTTTTATGCTTTCAACAAGGTTGGGAACCAAGGTAGCCAGGTTTAAGGATTTGATCAAATGTTTGATCTTTAGAAAATAAATTATGGATATAACCATTGTCCTAAGCAAGGATGTTTATTAAGCGCAAGTATGATTATGTCTCAATAAATTGAACTTTGATCCTTTTAGTGAAAATCTTATTAAAACCAATTTTAGGTCAGGATAATGCTTAAGTTCTCATGGAACAATTGGTTTATTTTATTGGTCTTTACCAGTTTCCTCAAATAACAACATGAGGATCATATTTTAGAACCATGGTTAGCATATGCATTAGGTTTATACCCTCCTTTTTGATCTATGGGACTTCAAGCATCTAAATAAAATTTGAGCTCAAGGTTATCCAAAAGGACTTAGTGGAATCAAGGAACAAGGCAATGAAAACAAACACACAACAAAAATTAGCAAAGCAAGACACAAAGGGAAACAAACAAATATACACATGCTTATATACAAACAAGGGATAGGATGAAAGAATTGAAATAAAATAATTAGCCTACCTATACTAAGCCTAACCACCTTACAATTTTACTCCATAAAGACTTCAGGTGGAGCAGTAGAGAAGTAATGCTTGAGGTACTACCCGTTGGTGGGTAGTGTGAACTCTAATCCTTGCAAGTCTTTGAGCTTAAAGGTGTTGTCCCCAATGCTCATAGGTGCCAATCCACATAGGTGTGAACTTTCCATGCTTGCCTTTAGGCTTAGATGCTTTGTCCCAAAGAAGAACTAAGTCCCCTTATCTAAACACCTTGGTCTTTGATATTTTATCAAACCATTTCTTTATTATGGTATGATGTTTTTTGAAGTTAGTTAAATCTTTCTCCCTTGCATTCTCCATCTAAATGATGTCCAATAGTCTTGACCCTAAAAGCTCATAGCTTTCCTCCATGTAATCCTACATGAATTTGTATGTAGGTAGCTTGAGAGTGATAAGATAGATTGGTTCTTGGACCTACATCAATAGAAAGGGTGATGCCTTTAGAGCTTGCTTGATCCTTATCCTATCTGCCCATAAGGCATACTTAAGAAGCTTATGCCAAGTCCTGGGCTTGTTTGCAGTAGACTTTTTGATTACCTTCATTAGGTTCTTATTGGTAGAATCAAACACTCCACTTCCTTAGGGTTAATTTTTGGATGAGAACTTAAGATAAATGCCTTTATCATAGGCCCATTCTATCATATCAATGGATATAAATATAGATCCATTGTCACACACCAGAGAGACTAGAGTTCCAAATCTATTATAGATGTTCTCTTCTAAGAATTTGATCACTTCTTTAGTCCTAAATTGTCTGGTGGCTATAGCTTCATTCCACCTTATGCAATAATCTGTGGCAGTTAGGACATAATTTTGACCTTCATATGAATTGGGATTGATCACCCCAATAAAGTCTAACCTTGATTGTGTAAAGGGTTTTGTAGACATCAAAAATTTACACGCCATGATTTTAAATGTTGAAATACCCCTTAACAACCTTAGGAACCCCTTAGGACCAATTTAACCTTATAAAACCTAATGAAGCTTAACTATCATTAGTTTGACTAAATGGACTTAACCCAACCTTTTACCTATTTTACCTTTCACCCTCAACCACTGATGGTTAGGTTGACCACTGATAGTCACCTTGACTATCGATGGTCAAGGTCCACCTCCTCAACCACTGATATGAAAACTCACCTACCTTGATTTTATAAAAATAATTCATCTAAATCCTATTGTGAGTCATTGCATGTGTGAGTTATTATTATAAGGCCTGGTTCACACCTTATTGTAACTCTTTTGCCTTGTCTATAAGTAGAGAGGAGTTGGGAGGTGAAAGGGATATATAATTGTTATCAAGATCTTGTACATCTAGGAGTTTATTTTTCTAGGTTAATCATTATTATCAATCTAGTAAACCAACTACTATATTAGATAGCTGACTTGCCACCATCTCTCCACCAAGTTTTTAGGTACCGTTACTTTATCAAAATCAAGATAGATTCCACTAAAAGGTCAACTACCTCAAACATCCACCCAATCAACTTATGGTAATATAAGTACTTGTTTCTTAGTATTCATCTACTTTATTTCCATTTCACAAGTAATCCAAGTCTTATCCATCTCTCAGAATCCATCTTTTGAATCTCATCAATTAACCCTTTTAATAACCTAGATCCATACGTAGTAACCATCGATGGTTGCCTCAACTACTGACAGTCTATCCAACCACTGATGGTCACCTTAACCACTGATAGTCACCTTTACCACTAACAGTTACCTGAATTATCGATAGTCAACCCAACCATTGATGGTTACTATGGTAGTGAAAAATAACAAGATATTTTCACATATCTACCTTTGACCAAAATTGATTTTCTATGTCCCTACTTTTTCATAGACCCCTTTATAATTTTCTAAAGCATACCCTAACTATCTAGCACTAGTATTAATTAGTTTAATCACTATTTTAATCATTTCTAGTCTATTTATTAAGCAAGAATTCTTGTGTTCAATTTTAGTACCTTTGCTCATTGATGCAAGTAATTTATAATTATTTTATAGACTTAATTATTTAAAACTTATGGACTGACATCCCCTATGGAAGCTCCTAATTTCATGATCTAGCTCTTGTTAGGCAATCCACTCAACTATCTATCTAATAAATAGGTTTGCTTTAGTCTTTTCTTATCTACAGGTCATCCTCCCAAGCCAAAGAGGAGCTATTCACAATCTTCGAATTTAATGCACGCATAATCAAATAGGTTTTTCAAACATACTTGTACTTAGTTTCTTATTTTCCCTTTTCCAATAATAAGTAAGAATTTATTGAAATATTTTAGCACGCCTAATGGGATCCTCGTGTCTTTATTTGGGTTCTTGTTTGCTTGAATTCTCTCTCTATTATATTGTCATTAACAAAATCAAAATTTTATTTTGGGATTGAAATTAAGTACATACATCTATTTCTTGAAAGTTTAGTTCACATAACTCAACTTAAAATCAAAGTAATCTATCATAGCTTCACTCTTTATTACACACAATCAACCAAACCACTTTCATCAATCGAACATCAAACAAACTTAAGACTAGGCCTGACTAGGATTTCATCACCTAGTGGTAACCTTAACTTTTCTTGACAATCCCACTTAGAGGTCATTACCAAGGGGAGAAAAAAATCAGCTATTTGGTTGAGTATAATCTATGAATATCAATATATTGGATAAGCACCTGAATCCCTTATCACTATGGTGTGTGAAGTGAGGGGGTAGGCCCCAATACCAAGTCACGTATTAATTGAAATATAGATTTTTTTGAAAGCCTAAACACAACCTAAAACCAAACTTAGACTTCCTCTCTAGTAACCACTCTATAAGCCAATTTCAGTCACACAACTTCTTAAGGCATAAGCCAAAAGTGAGATTAATTAAAACTCTAGGGCATACTAGATCTTTTAGAGCGTGATTTGATTTCCTTTGACCATTTATTGTATTCTATTTGTTTGATTAGTGAGACTATTTATGTTTTCTATCTCCCTTATCATATATGGTTCTCACTTACCAACAATGAAGAGACCTTGCAAATCAAAACCCATCACCAAGATAACCTACCTCTTCTACCCCTTCATCTATGGACTATGTTTCTAAACCAACATAATCTCCGCACCCCTTGAGAATTCCTACTTTGCCTTGGGAATTTCCTCAAGGAGATATGGATTTTGCCACTTTCCTAGATAACAATCCCATATCCTTACAACATTATCTTACAACCATGTCTTACCATGCCCTAGTTTTATTCCCAACCATAGATCTGCCTTATGGAATTCCTTTCCACCTCATGGGTAGTACCTCTATTTCCATGATTACTACCAAAGCATTGACTACCCAAGCTTCCTCATCAATCAATAACCCCTTCAAGACTACCATAAAAAAATAACCAACTCAAACTACCACTGCCCTTATATCTCCAACTCTTACCAACCACTCCTCTACAATAAGGGTGCATACCTATATTACTACCAACCTTACTTTAGCTACCCTAATCCATCGACCACTAATATTTTTCAAATCCTTATGGTGTCCATACACTCTACCTTACCACCAATAAGTACAAGGGTCACCACCCTTCCATCGATCACCAACCCAACTACCACTCCTATCTAATAAGCACCTTTTGCATAAAACTATGGATACATCCCTAACCTACAAGGGTATGTACCCCTACCCACTACACAACCACCTACCTCTACCTATCCTCATTTATCTTCCACCCAACTATTGTCATCCACTTACCAATATGTGGTAGCCTCCTAACCTTCTACCCAATATCAGTATGTCTCCTAACCTCCACAATAATATGCATATTATAACCTTCCAGGTGCACAACCCCAAGAGAACTTAATGAAGATGCTTATGGATAAGATGACCACCTTAGATTAATCTATCTTGAGTTCTCACAACATCTTGTCATATGACCAAATCTATAATGAGCCCATCTATCCATCTGTATGTATTAGACCATATCCTCCCCAATGGGAACTTCTTAAGTTATCTAAATTTCAAATTAAGGAGGATCCCTAACATCACCTTAGGGAATTTAGGCATTCTTGTTATCTCATCTTCTATAATGATTCCCTTCATCTCTACACCTTCCCCGTGTCTCTATCTAGTCTGATATTGGATTAGTATAGTGTCATACCCAAGCACTCACTTTTATCCTTCACCTAATTGGCTCAAACCTTCTTGGACCACTTTTTGATCAATATCTCCAAGAAAGATTCTATCACCAACCTCTACTCTATTTTGTATTTTTAGGATGAATCCATTGTTTATTATGCCACTCATTAGAGGAGTCTAATTAACCAACTTTCCTTTTCCCTACATCAACCCAAACTCATAAAGCTCTTTGATCAGGAATGTGTGAAGAATATCTCCTCTACACTACATGTTCAAAGCTTCCAAAGCTTCAATGAATCTTTTACCATGGAAAATAAGTTAGAGAATTAGTCCATTGATGAAGGAAAGTTAAAACTCAATAACAAGAACTCAACCTACAAAACTAATGAGGCCTCTTCCTCCAAGTCAAGCAACAAATCCAACACCAATACCAAGAGAAAGGGAACCACAAACATAGTTATCCTTAAAGCCACTCCTCCAACTTCCATCAACCAATTTAATTCCCCTAGTTCCTCTAAACAAAATACTAGGAGCCAAAACCAAAATAACCATGTGTAATTCACCCCACTTTGGAGAATCCTATGCTTCCATATTGGAGAAGTTATTGAAATCCAACATCATCTAAATTCCTCCTATCAAACCTCCTCAATAGTTTGATGCCTCTCATCCTAAACCTAGTTGGTTTAATAAGAATGATCTGTGTGCCTTTCATTAGGTAATAGGACATGACATCAGTAGGTATAACACCTTCAATAGCCTTATCCAATCTCTCATTGACAAAGGGGAACTCACACAGGACAAAACCAATGAACCATCAAACCAATCCCTTAATATATTTAGGTATCCCTTCTCAAACCATCGTCCTACCAATAATAAGAGAAACACCATTGATTACTCTCATGATACCCATATAGTTAACATGGTCCTTAGTGCACTCATTATCGAACCACCTAGTTCCCAATCTTCTAGTCCTCCACCTTTGCCATCTATTAAGATAAAGGAATTACCTTCCATTCATTTGAAAACCCAAACTGAGGAAGTACATCCTCTCCCCCTCCACTTGTTAAGGTATTGAATCCACTAGCTTCCCTTTCCACTAACATATTGGGATGACCAACCATTGCTACCTTATCTTCACCTTCAACTACCAAGCAACTCACCCCTCCCTCATAGATCATTTCCATAAATGGAATACCCATGTCTACTCCTCCCACTGAGGAACCACCTATCTTAACCTTGCATCCTTTTATTAAGGAAGAGGATGAGGTTTCCTTCCTTGTATATCCACCTAGGGGCTTTTCTTTTAGATCCACTATTTAAGGAATCAAACTAACCTACAAATCATTTTCTAACCTAGTGTATAAATTGGAATTTATCTTCAACATATACATAGATCGATCCACCTTATGTAAGTAATTAGGGATACCTTATATCACCAAGCAATAATATCTAACAATACCTTTAGTAGACTAACCCACCACTTTCGTTATCAAAACTCCTACCCTATTGACCAAGCCAATAACAACTTTTACCACTCTAAAAATCCCTCAACCATCCAAAACACCTAAATCCCAAGCACCAAATCAACTTCTCAAACCAAACTAACCAAACCCATCAAGAACCTTGGCACCTTCCCCACACCAAGCCTTAGTCACCCCTTGGTGAAGGTGGAGCTTGCCTCACTAGAACCAACAACCAAATGCTAGACCAAAGCAACCAAAGAGGTCAAATTAAATAAAATCTTGAAGCCCCAAATTTTACCTCCTTCAATCTTTCCTTCTATTTTGGGAACTCATCCCTCTACCTTGAGTAATAAGTCCCTTATTTCTACCAAAACCCTACCACCTCTTTTAGTCACACCTTTACAATTACTTTCTAATGCACCTCTCTTCAATGTACCAACCATACCCAAGATACCTACCTTGTGATCCTCCACCTCTAGCTCACCAACCTCCTTGCCTAAATTGAGGTTATCAACCAGGTTCACCACCTTACCTAAAACACCTACCACCAAACCTATTTTTAAACAACCTTCTCCCTCAACCATTAAAACAAAGACTGTTACACCTTTACCACATTTATCCAAGTCTTACTCGACTATTCTCTATAGGTTATTGAAAAATTCTTGTTTATCCCTACCTCTTATTAGACTATTTGACCCTCATGCTTCCAAACTCATTTGGTACAATGACCACTAAGTGTGTTCTTATCATAAGACACCTAGCCATGATACGAAGAACTAAAAATATCTCCAAACCATTATCCACTAGCTTTATGATGAGGACAATCTATTAATATAAAAAAACTTATATGAGCCCCATACCAATTTAACCAACAATCATACCTACCCAATGGCCACCTACTCCTCCACTCTCACCTAAGAGTGATGATAATTCTGACCAATCTTGTAACTCAAACTCTCCTTCTATCCATACTATCAATGTAGTCATGAGATTGTAGCAAAAGGATAATGTGAAGGATAAGGTTTCCATTCATTAGATGTACCCCTCCTCAAACTCCCAAATAAACTACACACAACCATCTCCATCCTCGATCAAACCCAAGGTGTTTATTTTAGGTGCCTCTCAATTCAAATCCATCAGGAGAGTTATCCTCAAGAAAAATTACTAGACCTCAATAAAGATGAGCTTGTATAAGTTTATATTTACCTCTCCCCATCACTACCTAGCACTAATAGAGGCTTTGCAATCCATTGAGGTCCAACTCGAGGACCCCCAACCTCTAGCAGCATTTGTTGGTGCCCTTCAAATTTCTAACCTTGTTACCTTCAAGGATTTAGAAATAACTTCCATACACCTTAAGTACCTAGATACCCCTCTCTTTATTATGAATTACATCAAAAAAACCCACATCAAATAGGTCAAAATTGATGGAGGAGCTAAAATTAACATCATTTATTCCCATGCCCATAACCAACTCAACTTGCCAAATAATGTCATGTCTAAGACCTCAATTGTCCTTCAATTATTCAATGATACCATGACCAATACCTTGGGAATTATCATCATCCATATCCATCTAGGACCCTACATACTCCCCAAACTTTTTTATTTCATGGAATGTGAATTTCAATACAATGTCTTATTGGGACAACCTTGGATCTGCTCCATGGTTTACATCCCCTCCAACCTTCACCATTGCATTAATTTTGGATGTGAAGGCCAGGTCATCACCATCCAAGATAACCTAAGTCATTTATTAACATGAAACATGACCTATCACCCCAATAATGTCCTTATACCCCCATCTAACACATCCATAATAACTAAAACCCAAATTTCAACTACCAAGGTAGATATCATATCCACTTCTATTGATGAGGCATCAATTAGTTCCTCTATTCCTTTAGACCAAATACCTTCCATAGACCCTTTATAATCAACATTCCATCACCTTTCATTGGGGGAGTATCACCTTTTAGCCCTTGACACTTTCCTTACTCCTCATGAGTATGGTCAACTTACTAACCAACTAGTATATGACCCCAATGTCAGAACTATCATTCCATTTCAGCCTCCCCACTATCAGACCCATTTTGACTATGAATACTTGACAAATCCATTGGTACATCTACCACCTCTCTTCACTTTGACCATTTACCATTGATTTATTTTATCTAGATAAATCAAACTTTGTAAAGGCATACCTCCATTGGTGTGCTTGGAAAGGCTTTGGTCCTGGGTAATATGAACATGGCCTGCATGAATTAGTCACCATTAAAACTAGGAAGCCTCATGAGAATCATGGACTTTTTTTCATCCTTCCCAACAAAAAATAACCCATACCACCTACTATTACTATTATTGAGGAAGATATACCTCCCTCACCTACCTCTCCATTATTTGCATGTGAGGATGATGACATCAACCCACTTAATTTTTTTTGTCTTCAACATGATCCACCTTGGACCGCTAACTTATCAAAAGGAGGGGGTGACTGTAGCCATACTTTTTACCTATCCTAACATGATAAGAGATGACTCTCCTACCATTAACACTATTTAGTAATAGGATGATGATTTTATTCTCACCTATCTTGGTGCCCCAAATTCTTCAATCCACAAATCCCTTCCTCCTAAAATTTTGACCATGTTGAATGAATCCACCATGGATATCAAGTTGGGTACTCTAGATAAACCTTGCATTCTCAAACACTACCAATCACTAACTTCTAAATAACTTTAGGATTTCCCTTATTTCTTCCAAGACCATATCATAGCCTTTACTTAGTCATACAATTACATGTCTATAATTGACCTTGCTATTACTATCCACAACATAGTCACCACCCATGATGCCAAACCCATCAATCAAAAACTTTAGTGCTTGCATCCTTATATTTCCTTTCTTGTCAAAGAAGAGCTTCAATGTCTTTTATCTGTCAACTTTATTCAACCCATTGACTACCCCCACCGAGTCTCAAATTTTATGCCTATCACCAAAGCCACAAGGGGACTATGAATTTGTGTGGACTTTCAAGACCTCAACCTCACTTTCCCCAAAGATGGCTTTCCTCTACCTAGCATTGAATATCTTGTTAATCTTACAGTTAGGCATAAGATGTTATATCTCATGGATGGATTCTTGGGATATAATCATAGCTTAATTGCTCTTAAATATCAACAAAAGACCACCTTTACTACCCCATGGGGAACCTTCTACTATAAAGTAATGCCTTTTGGGTTAAAGAACACTAGTGTAACCTACCAATGTGTCATGACTTATATCTTCCATGACCTTATCCATAATATTTTAGAGGACTATGTAGATAACCTTCTCAAAAAATCCAAACTCCAAAAAGATCATTTAGCTAATCTCAATATCATCTTTGAGTGACTTATCCTTTACCATGTCTACCTAAAACCAAAGAAGTGCATTTTTGGGGTCTTTTTAAGAAAGCTCCTTAGATTTATCGTCTTCCTTTGTGGAATATAAGTTGATCCCACCAAGATCAAAGCAATCCTTGACATGCTCCCTATAGCCAACCTTAAGAAACTTTGTAGCTTACAAGGGAAGCTTCAATCCATTTGTCATTTTATCTCCTAGATTTTAGATTAATCATAATCCTTCCACCATCATCTAAATAAGGATGTATATTTCAAGTGGAATAGTGACTATCAAAATGCCTTTGATTCACTCAAAAAATACCTTTTGTCTCCACCTGAATTTACCCCTCCTAATGATGACCAACCCTTCTACCTACATATCTATACCACTGACCATTCCCTAGGGGAAATGATGTCTCACCAAGATGAACAACACAAAAATAAAATATATATATATATATATATATATATATATATATATATATATATATATATATATATATATATATATATACTATGTTATCTACATGATTTTAGAGTATAAGACTTGGTATACCCATAATAAGAAACTTTTCTTAGCTTTGGTATTCATAAGCTTTACCACTACCTACTTAACCATAAAACCTATTTCACAACCAACACCAACCCACTTAAGTATATACACTCCAAGCTATACCCAAAATAGTATATGGCCACATGGATCATGCTCTTAATATAGTTTGATCTTGAGTTCCATAGATAAAATTCAATTAATGGGCAAGTTTTACTAACCAATTGGCTGAGGCACATTTAGTAGACAACTAACCTCCTCCTCTTGAGTTCCCTGATGAGTCCATCATGACCCTCTCTTAAGTGGATTTTACCTATCAATTTATCATGTTATTTGATGGATCAAAGTGTCAATGTGGTGGGGTAGAGTGTATCATCCTTATCTCCTTTGATGGTGAACCCCTTTATCCTTTAAGCTTTATTTTGAATGTACCAATAACATGGCTGAGTATGAATCTCTAGTGATAGGCCTTCAAAGTGCCTTATCTCTAGGTGTCAAAATGATCGATATCCTTAGTGACTCCCAACTTGAGGTCAATGAAATAAAAAATCTTACCAGTGTAAGAATGATGTTCTACAATAGTATAAATAACTAGTTGATGAATTCTTAACATCATTTGAACACTACCACATATAGTCAACCCCACACTATACTAATAAGTTCATCGACACCATGGCTTCCCTTGCCTCTCAGATAAAATATACACCTTTAGATTCTAAATTATCTATTATTATCCATAGAGGTACCTAACCTTCTTATGTCAAACCAAATTTTCCCACCATTTTTAATATTGGGGAGACCTAACATGACCTTTGGTATCAACAAACCTTTGACTATCTTAACATTAACATAGTTCCTTCTAGCCTCTATAGTAATGCTTAAAGATAATTTATTTAGATTACCTCATATTATACCATATTAGGAGGTATAGTTTATAATCATGGATTTGATTCCCTCTTCTATTGCTTACGTAATCACAAATCCTCTCATGTTATCAAGGAAACACACAATGGTATCTATGGGGGATACATTAGCAACTTCATTATGGATAAGCACATCAATTGTCTCAACTATTACTACCTAACCTTAACCAAGACTTTTGTGATTATGTGAAAAAGTGTGTCAAGTGTCAATATCATTCCAATTTGCATCATGTACGTAGCCATAGCCTTCACATTTTCACCAAATTTTAACCCTTCTCATAATGGGGTATAGATCTTATTAGTGAAATAAACCCTCATTCCTTGTAGCACCACCACTCTATCATCATTGGAACTAAGTACTTTATTAAGTGGGTATAGGATACTCCTATAATCTTGACCAAAGTAGATAATATTGTTGACTTCATTAACCACCATAATATATGTCACTTCAGTGTTCCTCATAAGATTATCATCGACAATGGTAAATACTTTAAGAAAAAGTAAGTCTAGGGTCTATGTGTTGTATTCAGTATTAAATTAATATTCTCCTCATCTTATCACCCCTAAATGAATAGACAAGCTAAGCCCTCTAACAAAACTCTTAATAACATGCTAACTAAAATGGTCAATGCATCTAGTCAAGATTAGCATTTTCCCATCTATTTCACCTTATGGGCATATCATACTAGCATTAGGACCCCTATAGGTGTTATCCATTTTTCTCTTATGTTTAGAATAAAGGCTATCTTACCTCTCAAAGTCCAAATCCCATCTCTTCACATATCTTTACAAGATCTCATTTTTAAGAGTGATTATCATCAACACCATCTAGCCCAGTTAGAGATAATTGATGAGCATCATTTAGAATCCCTTACCCATCTTCATATATATCAATAACATGTCAAACATGCCTATAAAAAACAACTTAAAGTGTGAGAATTAAATATTAGAGACCTCATCCTAAAGGAAAATAGACATGTCACCAATATGGAGAAAAGCAAGCGGGGAAAGTTTAATTTCAAATGGATTAGACCTTATATCATCACCCATAAGTATGGATCAAGATATTACCAGTTGTCTTCTCTCAAAGGTCACTCATAACTTGAACCCTTTAATGCTTTAGATCTATATCCATTATTTTGTTAAGAATATCGTGCTCACCCTTTGTCTAACTTAAGCTCATCCCTTTCCATCTACCTACATTCTATTTCCCTATTTTAGGGGCAATTGATTAAAACTAAATCATGTGATTATCCATCACACTCATAGAATTATCTTAAATAATGGGTATCATGGCTCTACCCATGGCATGGTTCTCACAATACTTTCCACACCTTCATAAGATGGATTCCCATGGTCTTTTCCACCTAAACCTCTTTACACCTAATCAAATTTCTTGTGATTTTAGTTTTACCTTCATAAAGGTGAACTACTAAGTCGACCTAAGTAAGTCTATGTCAAGCAAAATCTAAGCAATGAAAGAAAAATAAAAAAATTCCAATCATTAGAAATCAAGGGTTATTCCTAACATTCACAAACTGCTCCTTTGAAGGATAGTTGTTGAAAATCTATTTGAAATTAATAAAATGTAAGATGGATTAATCCCTTGAAGGAAAAATATAAAAAAAAGCTTTAAATAGAGAAAATAAACTTAGACCAATCCCTTGAAGGATAATTGAGTAAAACATTTTGTCAAAAATCATAACAATTTCATGGAAGCTTCTTGCAGTGATCAACTTCCCATATACAACAATCAACAAATGACCCATCATCAAAATCACAATAAAATCAAACTAATATTAAATGCCACAATCAGCTCTCAAATAGAAAAATAAGGTGGAATCCAGAATTGGCTTTCACAAGTAGACTTCCCACATCGATCAGTCTACATAGTTTTGACATAGTCTTGTTTATGCTAGTTCTCTGGATACCTATAAAAGAGGCATTCTAGTCTCATAAAAAGGTTCCATTTTCACCCATCTTACCTTTACACTATATGAAATGGATTCTTGAACTTACTTGAAATTATGTGGCTAAGACACATTTTAACCAACTAATGAATGCTAATGTAAATCATTCAAAGGGCTTATGTTTATTAATCCTACCCAACTTTTTTTTAGTCCTTGTCAAGGAAGAAGCATCGTGCCCTCTTCTTATCCTATCATCACTAGTTGATATTTTAATTATGGCATTTTTGTCTCTTGATTATATTCTCCCATCTAATGTTGTTAATCAAGCTACCTCAGGGGTTTTATCCTAAGAACATTAGTAACAAGCATAACCATACCAATCATAATAATGAAAAATCCATGAGAAATTAAAGTAACCAGCCATTTTTCACCACATGTCTAAAATCTAAAATAATGAAATATATACTCATTAAAATTGAGCATGTCATAAGAATAACCATATATCAAAACCATCTAATTCCTAGCTAAGCCTATATCAGTATCTAGCATACATCCATAATCACATATAAACATCACATCATAAGCATTAAACATCAACATCAAGACATAAACCATGAACATGAGCATAAAAAATGATCATATGTATAAAATCATGAGTCAAGTAGCATAATAATGTGTACAAGTATATATACAACTCTCTCTCTCAAAAATATACATCTCACCATATTAGATTACAAGTGAGAATCAAAATGATATACTAAATGCCATAAAATAGCCATATATATGCTCTAGGGGCACCACTACCTCCTCGAGCACCACTGGATCCTAGTGCCTACCCACCTGCTATACCCACCAATCTCCTAGTTATCCATGTCTACCTAGATATAGATGTTACCCACTACTTTAGTATTGCTAAGTTGGTACCACCTACCAAGCTAGCACTATACTTGCCCCATCAGGGTTCATCTAGACACTATGTTAAAACTATGGTGTCATAATATCATAGTTCTTCCACTGTAGCTAGGTATCATGTTATGGGGGTAAATCTTGGTAACCTTACCTATGCTACTCCTCCTCCTCCTCTTATCTACCTCAGAGAGTCCCTGTCTTAGCTCACCAAGCCTAGAGAGGTCCCAACCTAACCCCTTTCACATATCATGGTAGTAAGCTAATCTATAAGTTAACAACTAGAACTTGTAGTGTAATAATTTGGCCTTGAAATGTGGCCACTTGCCCTTGTAATGCTAAATCCTATCCCTATGTAATGGATAAATTCACTCCTACCTATCCATCATGGCCAATCAGATATATAACCATCAGCCTCACACCATCATCCCCATCAATATCTGTAGCTACCTATATGGGCTGGTACCATGCCATGTACCCATCTATAAACTCAACATCATCTATTGATGACATAACTAGCACATCCTCATACTCTAGTAAAGTAGGCATAGGATGTGGCTCTAGTAAAATTATCTCTAAATCTTCTCTCTTATACCTAAGGAATAGACCTAGGATACCTTATACTAGGCTAAAATATCAACATACCCTATCGAATGAAATTATCTCCACCTTTACATCTCACCTACTGAGTATCCATTTGAAACTCTAAAAGGAGAGTGTTTGCCTCATTTACCCAGGCCATACTAGAAATTTTATATATGACCTCTAGGTGATGTCTCCTATCACTAGTGCACCTAGTACACTCTTGAACCACTCCATGTCATGAGCCCCACCTCCTTCACTTGACATAAAAAAATCACCCCTCTACTACATAAAATTAATAGGGAACTCTATCTTTGTGAAACTTGCCCATGACAACCCTACTAGCCTTAGCACTTGAATGTGCTCATAGGCCCAAAAGTAAATAAATAGGATGACACTAATACCATATCTCCTATGGGGCCTAAACCCTGACATCTCCTTTCATATCTATACAAGTAAGATAAGTACCCAACCAAATACTATCTAACCCAGTAATAGCTCGACTAGAACCGCAAGCAGTAAATATAAAAACCTCTCACTGTTTGAGTTGAGAAGCCTAAAGCATGTAAAAACAATCATCAACATGGTCATGAGACTCCTCTTATTTGGATCCCTTTGATATAATGTGTTATACCTAACCCCATAGCATGTAATTTGACCTAATCACACTCATCTCCATACAATAGCTCAACATGATCATCCCACTCCTCTCATTCTATGTGGTATAACAGATCACCATGGAGTGAAAGTCAAGTGATCCTATGCATATCATCCAAAAATATATTCATCTCACTAGTCATAAATAAGAAGGTGTTTATAGTAGGATCCCATCTCTCAATGAGTGCTATGACCATGGGTGCATTTTGAGGCACATGCTGATAGTGCCTCATTGCTCCTATCCCTATCTCCTTCATGTGGGCCTAGTCAATTGGAGTCATCCCTTGATGTATCTCTATAAAGATACATAGCATGTAATCATGTATCTGTATCTACTCATTGGCCTACACTAGGTCAGAACCATGACTTAGTCACCTATAACAAGGTCTACCTATCTAGCTAATCCAACCCATTTTTTCCCTTAAACTTTTTTTCCTAATACTTGATAAAAACTTTTTTTTTAATAGGTGAATACCAATTATTAGGTACCCATTTTTACATGGCTATTGATCATCGATGATCAAGCATAACCATCAATGGTCACTATGGGCATTTTGTAGCTAGAATGCCCAAACCCTATCACACCTAAAAAATACCTAAAACACAATATAAAATAACCTAACTTGTTAACCTCAACCCTTACCCAACCCAATTTACCTAGCCACCCCAACTATTCCTAAGTTCACCCATAAATTAACCTAAATCCTACCCAAACCCCACCTAGGGTGTAATTCAAGTAGCTATCCCAATCAACTAAATAACAATGCATAAATTCATGCTAAGCTACCAAATCAAAGACACACCCTACCTCATTTCATGACTATTGTTATGGAGTTGACCATAGGCCCGCTTATCCTCATCCACACCTATAATCTCCCTACATCCTAATTGATACACAAAATCAATCCTCCACCTTAGTAAATAATACTTAGCTATCACCTTTACCACAAAATTTCAAAAACAAAAGCACAAAGTCAATCAAGCAAATGTAACAAATGAGTGAAAAGTGATTCACTTATGAATTTTCACTGTTAAATTTTTAGGGTTTATGTTTTCACTTAGATTTTTAGTACTTGAGGATATGTGTAGTTCTCCTCATCCAAGTGGCACAATGTAAACATCTCTTTTGTTGTGGGTAACAATTTGATGAGATGAATCTCTAGAAGGGCTTGTTCTCTTGATGCACTCTTTGAAGTACTTTCTTGCCTATCAAATTTAGATGAAAAGGGTTAAAAAAAAAAAAAAAAAGATAAAAAGGTGATGAAACAATATTTTATTTCCTCTTTTTGACTAAATTTATACTACTTATATCTAAACAAAGCTTCTCTTACACAAAACTCACAACATAAGGTAGATTATTACATCAATGTTTTATAAGCTAGGTTCAAGAAGGTATTTTGATATTTAGGAGGGAAATGAATGATTACTTGAGAGAATAAAATCATGGAACACTTATAAGACACTTATAAACTTGAAAAAGAACACTAAAAAAGACTTGTAATAATTACTTTTCTACACACTTGGTGAACAATCAAGGATAACATGCTAGAAAAGATCATCTTCTACTAGACAAGACCAAGAAGATTGTAATAAAACTCAATTGTAAAACATGTAAGTAAGAAAAATCACTTTTTTAATTTCTTAAAGAGTCATTCAATTACAAATTTTTCTAGGGTTTCTCCATTAACCAATAGAGGTTGATAAAATGACCCAAAAGAGTCAATATTTATAGCCTTTGAGAGAAGAACAAGACAAGTGAAGTCCAAAAGTTACTTTGACACTTTTAAATATGACAAAAGAGGTTAAAATTTTATGATAAATAGATATGAGATGAACCATTCAATTCCAAGAGGACTAAGTGTCCATACAAGTCATGAAACTTATGAAAAAGGCATAAAACTCCCAGTCTTGGCTCAGAAAACTACCTTCATAATTTGAACCTATTTGAACATCCCACCACTAACTAGGGATAGGTATGATGATTGGAATAAGATTTAAGGCCTTTAGGCATTCATATTAATTCATTGGTTACATTTTTACTCATATGTAAACTCTTGGAAGGAAGCCACAGTCTAAAAAACTCCTTTTTTAGTCACCCCTCATATTTGGCCTAAAAAATGCCTTTAGTTTTCCATGAAAATCCATGGGAGGTATTTAATTACACATTTTAATACCCTACATGGCCTTATATGCATCAATCATTCTTTAAAAATTCTTACACTTGGAGTTTTCACCCTTTTCACCCTTTTATCCACTATGTTAATTTTGACTGGCTGAAAGAAGAGCTATTATTTGAACACAAAAGTTTTTTTACTTAAATAAATGACCATATATATTTATAAAAATTCTATATCTTTATCCAAAACTTGGTTTCATCCTTTGGACCCTCTTTTACCCTGCACAATACATAAAATAATAAAAAAAACATATTTTTAACCTCATCCATATAATTTTGTACAATTCATCTTGGTCAGAGATAGCCTGAGGGATTTTTCTACATATTCCAATAGCTTCCATGGTCAAAATATGTCATTTGGATATCTCTCCAAGCTTATTTTCTCCATCAAGTCTTGGTTGATAGTTTTTTTGGGTGAATATTTTGTCATCAACTAACTGAGGGCAAAATGGGTATATCAACCACAACATAATGAGATAAATCTCTTCTCTCAACAAGGGGAGGTTCCCTATAAACTAATATAGACTAATATAAATTGAAAATAAACTCAGGGATGAGATCATACCATCCATTCCTCTTTTTTTAGAAATGATGTTCACAAGGTAAAGGAAAATTCTTATGTAATAACTGAATCCATTTTTTTTCTAGAAATGATGTTCATAAAACAATAGGAAAACTTCCTAGGTAATAACTAGATCCACAAAAAACCCATGAAAACACAAAGTCTTCTATTGCTTCTTTTGCTAATTTAAGATTAATGTCACAGTAGAATGAAGTGTAGCCTAAAGTCTCCACTGAAAACTACAATAGATTATATGATCACAAAGGATAAAAGTATTTCCAAGCCTTTCCTATATTCTTTGTGCTGAAACACATAACAGACTAAAGACAATTATGGTAGCACAAAGTCTTTCACAATTGACTTTAGGACATCTTCTAGATTATTCTTACTTTCTCTACTTATTTGATCAAATAGATAAGACTATATTTAGGAAAAATACATAATAACAATTTACTTCATAACACAAGTTATTTCAACACAAAGTCTGAAAGGTCACTTGCTTTCTCATTCACCTGATGAAATATGATTAACAATTTGAGCTCAAAGTCTCAAAAATGCCTTTCAATTTAGGCAGAGTTTTGCTTCTGATAACTAAGAGATCCCCTTACTAAAAATTGAGAGATTACAATATATAGCATCCAAAGAAAGACTTTGGCACTTATTTTCATGAAATAGCCCATGTCCTATTGAATGCATTGGGAAGAGAAAGTTCTATGCAGGGGCCATGCTAGAGCAGGTTACCAGCCTTGACTTTGGCATTTAAATTATATCAAATGTCTTATCCAAAGCATGGCTTTCCTGATATTCTAAAAGGCAAGGCCACTCCTCTTTATGATAGTTACACAACTATCCACTCATCTTTACTTAAATGAAGAAAAATAGGCTATGCCATTCAATGCTTACACTCTCTGATATCCACCTGATGGACTATTCCACCTACTGGAATAACTCTTACACTAATGCTTATGGATTCTTTGATTTGTTCCCTATTTCCTTGCTAAAATTTCTCTCTTCTTGGTGATCCGATCTCTCAAGCTATCTTCTCACTTTCTGCTGGCTCCTTTGGCCCCTTCCTCAATGGATTGTTGAGTTTGTTCATGGGTCTGCATCATTTGAAAATCAATGGTTATTCCATTGTCTTAAATTAGACATCCATGAGGATGTCACCAGTCACCTGAACCATTTTGAACCTTGAACCTTTTAGAGTTCATTGGTTCAATGGTTCAATGGTTCGGTGTCTTGGCAGTTTGGTGGCTCAATATTTTGTGTTTTGCAAAGAGGTGCATTCACTCAATCTTCTTATGAGTTCAATGTATCATTGAACCAACTATTTGAACCCTTTGTTTAAACATTTATAGAACCTTCTGCTCAAACCATTTTAAACCTTTGAACCATTTTGAAGTGGAGTTCAATGGTTCATTTAATTAAACCCTACTGTTGAATCATCCTTTATTGAACCTCAATGTTGAACCATCCTTATCAATTTTTAGAAAATGACTTTAAGTGTTCTGAAATTTTTCTTTGCAAAGCTCCACCTTTTGAACCTATGATTTCCTTAGATTAAAATGCTTGTGAGATTTAATAACTTGATTACTCATAACATTTTTTGAGAAAGAAAGAGACCATTTTTGGCGTACAGGACCAAAATGGTAAATAGGTTGTCCACAAAAATGAGTGACTAATTTTGGGAAAAATAGCTAGCTCTAGTTGGGGAACTTCCATCGGTTGTATTTTGAAACAATCGAAGGGAGTAGAATCCAGACTCTAAGTGCCTTCATCTATGCCATTAGGCTATGGAGTCATGCCATCCAAAAAAAGAGATACACCAAAAACTAAATGAACAACATAAAACAAATAAAAGACTATACAAATGAACTTATCTGATACTTCAAAGATTGAAGTGCTTCAGATGCTGCCCACTGTGAGGTAGTGAAAATGGTGTTCCATCTTGATATTTTAGCAAGAAACTATTTTCATCATTGAATTGATGAATATAAAATGGACCTCTCCACAAGGAATCAAATTTTCCATGCATTCCTTTTAGTTCTCTCCTCTTGTCCCACAACAAGACTTGATCTCCAACCTAAAAATCATGGATCCTTACATTATTATCAAAAAGTTTATTTACCAAGTTTTGATGTGCAGCAATATGGTCCACCACCATAGTTCACTTCTCTTCCACTTCAGTTAAGTACATGATCCTCTTATTGATAGAATTTTCAAAAGTTTGATCTTCGACTTGTTTTGCCAACTTCAGTACCAATAGTTTTAGGGTGATTGGTATCTCCACATTCAAACTATATAAAAGTTGAAATGGTGACATACCTATTGCCCTCTTAGGTGTAATCCTGTCTACCCACAAAGCATCAAATAATACTTGATGCCAAATTCTTTGATTGTCATCTACTAGCTTCTTGATAATGGTAACTAGATTTTTGTTGCTTGAATTTGCTTGACCATTTCCTTGTAGATAATAGTCAGAGGAGTGGGAGAGAGTAATCCCATAATAGTACTAGAACTCAATAACCTCATGGGAAGATAAATAAGTATCATTGTCTATTACAATCTTGGTTAGGACTCCAAACCAAGAAATAATATTTTCTTTGAGGAAAGTACATACCACTTCTGAAGTATCATGCTTGACTAGAATGGCTTCCACCCACTTGGTAAAGTAGTCTGTCACAGTGAGAACATAGTCATGTCCAACACTTGAGAATGGGTTCATGGTGATAATGAAATCAATACCCCATTATTGAAATATCTCTTCAATCACCACTGGCTTGAGAGGTAGTGCAGCCAACTTGGGTTTCCCAATGAACTATTGACACAAATCGCACCTACGTACTCAAGTATATGCATCTTGAAAAAGTGTAGGCCAATAATACCTAGCTCATAGAATCTTGTGAGTAGTCATGGGTGTATAAAAATGTCCTCCATAGGCTAAATTATGGAAAGACTCCAAAAATTTATTTTTTAACACTTTATCCATGCAATGAAGAAATACCCCATCAAGGCTCCTTTTGTACAAACCATTGTCCCACAGGACATAGTTAACAGATTTCAATTTAACAATTCTTTTTTCTTTATAAGATAGGTGAGTAGGACACTCACCATAAGTAAGGAAATAAGTGATATTAGAATACAACTCATCAGTAGTAGTGACAAAGAGAACTGTGGGCATGTCTTCATCCTCTATTTCTTTGTCTTATTTCCTCTGGTATGTTATTAACAGTTAATTGGTAGAGACCTATTCCCCATACAAGTTTAATAGGTTTGATATCAAGATCAAACTCTTGAATTTTAGAAATATAATTACCCCTTTTGGTACCAAACTCGTGTTGAGTTAAAATGGACTTTATTGTTGTATCAGGCACTAGAGCAATAATATGTGAATTCAGGATATAGAAATGGAAGTGTTTTATCGCCTTGACAATGGCATAAGCACGCTTCTCCATGTTTGAATATTTTAATTCATGAGATTTGAGAGGCCAAATCATAAATTATATGAGAGATTATACAATTTATTTGTTCTATTGAACCAAAATGGCTAAAAGTGTGTGTTCAGAAGCATAGATATATACTACAAAGTCTTTGGTATAATCTAGACAAACCAGGATCAGGGCATGGGTGATTACTTTCTTGATATCTTCAAATGCTGACTTTCCTTCTTTAGTCTAATGAAAATTAGCTTTACCCTTCACGATGTCAATAATATGGTGAGTCTTCTCTATGAATTTAGCAATGAACCTTCATAGAAAATTCACCTTTCCATATAAAGAATGAATTGCAGTCTTACTAGTAGGAAGAGTAAGATCTTGGATAGATTTGAATCTTTCTGAGTCAATTTTTATGCCTTCTTGAGATACAATATGATTGAGAAGTTTACCTTCTGTAACCCCAAAAATTGACTTCTTAGGATTGAGAGAAATGTCATTTTGTTGACAACATTCTAGCACTTGTTGTAAATGATGCATATGATCAGGATGATGTTTGGAAAAAATGGTCAAGTCATCAAGATACACCACAATAAACTTCCCCATTTCATTTTTGAAGGCAAGATCTATTGCTCTGTAGAAGGTGGTGCTAGTATTGATCAGACCAAAAGGCATTCTGTGATATACAAATGTGCTCTAAGGCATAGTGAAAGTAAGTTTATATTGATTCGCTTCACTGACCTCCACTTGATTATACCTAAAAAAACCATCTAGCATTGATAACATCTCTAAGCTAGTCACTATTTGTAGTACTTGATCCATGATGGGTAGGGGGTAGTTGTCCTTTAGAGAAGATTGATTTAGGTTTCTAAAATTGACACAGATATGAATTTCCCCATTCTTTTTCTTTATAGGAACTATATTCACAATCTAGGTGGAATGATGGATTGGAAAAATTATCCTTGCATTTAACATCTTCTAGCAATGTATTTAGCCAACCTATCCAACTACTCAAGGTTGGCTTGTAAGTACTCAAACTCAGATATTTAGATCTTGGTCTTCCTAGTATGATCAATTATGTCAAATAACTGAAATGATTTAGAAACAAAAGAAAGAAGTCCATTTTTCTAGGTTTTAACAGGTGTGGTACTAGTTTGAAAAATAAAATCAGAAGGTATAGGGTTGTTTGAGGTACTTACTTTCTTATTGATCATTAGATCCTTTGATTGGAAAGGCAGTGAAGTCTCCCATTTAGCAATTGAGATTATTGGCTAAGGTTTTTCCTTTGTTTTTCCCTTATCAGCTTGTTGAGTTGACTGGTTTTGAGACCTAGTAAAAACAACATATGATCCATCAAACACTTCTCCCTTTCTTTGAGCTTCATCTTGGTAATTCAGGAAACCAATGTTAGAGTCACCAACTAATTCTTCTTCCCCTTCTTCAAAGATATTAGCATCATCTTCTTGGTCCAACTCAAGTTGGAAAGATAAATCATGTTTAGCTTCATGATAACCAATTGTTGAGTTAGCTAGTGCTACTTCAATGGCAAGCTTCCCCTATGTGGGATAAAGATGATTAGGTTGTCCTTGATTTCTAGTAGAATTGCTTTGATATGAATGGTTAGGGAATGTCCTCTTTGGTATATCCCAGTAAGAAGGAGGAGAAGACATACCTTGGGCCATTTGTCTTTTCATAGCTAGCAATTTATTTGCTAACTTTTGCACCATAGGATTAGTGGTGCTTGTAGAAGAACTTTCAACAAATGAAGAAAACTTATTTTTGTTAGGATCTCTTCTTATCTTACGTACAAGGATAAGATCATCTTCAACTTTGGTAGCCAAAATTTGAGCTACAAAAATATCTATATAGCCATCCTACCTCAATAGAAAACTCATTTTGGGAAGTTGAGAATTGATGAAGAAGCACTTAAGATTTTTTGGTGTTGGTTGAGCAATTATAAGAATCCTATTCCTCAGCTTGTTGCATTTATCAATGAAGTATCACATAGGTTTATGAGGCTCCTTATTCATTTGCATAATTTGAGCTAATAGGGCATGTAAATATTCTATGGATTTAAACCTAGCCTCAAAATTGGCCTTGAGAGTGTTCCAATCAGTTACTATTTGTGCTTGCAGATGATAAAACTAGTCTACAGTAGCACCTTACAACATTTATACAAATAGTCTTACCACTATATCTTCAAATTCAACACCTATCACACCATAAGATATGCAAAAATCCATAATATGCTCATCAAGATGAACTCTCCCATCACCATAGAACTTGGGAAAATTCTTTCTTAAACTATGGGGTAGTTCATGTAAAGGTGGGGTTAGATTCAGAGGGCCAAAAGTGTTACCCCAAGGGCCTTGGGCTGACATGATATGATTATTGAAAGGAGGGAAAACAAAACTTGGTAAGGTATGTATAGACAAAGCTCTTTTAGTAGAGGAAAGAAAATATTTGCCTGGTATTGGAGACCTGACGTTGATAGGAGGAAAACTCCTAGTTCACTAAAGGCAAGATTGTGGAGGAGAAAGATCAAAATTATTTTGCTGCACAAATTTGAATACAAGATGAATAATACCTTGAGCTCTCTAGCTTCGTGTATACCATGGATCTACTAGAGTATAGAATGGAAAATAACTGGCAATGCTTCAATTTGAAGCTTGAGGCTTCAAACTACACATTTGATCCCCAACAGAGTCACCAAAAAACTATTGGGTAAATATTTTGTCATCAACTAACTGAGGGAAAATGGGTATATCAACCACAACTTAATGAGATAAATATCTCCTCTCAGCAAGGGTAGGTTCTCTATAAACTACTATAGACTAATATAAATTGGAAATAAACTCAAGGATGAGATCATACCATCCATTCCTCTTTTTTTAGAAATGATGTTCACAAGGTAAAGGAAAATTCCTATGTAATAACTGAATCCATTTCTCTTTTTTTAGAAATGATGTTCATAAAATAATAGGAAAACTCCTTGGGTAATAATTGGATCCACAAGAAACTCACGAAAGCACAAAGTCTTCCATTGCTTCTCTTGTTAATTTAGGATTAATGCAATAGTAGAATGAAGTGAAACCCAAAGTCTCTATCGAAAACTACAACAGAGTATATGATCACAAAGGATAAAAGTATTGCAAAGCCTTTCCTATGTCCTTTGTGTTGAAACACAAAACACATAACAAACTAAAGATAATTATGGTAGCACAAAGTCTCCCATAATCGACTTTAGGTCATATTCCAGATTATTTCCACTTGCTCTCCTTATTTAATCAAATAGACAAGACTGTATTTAGGAAAAAGACATAAGAACAATTTCCTTCATAACACAAGTTATTTCAACACAAAGTCTAAAAGGTCACTTGCTTTCTCATTCCCCTGATGGAATATGATTAACAATCTGAGCTCAAAGTCTCAAAAATGCCTTTCAATTTGGGTAGAGTTTTGCTTCTGATAACTAAGAGATCCCCTTACTAATAACTAAGAGATTACAATATATAGCATCCAAAGAAAGACTTTGGTGCTTGTTTTCATGAAATGGCCAATGCCGTATTGAATGCATTAGGAAGAGAAAGTTCTGTGTAGGGGCCATGCTGGAGCAGGTTACCAGCCTTGACTTTAGTGTTTAAATTATATCAAATGTCTTCTCCAAAGCATGGGTTGCCTAATCTTCTAAAAGGCAAGGCTACTCCTCTTTATGATACTTACATGACTATCCACTCAGCTTTACTCAAATGAAGAAAAATAGGCTGCACTATTGAATGATTACACTCTCTGATATCCACCTGATGGATTGTTCCACCTACTGGAATAAATCTTACATCGATGCTTTTGGATTCTATTATTTGTTCCCTCCTCCTTGCTATATTTTGTCTCTTCTTGGTGATCCAAGTTCTTAGGCTATCTTCTCACTTTTTTATAGCTCCTTTGGCCCCTTCCTCAATGGATTGTTGAGTTTGTTCTTAGGTCTACGTCATTTGAAAATCAATTGTTATTCCATTGTCCTGAATTTGACATCTGTGGGGATGTCACCAGTCACTTGAACCATTTTGAACCTTGAACCTTTTAGAGCTCACTGGTTCAATGGTTTAATGGTTTGATAGTTTGACGGTTCAACAATTTGGTAGTTCAATATTTTGTGTTTTTCAAAGAGGCACATTCACTCAGTCTTTTTATGAGTTCAATGTATCATTGAACGAACTATTTGAACCCTTTGTTTGAACCTTTTTGGAACCTTCTGCTTGAACCATTTTGAACCTTTAAACTATTTTGAACCTTTGAACCATTTTGAAGAAGAGTTCAATGGTTCATTTCATTGAACCCACCATTGAATCATCCTTTATTGAACCTCAGAATTGAACCATCCTTATCATTTTTTAGGAAATGCCTTTAAGTGTTTTGAATTTTTTTTTTACAAAGCTCTACCTTTTGAACCTGTGATTTCCTTAGCTAAAAAGGCTTGTGCGATTGAATAACTTGATTGATTAGAACATTTTTTGAGAAATAAAGAGACCATTTTTGGCCTACAAGACCAAAATGGTCAATAGGTTGTCCACAAAAATGAGTGACTAATTTTGGGAATAACAGGTTTAATAAGGTTCTAGGCAGTTTTTGGTCTTAAGACTTATTCAGAAAGGTTAGACATTAGAACTTCCAATAAATGCCATAATGTTGATGACAATGGACCTTGATAACACCTCAAAATTCCTATATTTCCCATGCAAATCCTTAGAAGATATATGAGCATTTGAAGTCACCCCATTGAGCTTGTTCTTGCCTTTCTTATATGCTTGTACCTTCTTTGAGCTAAAACTAAGTTTATTATAGGTTTATTTTCATATCCAAAGTTTAAATATATCTATTTCCACATCTTAAATATGTCTCAATCAACTAGATATCCTTCCAAGAGTTATAAATGAAGATGGACCAAAAATGGTTCTAGGTCCCTTGAAGTCCTAATAGGCCTAACCTGTACCCAGCTAGATTTGGCTACTTGGAATGGTATTTCTTAGTCAGTCTAGTATATGATTCATGTTCACATCCCATTTTAGCTTATAAATCCCATACATAACCCTCCACTCACTTTTATTCATCTTCTTCTCTCATTCACCAACTAATCTTAGTGGAAGTTTGCCTAGTTAGACTATGTATAAGATTGATATAGTGATTCCTTAGATTCCTCATGTTCATCTATTGGGCCAAGAGGTTTCCTGGCTCATTTTATGGACTGATAACTTTGACCAAGTAAGGAAGAGTGGATATGCATGTTTAAGGTGTCTTGGAGTGTGTATAAAAATTCATTCATCCATCATGGACCATATTAAATTGATTTGAAACTTCTCTCTTCACCTAAACACCTTCATGCCTTCCTCTCACCTTCATGTCTAAGACTGTAACATGGTGTCTATAGGTGCACATAAGGGTAAAAGAGATCATTTTAGGTCTTTTTCATCATTTTTATAGTTCATGAAGCTACCATGACTTTTATTGAGGTGACCACATGTTTGTCTTATCACCCAAACTCCATTTTGGACCTCATATTCACTTTTAGTCAAAAATGGGTACCCCACTATATTCTGACTTAGACACTATACTTTTTACCATTTTAAGAGACTATTTTATCACTCTAACCTTATTCATGATGAGTGAATAAATGAATTAATTTATTCAAACTATAATAAAATAATTTTTAACTCTAACAAATAACTCAACTCTGCCAAACACCTCAACTAGACCTTGCTTCTCAACTAGGTAAACTATTGACTATGTTTTTCATTTAAAAGAAGCACCTGTAGGAGTATTTATATAGTTTAGGTCTAAAAAAACACATAAAATATCTTCTTGAGCTTCAAGGTCACTTTAATGTCTTATAGGTAATTTATATCATGCTTTTCTTCCTCAGATACATTTGAGCCTCAAGATTGAGTCTCTCCAAACTTGACTGAGAAACCCTATTTATTTACCCTACCTATAGATGTCTATGCTTCTAATTAGCTTATCCATGATGAAAAAATAATCTTATTGAAACCCCTTGAGGTCACATAACATACTTCTCCTCCTAAAATCAGTATAAGTGACTTACAACCACACCTACACACCAAGCTAGCTCACTATCTATTGACTGAGACATTATACTTTTAAGACCCTACTATAGGTGCATTTTTACTCACTTGAGGTTGATCAATATTTTTGTGAACTCAATTTGAACTCCTTGAGGTCTCAAGTGCATGTATAATCATGCATTCACCCTTTTATAACCCTAAAGCATCAAACTTGTATAACTATTGAGATCATAATTCTAACCCTATTGTAGGAGTATATTCTCCACAATGTACATACTATAGGTATGAAAAAGGGACCAAGACCATCTATCCTCTCTTATTGATGATTATTTATTCTATAGATGTCACTTTGAACCTTTGGAATCACTTCACATTAGTATCATGGTCTAATACCATTTTTGAAAACAAAAGTTTCTCAAATTCCAAAATTTTGTAGATGAAATTGACTATTCTAAGAGTAAAAATGGACAAGTTTGATCCCTTCAAAAACTACTCTCCATTACTTTTATTGAATTATTTCTTTTCAAGGTCCTTCTCCATGCTATATACCAACAATAAAGATCATTAGAAATAACCCAAACCTCAAATATCCATGTCATATGCTTTTCACAAAAAATTCAAGGGCCTCTATTTTGCCTTTTTGGAGTAACTTTCACAAAATACAATTCCTTATCTTGTTTCTATAAAGTTTTGATTTTTTATTAGTTTTTTATGAGAAAAGATAGAAGCACAAGATGAAGGGTGTGTACCTATTGAACATGTACTAATTTATGACCATATGAAGAGAGAACTCCTTTTTGTCTTGGAAGGAATACCTGCAATAAGACAACATTACCACAAGCTTGTTGGTTAGACAAAGATGAAGGGTGGACCACCTAGCATATGCAAGATCCAAGAAGATAAATCTTCCATGGATGGCTTTCAATCCAATCCCATAATAAAAAATGAAGATGATAAAATAAAATAAAGTTAATTATATTTAAATTAATGATAAATTAAATGCTAAGTATAAAAAGAGATGAAATACTTATTCAAAGAAAAATGACTAAATCTAGAACATGCTAAAACTAGTCAAGGCAAGGCCATAGTATTGGGGTTTGGGTAAAATCGTAAAGGTAAAAAGGATTAATTTTTTGGGTTGGTTAAATGATCAAGGTTACAAATAGATAAAAGGGTAAATGGATAGATTTGTCAAAGAAGAGAATATGTCGAGTGTGGTAAAGAGGTGAAAGAGGTCAAGTGATGAATATGGCAAAGAGGAAAATGTGGTAAAGAGATAAAAGGGTAAATGGTAATATGAGGAAGGGATGAAGAAAATAATGGTGAAGGGAGTGAAAATTTTAAGGGAAGGGATGCTAAAAGGAAATAAATAAAGAAATTGAAATAAAAAAGTAAAATATTACCTCAATGTTTGTAGATGCTTATTAATGTAAATGGTTTGTTGAAGATTGTTGATGAAGATGTCTTGAGGAAATTTTGGTAGAGATTCATCACTTTAAATTATTTTCCTCCAATATGGGTAAGATTAATTAACTCTTTGAAATGGATGAACAACTGTAATAAAATTTGGGCAACAATACTCTAACTTTTCAACCTCTCCCTTGGGTGAAGGAGAGGGGGGGTATTTGTAGTTTTTTTGTGAGGAAACATGCCAAAAGAGGGAATATTAGAAGTATGTCACATTTTTCACCAAGGCCAAGGGTGGGGTTGGTGTAAGATTCCTATGGGGCTTGTCAAGTCTCCTTACCTTGCATGCAAGTCCAAGTTTAAAAGGAATTGCGCACATGGTTTGAAAATGGGATCAAAGACTTGTTACACCCTTATTTGTCCTCATTTATGACTTTTAAGAGTTATCCCACAAAATATAGTTCCATTTTTCAAGGGGTCATGGGTGAGTCAAGGTGAGGTGGGTGAAGATTCCAATTTGGGCTGATAAGTCTCTTATTGGGGATAAGAAGTCTAAAATGGGGGCTCTTTGTCTCTCCCAAGGTGTGAAAGGGGTAGGTAAGTCAATTTTGAAGTATATTTTCATGTGAAAATGTAAAACCAAGTCAAATGAATTACCCTTGAGGATAAATTAGGCCCATTTCAAGTGGGTTGTGATTCTTAAATGAGGTCATTAAGCATCTTGGAAAAAGGGGCTAAAGGTGGGGTACCAAGCCATGTCACTTTGCCACATCATTTTTCCATGTCACATGCCATGCCATTTATCATGTAATATTACATGTCACATGCCATGTAATTTTCCATGTCATATTCCATGTCATCATAGATAGTGAAAGTGGGTCCCATAGTGAATAGTGTTTCATGAATAGTGATTTCAAAAACTATTTTTGAATGGTGTTTTCAAATAATAATTTTTGAATAGAAATGGGTATAATAAAGACTTTAGTTAAGTTGGGAGGGTGGTATAAGGGGTTATAAAGTTTTTATAATTATATAAGGTGGTCTTGAGGCATTTAAACACCTAGAACTACAAGCGTGTAATTTTCTAGTGTCTACATTTTGCCCCTTTTTATTCTAAAACTTTGAATTAACAAGTTGTAAAACAAAAATAAATTGTTTTATTGAAGTTCAAGGTGATCTGAGTATGAGAGGAGGTGTTCCTCATTAAATCAAGAGTCGATAAGGAGGCTAAATGGGCTGTAGGTTTGATAAGGAGTTGGTGGGGAAGCACTAGGTGGTGCTGCAAAGTAGTGGGGCATGTGAGATGCTAATAGGTGCATAAAATGTGACTAAGCATGATAGTCAATATTATGCAAAGATGAAAGCTACCAATGTTGTTAAAATAAGTTTAGTGCTAAGAAGATAGGTGACCGATATACCACGTGACTGTTATTGTGATGGTTGGGTACACTTGTTAGCCTTCATAACAAAAGGGACGATGTTTGTGTGGGTATCAAAATTTAGGAGTGATCTCATATGTGGGTAACTAAAATTAGAAGTGATCCCATGTAAAAAACCAATAGTTGGGTCATGTATTAGGTGGTGAAAAATATTAAATGTTCAAATGTTAAACATGGCAAAATCAGTTGGCATGGTCAAAAATAATACGATGAAGGCATCATAAAACATGAAAATAGGTCAAGTCAAAAATAACCAACATTGAGGTAGACATGGGCAAGGTGGTTGGGTGGTTGGAATGTGGTGGCCGAGTAGATGTCATATTCACTGGGCAAGTGGATGCTACCTAATTAGCTCCATGGACATAATGTCCAAAATGAACTTTAGGTCTAATGTAGTTCTTTTGAGTTTGGGAGTGTTGGGTAATTAGTTGACTGAATATGAAAAGGTGTTGAGTTCATAGATAAAAATGGTGGAAAAATATGGGAGAGTCCAAACATGGGTAGGAAAAAAATGTCATAATAAAATAAAGGGGTAATAATTCTAAAATATTTATCACCAAAAAAATGGGAGAAATTGGTTGTACTAGGCTATAAGAAATCTGGTACTACTTGAATTATCTTGGTGATCTGACAGGGTCTTTCATCACCATCCAATGAATGGGCTATGTAAGGGGTATGGTTTAAAGATTTAGGGAAAAAAAATAGTAGAGTGGGTAAATGGGTCATGATGAAGATTTGAACCCTTGACACTTGAGCTAGTGGGGCACCAAAATAAGCAAGCATTGAGTTTTGAGGGAATTCTAAGAAAGACACTGAGGGGCTTTGGAATATAGAAATATATTAATTAATTGAGGGAATAGGTTGTGTTGCCACATAGATATCCAAAATCTCCCATTTGAAGATGGTTTTTATCTTGATTCCAATAACGGTGAAAGAGTAGAGTAATAGGGATATAAAATGAGCAAGACTGGGAGGATGGGGAAGGAAACTTCTTCGAAATAGCTAGTGGTGCTTATGCAGGTTTGTTGGTCACATGAATTATGAATGAGGTAAAAAGAGAAAGTGCTAAAAAGTGTCAATTAGAAATAACTGAAGGAGTGAGAAAGATATGGATGAAAAGAGAAGTATTGAGGCAACCAAGGGGGATGAAAGGAGCTAGGCATGGTCATATGGATGAAAAATAAGGAGTGTCAGGTAATGATGAAGAGAAAATTAAAATAAAATGTAGAAGTGAAGAAATGAAAAGGATGGATAATGAAGGATGGAAAAATTGATTTTTAGGTGGCCAAAAAGGCTTGAAAACAAGTATAAAAAGATTGAGAAGAAGGATTTGGTGATGAAAATGAGAGAGAAAGAAAAGGGAAATGCAAGGGGTGAAAGAATGAGATGAAGACAAGGGATGATAAAAAGGGAGAATTTAAGTAGGGATATAAAGCATGGATACTGACACAAATGCAAAAGACAAGTGAGTACTGAGATGAAATGAGGAAAAAGGGGAATGTGAAAAGGGCCATAGGAAAAAAGAGGTAAGAAGAAAAGGGGAATTATGAAAAGCTTATCAAAGGATAAATACCTATGGAGAAATAAGTTGTGGAGGAAAAATATGATAAAAAGGATGGAAAAAAAGCAAACAAGAATAATTAAAAATGGGTATGGAGGGAAGAGTTTTAGAATGGTAGAGAGTGGTGGTACATGTAAAGAAAAAGTATAGCAACAAAAGAAACAAAAATCTTACAAGACGCACAGTATAAAGTGGAATAGGTGAGGAAAAGAGAGTGATAAATGGGGTATGAAAAATAGACAAGGGGGAGGGGAGAAGCTGAGGATAGAGAAAGAAGTTGAAGGTGATAAAGGGAAAGGTTGGTAATAAGGTGAAAGAGAGGCAAAAATTACAAAAGGTGGGTGGGGAAGTGGGCCACGAAGCATGCATAAGAAAAGATGATGGGGAGACCAATGAAGCAGAGTAGGAGGTGAATTTATGGGAGGTAAGGGGGGATAATGGGGAATGTTTTCAACCCTTATGTTAAAAGAGATTGAAAAGTTAGAAAAGTGATTAAAAGAGATTGACAAGCTACAAAAAAATGGCAGATAAGGCGGGTGGCATTAGAACTCAAAGGTACCAAGAAAGAATGTTCAAGGCAGTCTTGGTTTAGGATGTCCTAGGTGAGGGGTGTGGTTAGCATAAAAAATTAGTTAGGAAATGGGGAGTTAGTTTGTAGTGGTTGACCTACCCATGAGTGGTGCCTACATACTCAAAATGGACATCAGGCCAATGTATTTCAATTAAAAGGATAGCCAGTGGCTTGCAAATGGGATGCCCTTATTTGAAACACCATGAAGTTTAGGTTAGGTTGGTTGGATGAAAAATTGGTAAGAGGTCAAAACTATTTAAGGTTGCTTTTGGTTTTCTCATGGTTGATGGTGAAGGGAAGGAAAGGGAAATGTTAGTGATTGAGTTGCTTATAAGCAATGTTTACATAGTTTGTGGACATCAAGGAAATATAGTTCTAAATAGGGGTTAGGTTAGTGGTGTACAAGTGGGTTGCCCCAATTGGATGAACCACATAGGTTGGCTTAGGCTAATGACAGAGGGTTTTGGTGAAATAATAGAGGTGTTGGGTTATGGTGAAGGTTATGGTTAAAGTTCTTGGTGTAAATTGGTGAATAGCTACCATAATGATCCCACATGTCATAGGATGAGAGGTGTGGATGGGTAAGGTAGGGTAAATAAGAAGGGAATACTAGGCCTAACAACACAAATGACCTTTAATAGAACTAATCCAAATAAGAGGTATCTTTTTTAGGAGGTTACACCTTCTAAAATTATGTGAGGGTAGGAGTTTGGAGACAATGTTTACCACTATGAGCTGAGTTTTAAGAGGTGGGGATCTATCTGGATCTACAGAGTTATTGTGGCCAAGGTTCATCACCACTATGAGTAGAGTTTTAAGGGTAGTATCAAAGTGATGACCTATAAAGAATTTATTTGATGGTCAATTATATTCTACAAGTAAGGAAGTTAATAGCATGGTGAGCGATAAATGATGGACCTTTCCTAACCTAAGAGCTACATGGGTAGGCTCGATAAATGGTGGCCATGTTTGTATACTCTATCCTAGTTCCATGGAACTAATGACTTATTGGTTTTGCTAGTTTGGGCCTAACCAACTAGAGGATGCATGGTTAGGAGAAGATGCTGGTTCCCTTACTATGAATGAACATTCAACTAGCATAAAATAAAAGACCACCATGTTTGAGTAGACACTGTCAATGGTTGGGGTCTGATGCTCAGAGCATGTGGTAGTGGGATAATAGGAATAAGAGGGAAAAAGGGTCAAAAAGGTGAATATATCATTGTAAAAGACCCAAAGTAGAGTATGATTCTCACTCTATGGGGATGAATGTGGGAGAAAAGAACAAAGTATACCCTTTAGTGGTTTTTTAGACAGGGAATGCTATAGATTAAGTAGAAGGATGATTGAACACAAATCTAGAGTCACTAGATAATTGGTCCAATGCCTAGGTAGGAAAACAATGTATGCCTGTGTGTTAGGCAATGCATGTGTAATCTAATAAAATATTACATGTGTCATGTGACTCCTCGAACCCTAAATAAAATATTTCATAGTTTGATGTAAACATGCATAAAATGTGTTGGATGTTGTTGGTTGAATGTTATGGTGATGGTTGTTGTATTCTCACTCAATGTAAAAGGAATGACTATTTTTGTTGCAATGTTAGATGGTAAAATTTGTGATGAAAACATTAACCAAGTACATTAAGATGAGAATAGAGCATGATGCTTCATTTTTGACAAGGACTAAAAATGAACCCAAAGTGGGATCAGCTTAATGAATATAATCCCTTTGAATGTTACACATGAATGATCTTTAGTTGATAAAAAAAAGTTTCTTGATCACAAGGTGTCAAGTAAGCTCTAAATCCATTGATTTACAGATAGTCAAAAGGAAAAATGGTGATAGGTTGTGTGAAGGGTAGTGGGTGATATGTATGATAACCTCATGTGAATTAGTTTTCCCCTTCTATAGGTGACCTAAGAATGGTATTAGACAAGTCCATATCATATGCTAGATGTAGACTAATCAATGTGGGAATTCTACATGGGAAAGTTGATTGTGGCTTCTAAATTATTATGTTACTTGAGATCCAATTACAGTTTTAGAATTGGTTTTGAAAGTGGGCCTTTTGCTTTATTGATGTATATGGGAAGCTGATCAATGTGGGAATCTTTCATGAAATTTCTCTACTTTTGACAAAGTTGACTCAACCATCCTTCAAGAGATTGGTCTAAGTTTATTGGCTTTGTTTTAGTTCTCTTGATAGCTTTCCTTCAAGGGAGAAGTCTACCTTACATGTGGTAATTTTTATTTTTGTTTTTGGACAACTATCCTTTGATGGAACAATCTATAATGATTAAGATATCGACCCAATTAATTATTACAAGATGAAATGTGTTTAGACATGGTCTGGTCTAATTAGGTTCAGAGGTTTACCTTTATGAGGGCAAAACTTTAGACAAGAAGGTTAATGATATGTGAAAGGGTGTGGTTTTGAGAGAGAATGACCATGGTATTCCATCTTGTTAGAGATGAAAAGTATCCATGAGAACCATGCTATGAGTAGAGTCGTGGTACCCATATTTAGGATTAGGCCATGACTATCATAGTTAATCACATGGTTCTATTTTGTAATCAATTATCTTTAAAAGGGGAGGAGGAAGGTGGGTGAAGGTTGAAATCTTATAATCAAGGGATGAGCTTAAGTTAGACAAACAACTAAGCTTGATCCTTCTTGAACAAAAAAATGAATGTAGATGCAAAGCATTGAGAGGCTCAAGTTCTGGTTTATCTTTGAGAGAGGATAAATGATAAGCTCTTGATCCATACTTATGGGTGATGATGTAGAGGCCAAGCCAATTAAAATCAAACTTGCCTCCTTTACTCTTCTCCATGTTGGTCACATAGTGGTTTTCCTTTAGGATGAGACATTTGGTATTGAAGTCTTGAGGTTTGAGGTAAGGTTGGTTAGGTTTGATGGAGGTGGGTAATCTCAAATGGTTAAATGGGAGAATTTGTATCCCAAATAGGTTGGGTGGTGTCCAAATGGGTTCCCCCAATGTGATATACCACTTTATTCAAGTTGGGTTGATGGATACGTTTGGTTGATAGGTTGAGGAAAAAATCCAAGGGTTAGTTTAGTTAATGGTTAAGGTATGGTTGAAGTTAATAAATGGTTAAAGCTTTATGGAAGGAGAGTTCCCCTAGTTTAATCTTCTCATGGGTGGGAAAAAGATCCTAAATTGAAGGTGTTTATGGTTGGGTTCGGTTAGAATGTTGAGGTTTTGAAGGGTATGTCTATGGAAAGGACATTTTAACCTTTTCCTTATCCTTTTATTGGACTTGAGAGTGGGTAGCCCTACAGATGGTGTGGATAAAAGGAAGTGTTATTTTAGATTGTTTATTCAGTTCATCCTTATTCTTAGGTGAGAATGGGGGAATAGGCAAGTGTTGGGTAGGCTTGGTTGATGGTTGGGTTGGTAATGGGCTCAATGAAGGTTCATTTGATAACATATTATCCTTGTCATAAAGCTAGTGGATAATGGTTTTAAGAGCCTTGTAATGTTCTATATCATGGCCAAGTATCCTATGGTAAGAACACATATGGTGGTCATTATACCATGATGGTTTTGGGCATGAGCGGTTGAAATTTTTGATAGGCAGTAAGGTTAAGGAGGAGGTTTTTAATAACCTTTGTAAGATGGTTGAATAGGATTCATGTAAAGGTGTTGGAGGTGATAGGTTTTTAGTTTTGGGAGCCTTCCTAAAATTAGTTTTTTCTATGAAATTTATGGGTGGTGGGGTAGTTTTGGTTTGTCAATTAGGTGGGGCTGGCTTGGTTAAGGGAGGTTCATCTAACAACATATTAGCCTCATATAAGTTATAGATGAGTTCTTGGAGAGATTTTCAATGCTCTATGTCATGTCCAAGTGTCCTATGGTATGCACAAACTTATTTGGAATTAAACCATTTTGGTTGAGGACATGAAAGGTCAAGAGTTTTGATAGGTTATAAACATTTGAGAGGTGGTAAGGTTAAGGAGGAGGTTTTCAATAACCTTCAAAGAATGGTTGGGTATGACTCTACTAAAGGTGGTAGGGTTTTGGTGGTTTCTAGTTTGGGTGTTGAGATAGAAGATTGTTTGGAAGTAGGTATGGTGATAGGTGCTTTTAAGTTGGTATATTTTCTTGATTTCTTTGGTTTAGGTAATAGGAGAGGATGGTAAGGTAGGTAGCTTAGGTATTGTCTATGTCAGTAGGAGAGATGTTTTAGAAAGGAAGTGTGACGGTGTAACTAGTAGATGTGGTAGGGTTTTGGTATAAATAATGGGATTCATGCTCAAGGTAGAGGGATGAGGACTCAATATGGAGGGAAAGGTTGAAGGAGGGAAAATTTGGGATTTTGGGTTCTTTTGTGGTTTTACCACCTTGGTTGTTTTTGTTGGCTTTTAAGGAGGTTTAATTACTTTATTTGTTTCAAGTGGTTTAGATTTGGTTAGTTTAGAAAAGTTTTTAGATGGTTGGGTAGAGGTTTTAGAAGTGCTAGGTTGGTTTACCAAAGAAGGGGATAGGGGATAGGGTTTTTGGTTTGGTTTTTTTACGCTTGTCTTGGCTTGTGACAAAAGGTTCTATAATTAGAGTTTTTGTGGATGAGGCTATCTTTTCTTGTGAGATAGCCTTCAAAGAGGGAACAAATAGTTATATAATAATGGAGATAGGTGTTCAAGGTTTGGGTATGGTTACTTCTTCTTTTTGGGTGTTCAAATAGGTAGAAGGTAACTCTACTTGTTTCATAAGAAGAGGGAAATTGTTGGGTTGATGAGTAGGTTCTTTGTCGTCAAGCGTGTCATGAACCATGCTGATGGTATGGGTGCTGGGAGATCATTCAACATTATTTATCTCATTTTCAGTGGGAGAATGGTTTGGAAAAGGTTATTTGAATATGTCGAGAGCTTGATTGGTAGAGCATTGTTGTTATATAATATAAGATCCCCCTTATCAATGAGGGATTGAATAAGATTCTTAAAGGTGTTACATCTATTAATATCATGCCCTATGACTTGATGAAAGACACAGTGGTCATTCTCATTATACCATCCTAACATGGGGTGAGAAGGATTAAACTATTGAGGTGGTTTAATTGGTGGAAGTTGAATGATGTTGGATTTTAACAATTTTTCCAAAATAGAAGCATATGGTTCTCCAAGTGGAGTTAATTTCTTTTGATTATTCCACATTTGGTTTTTTTTTGTTTAAGAAATTTGAGGAATTATAGGTTTGGTTCCTCGCGTTTTGTTGGTTGGTAGATGGTGGAGGTAGCTTTGAGGATAATATAATTAGTGGTCACTTTGTCCTTCGTATTGCTATTGGTTAGGTTGTTGGGTTTGGATGAAGAGGGCTTGTTGGGTTTGTAAATTAAGTTTTTATTTTTCAACTTCAACTTCCCTTCTTTAATGGCTCTATTTTCTATTTTATGAGCTATGGTAAAGGCTTCATAAAATGTCTAAAAACTTTGGACATGCAATATGGAGGGAATGCGTTTTACACATGCTCAAGAAAAATACTCTATGATTTCTAGTTAAGGTAAGGGGAAGTAAAGTTGGTTTATTAAGCTTCTCCAATGAGTGACAAATTTGATAACAGACTCATCTTCATATTACCGAATAGAGTAGATGTCGGTAATGGAGACATTCTTGGAGATATTTATTGTAAAGTGTTTTACAAAAGTTTGGGCTAGTTGAGAGATGGAGGTGATAGAATGCTTAGGCAAGGCACTATACCAATCTAAGGTCAGTCCTACTAGAGACATCAGGAATGTGCAGAGAAGAAAGGAGTAATTTTGGGTGATTAGGTAACATGAGTGCTGAAATGACCTAAGATACTGCTAGGGGTCCTCCTTATTTTAAAACATGGTAATTTTGGGAGTTCCCATTGGGGAGGGTAGGCATGGATTGGGATGGATGGATGGGTTCATTACATATTTGGTCATAGGAAAGGAGGTTGCTAGATCCTAAAAATGAAGATTCAATATTGTTATCTTTGTTGATTAACATCTTGACCAAGTCAATTTGGGGTTGGGTTGGGGGAATGGTAGAATTGATAAACTGATAGGATGGTTGGGAAGAGGGAATATGGTGGTAAGAGGTTGATGATTTTTAAGGGGGTACCCCATAATAAGTTGTGGGTATGGATGAAGGGTAGGGGAGATATATGGATTTATAGATTAGCCACATATTGATAAGAGGTGGAAGTTGTTTGTTGGGGATTAGTTGTGGTTGGGAATGTATGCAAGGGTTGGGTTTGAGAGGTTACTCAAGTTTGGATAGGAGGAAGTGTTTGGGGTATCTAAAGTACCAAGTTTTGAAGAGGGGTATTGGTTGGTTAGATAGTAATAAGAGGGGAAGAGGAATGAGAAATGGAAGCTTGACCTATGGTTGGTAGGGTATCGATGGGAAGGGCCACACTCACCTTCATGTGAGATGAGTCAATCAAGGTTGAGGGATTTTGAGTGGTGATCAAGACATTCAATTGGGTTTGATCTATTGGAGGGCCATGAGTTGAGGAAGAAGCATGAGAAATGGAAGGTCAGGTAGAGATGACACCCCCATGAGGTGGTATGACATGTCATAAGGTGGATTCAAGAGAGGGATGGAAGAGGTTAGGGCACAAAGGGCCAAAATGGCAAGGTAATGCTATAAATCCATCATGTTGTTATACATATAGGTAGTGAAGTTAGCATCCACTTTGAGGACCATTGAGGGTCTATTAGGTGAATGAGGTATATGAGGAGAATCATGAGGTGTCACCTTGACATCTAAGACATACTCCATCGGTAAAGACAAGGAAGGAGGTAGGGGTAGGTTATTTTGGTTTCTCTCTTGTAGTCAAGTTAAGACCATGTGAGAAACCAAAGAGAGGAAGTTGAACCTCACACCTCAAACATGAAGCAGTTGGAAAAGAATAAAATAAATTTAAAGAAATCAATATGCTCTAGAGAATGTTAAGCCCTGAAGTTTTAAGTATCTCTTGTTGGCTTAAGCCTTAAATGATTATGAAGGGAATTGGATTAGAAAGGTCCTAAAAAGCTATCAAATTTTAGTTTTGGGATGTTTTGCACTCAAGAGTCAATTTTATACTGAACCAGGTACATAGCTTGGTATTAGAGGCTTGTTCCCCACACTTCACAAACCTAAAGTTGAGCTGAGCCTAGCCGCTTAGCCAAAATATACCATTTGTTTAGAGTTTATACTCTACCAAAGAATAGAGTTGGTTAACCCCTTAGTGATTAGATCTGAGTATGAAAACTAGGTAGGGCTAAGGTTTCCACTTGGTGATGAAATCCAAGTTAGACCTTGTCTTAAGTATTATTTTGGTGTGTTAATTATGAAAGTGGTTTGGTTTGTGTGTGAATAATAAAAGTGAATCTATGATTAATTTACCTATTTAATTAAATATATGTGAGATAATTAAGTAAGAAAACTATGAATGAACTTGATTTTAAACCAAAGGAAAATTTTGATGTCTTTGAATGAGCATAGAATAATGCAAAGGTTATTTTATGCCAAAGTAAATTTTAGATTTCAAATTGATGAGAATATAAGAATGCAAGGATTTATTTTATGCCAAAGGGAATTTAATATTTAAAATTGATAAGCATAAAATAAATGAGGAGAGTATGCAAATGAAAACTATTAAAATTGGAAGAAAAGGGCACGTAGATGATGCTAGGTCCCACCGAGCATGCCAAAATGTTTCTATAAATTTTCACTTTTTTCTTAGTTCTTTATGAGAAAAGATAGAAACACAAGATGAAGGGTGTGTACATGGTAAATGTGTGCTCGTTGATGACTAGATGAAGAGAGAAATCCTTTTTGTCTTGAAATGAATACCTATAATAAGGCAACACTACCACAAGCTTGTTAGTTAGATAAAGATGTAGGGTGGACCGCCTAGCATATGCTAGATCCAAGAAGCTAAAGCTTCCTTGGATGGCTGTCAATCCACTCCAATAATAAAAAATTAAGATGATAAAATAAAATAAAGGTAATTGGATTTAAATTAATTATAAATTAAATGCTATGTTTAAAATTAATGAAATACTTATTCAAAGAAAAATGACTAAATCTAGCACATGCTAAAATTAGCCAAGGCAAGGCCATAGTTTTGGGGTTTGGGTAAAATGGTAAGAGTCAAAAGGATTATTTTTTTGGGTTGGGTAAATGATCAAGGATACAAATATAAAAAAGGTAAATGGATATATGATTCAAATAAGATAATATGTCGAGTGTGGCAAAGAGGTGAAAGAGGTCAAGAGAGGAATATGGCAAAGAGGCAAAATGGGGTAAAGTGGTAAAAGGGTAAATGGTAAGATTTGGAAGGGATGAAGACAATAATGGCAAAGGGAGTGAAAAGGTTAAAAGAAGGGAGGCCAAAAATAAATAAATAAAGAAATTTAAATAATAAAATAAAAGATTACCTCAATGTTTGTAGATGTTTATTGATGTAGATGGTTTGTTGAAGATTGTTGATGAAGATGTCTTGAGGCAATTTAAGTAGATATTTTTGAATTATTTTCCTCCAATATGTGGAATATTAATTACCTCCTTGAAATGTATGAACACCTAAAATAAAATTTGGGCAGCAATACTCTAACTTTTCAACCTCTCCCTTGGGTGAATGAGAGTGGGGTTATTTGTAGTTTTTTGTGAGGAAACATGCCAAAAGAGGGAATATTGGAAGTATGGCACATTTTCCCCCAAGGTAAAGTATGTAGTTGGTGGAAGATTACTATGGTGGTTTTAAAGTCTCCCTACCTTGCATGTAAGTCTGAGTTTAAAAAGAGTTGTGCATATGGTTTGAAAATGGAACCAAAGACTTTGTTACACCATTATTTATCCTCATTTATGACTTTTAAGATTTCTCCCACTAAATATGGCACAATTTTTCAAAGGGGAATGAGAGATTCAAGTTGAGGTGGGTGAAGATTATAATTTGGGATGACAAGTCTTTTATTAGGGCTAAAAGGTCCAAAATGGGGGCTCTTTATCTCTCCCAAGGTGTGAAAGGGGAAGGTAAGTCAATTTTGAAGGATATTTTCATTTTAAAATGCAAAACCAAGTCAAATTAATTACCCTTGAGGAAAAATTAGACCCATTTCAAGTGGGGACCCTTGTGATGCTTAAATGAGGTCAGTAAGCATCTTTAAAAAAGGGGCAAAAGGTAGGGTACCAAGCCATGTCACTTTGCCACATCATTTTGCCATGTCACATTTCTTGTCATTTGTCATGTCATATGACATGTCACATGCCATGTAATTTTCCATGTCACTTTCCATGTCATATGCCATGTCATTATGAATAGTGAAAGTGGGTCCCATAGTGAATAGTGTTTTATGAATAGTGATTTCAAAAACTATTTTTGAATGGTGTTTTCAAATAATACTTTTTGAATATAAATTGGTAGAATAGGGATGTTGGTTAAGTTAAGAGGGTGGTAGAAGGGGTTAGTAAGGTTTTTGGAGGATTTAAGGTGGTCTTGAGGCATTCAGATACCTAGAACTACAAGTGTGCAGTTTTTTAGTGTCTACATATCTCTTCAATTTGGTTTCACGCTTATTTTTCTCTTTAGACACTCTATATGGATTTTCATGGCTTATTAATTTTATCAAAGTCATATGGAAGTGTCAAAATACTTCTCTCCCTCCATACAAACCCTTTTGGTTCCCTACTCAACCACTTGTAGGTGGTTTGGTATATAAACAATGAGCTAGATATGAGCAATTATGAAGCCATCCATGTACATTAACTTTGCATGCTTCTATCAAAAATCTTAATGCACCTATATTAAGACTAAGAGGTTAAAAAACACATCCACTATTCCATACTTTAGCATGATGTCAACAAGGCCCCCTATAGGTGTGCATTAGTTTATTTTACATATGCAGGGAATGGAATTAGGCAAAAACATGGTGGTGAATAGCTTCAAAAAAAATCAAATACATTTCCAACCCTCAAATACATGATCTCCATTCTTTGAAACCTTGAAACTAGTTCTAAACTATGTTCTTTAACATGAAAATCACCTATATATACATGGAATAGAGAAAACAAGATAATCAAATGACTGCTTAGCATGGTGCAAGAGCATATGATCAAAATTAAACTTTCCTCAACATCTCAAGTGTAACAATTCAAACTCTTAATGGTTTAAACAACTAATACACTCTAATTACAACTCCATGAACAAGTTAAACAAGCTTATACAAGTGATTGCAAGCGAAGTTTGGTAAAGAGTTGACAATGGTTAAAGACAAGGTTGCAAGCTACTTAAAAGATAGCATGGTGAAACAAAAACATGTAAGGAGGTGGTAAAATTAATAATAAACATATATAACACCATTTAATAGCTATATGAGACACTTATAGGAGAAAACACTTAGCAAACATGAAGAGCTTTAGCTGAGACTGCATATGGTGATACCCTCTTGTAGCATGGACTAATTTGCTCATCCAAATATTATTAATCATGAAAATAAGAATGGATACCATTTGAGAATGAATAAAACATCCTCTAGAGCCAACATCACCAATTGGTTCATATATATTTGACTAAAATAGAGCAAAGCGTATAGGGTGCATGAAACAACTACAATAAAAGTATAATCAACTTCATAAGGATGGTTCCTGAAGAAAAAAATATAATTATTCAAAATATTTGTATGTAAATGATTTATATAAGTTTAATATAACCTCCAATTTTTTTTCTTGAAACATCTTCAGCTGTCTATACTAAGCAAAAACCTAAAAGTCACTTATATGTGTCTAGGAAACCAAAAAAGTAGCATAATGGTTTTGGACTTAAAATGACACTTACAAATCAAAAAAATGTATAAATTAGTGTTAATAACATTAATATACTCTCCAATATCCTCTCCCACATTGCACACTTCCCTATGGGTCGTACAAGTGCCATTTACTCTCTTTTTCAATTGGTTTCTAAAATTTTAGTTAGACAACCTAAAATGTTCTAATGTAATTGACATATCTGATAGTTTTACTAAACTCTTGGATGTTTTAAATGAAAATAAGACACCTAGGAGCCTTGGTAACCATGCCACTTGCATTAATAACCCTTACAAGCACATAAAATGACCCAAATTGACAAATAAGCTAATGAAACTATACTAAGGCTAGAAGTGCATTAGATAACATCAAACAACATGTAATACACCCCATTATATTACAATAGATCCCCATAGAAAATATATAAGTTAATTTTTTACCTATGGGTTCCCAAATTTGATATAAAAATTAAATTTGGTTAACAAATTAGTGACTCATAGGGGTAGTATGCCTACTATACGAAGGACTAGTAGCCTTATCCTATCATGGTCCAAGGGAGTCAATGATTTATTGAAGACAACTAGCAAATAATTTCCTAAAACACACACAAAAAAGCATAACACACCAAGTAAAAATAAGACAAATCAAGACATCAACAAGACTCACACATGTACATAAGCACTTAGGGAAAAAAAGGAAAATAACAACTATGTACAAGGAGAGAATAGGACCTTAGTAGTAATGATTGAGATATATCCCATTTATTGGGATATGAATCTCATTTCCATCCACTTTAAGAGTTGTAAATAATTATGTTGCTTGCATTGGGTGATAACATAAGGGCCACTCCACAAAGCATCAAACTTTGTGTGTCTTCCAGGTTTAGCCCTATCTACATCCCACTTAAAAATAATATCTCATTCTTGGAAGCTTTTTGGAATGGATTTCATGTCAAAGTATCTATATATATATATATATATATATATATATATATATATATATATATATATATATATATATATATATATATATATATATCTTAGTGAGTCCTCATAGTTCTCATAGTTTGATCTCTTATCTCTTCAAGCTCCATCAACTCACACAACCTCACCTCCATGCTTTCATTCTCTATCAACTCTAGTTGATAAGTGAGATCCAAGGCTGGTAGCTCAAGTGAAATAGGTAGTCTATCTTCTCTCCCATAAACAAGTGTATATGGTGTGTTTCCAATGGCTCTTTTTGGGGTGATCCTATCATCCTAAAGAGCTATCTTCAACTTGGAGTTCCAAGTCCTTTGGTTCTCCTCCATTTTCCTCTTTATGATCCTAATTAGTTTCCTGTTGGTGGACTCAGCTAGTCCATTACCTTGTGGATAATAGTTAGAGGAATTACTAAGATATATTCCATGTTTCAAATCCCATTAACTTATATTCATTCCAAGGAAAGTCAATGTATTAATTGAAATTATTTTTGAAGGAGTGTGGGTAGCTTAACTTTTGTTTAGCTTGGTTAGACGATATTCCAACTAAAGTAGAAGGGTGTGGCTGCAAAATGGATGGTAAAGTTGAGGGTTGAAGAAGAGATCAAATATATCTAAGGGGATTAACATTATTTTGTAATTTAGGCTGAGAAATTCCAACTTGTGGTTGAGGAGTTAAACATAATTTCACCTATGGATGAATTAAATTAGAAATTGGGTGTACACTTAAGGGTCTGATCTACTTTAATCTAATAGATCCTTGTGAGGTAAGGGTTCTGACATAGATGACTAAAATTTAGGTGATTTTGGTGAAGAATATCTAGTTATGTCAAAGACCTTGGGGTAAAGGTTAGTAAGGGGATTAGTTGTAAAGGTAAACATTCATTGTGTTGGATACAAAGTTTTAAGCTGTTCCCAAAATGCCACATGGTCTAGCTTCATGGAGTCAAGAAATTCTAGACTTTTCACCAAATGCGAGAGGGTTTAGAAGAATTTTATGTAGGCCTTACAATTGTGTTTTTATAAGGTTGTGGTGTTTGGGAAAGAAGGAGATTGTTAGTTTTTACTACTTCAAGCCAAAGATGAAAAAAACTGCAATGAGGTCCTCTTTGACAAAGATGGGAGAAGAGACATGGTCTACCATGGGTGCAGGGGAGGTAGGTGAAGAAGGTTCCTCAAGAGGGTAAAACATAGGTATTATGGTTCCCTCAACATGTGGGCATAACATGGATAAATTATGATCCTCCATAAGCAAAATAAGGTGTAAGAGTGGTATAATTGGAGTAGGCACAATAGGTCTCTCATCTATTATGGGAGTAGATGATACTGACTCCTCTAAGTGTAAAGGTGGAGTGGGTGGGGTAATATTCTATAGAGATGGAGGAGAAGTAGGTGAAGAATGTTCCTCAAGAGGGTATAATGCAGGAATGATGGCTCCCTCAACATGTGGTTGAGAAATAGGTAGGGTGTGGTCTTCAAGTGGTAAGAGAATAGGTAATGTTGGTACAAATAGAATTGGTATTATAGGCTCCTCATGTGGTAAAAGGATTGGTAAAGGGGGATCTTCCTCTCGAAGGAGTGGAATGGGTGAAATAGGATCTTCTACCTAAGGAGAAAGAATGGAAAAAATAGATTCCACTGAACGTGGGGAAGGAGTTGATGAAATGGTCCTGTTGAGGGGAAGGTTAAACTAAAGGTAAAGGAAAGACCATATTAACTATATGGATATTATGATCAGCTAAGTTAGTTGTGGATTGAACAATATTATGATTTAGTGAATGGTTAAGAAAAGGGTATTTGAACACATCCATGCTTTGATTAGGGGGTGAATTAGGATTATCTACGATGAGATCACCTCTATCAAAAATATATTGAACAATGTTCTTGAGTGTCTTATAGTTATTAGAATTGTGGCCTTTAACTTGATGGCAACCATAAAACTCATCTTCCTTGTACCAATTTTGAATAAGATAGGAAGGGTCAAACTTTATTGTTATGACACCTTGTTTCAATAGTTTCTCCAAGAGGGATGTATATGACTCCCCAATGGGAGTGTATTGTCTTTGTTCATACTATTGTTGGAATTGCTTGGTCAGATTTTGAGAAGTTGAGGAATTTGGTTGGTTTATGGTTGTGGAAGAGGCTAACTTAATGACCACCATGTTTTTTGAACCCTTAGAATTTTGGCTAGAGTGAGAAGTTTTAGAGGATGATGAATCATTTGACTTAGAATTGGGCTTCTTACTACACAACTTGACTTTGCCTTCATCTATACCACAAACCTTAAGTTTTTGTGCCATTGTAAAGGCCTCATCAAATGTTCAGAAAGTTTTTACCTAGAGTGTGAATGAGATGTTCTTAGCACATGCCCTTGAGAAGATCTCAATAAACTTAGGCTGGGGTAAGGAAAAGGAGATTTGATTTATCAAGCTTTTCCAATGAGTGACAAAATCTATAATAGACTCGTCATCAAATTGTCTGATAGAATAAGGTCTATTATAGAAACTTTCTTAGAAATGTTAATAGAGAAATGGTTTAGGAATATTTATGCAAGTTGGGTAAATGAAAAAAGGAAGTGCTGAGGTATAGAGCTATACCAATCCAAGGCAACACCTAAAAGAGACATAGATAAAGTGCAAAGTAGTAATGCATCATCATGCCCTATTAAATAACAAGCATGTCTAAATTATCACAAGTGCTATTGTGGGTCCTCTTTACTCTAGAAATGAGTTATTTAGGGTTTCCCATTGGCTTAGATAAGGGCAAAAAGGCATAGAAGGATGGATTGGTTCATTGCATATCTAATCATAAGATAACACATTCTTGAACCATAAATGGATGTATCTAGATTAGAAATCTTGTCCACCAACATCTTAATGAGGTCTAGAGGGGGATTAGTTTGTGGAATACCTCTTAAGTTATAGGGAAGTTGATAGGAAGCAGAGGGAGTGTATGACATAGCTTGCTAAGGTTGTGCTATAGAAACATAAGGATAATGAGTTATAGGTTAGGGTGTGGAAAGAAAATGGACTTATCCCATTGGGTTGGAGACTATGCCTTGGTTGGTTGTTGTTACTATAGGTTTGATTATTGGCATGGTTAGATTGGATGAAGGGTGAGTCATAACTTGGGTAATTATAGGCATAAGAGTAGATGGAATAGGTACCACTAAATTTTGGAATGGGGTGTGACTTGAATAAATTGGTTGTGGTTGTGAAAATAAGGAAGTCACACTAGGATTTAGGTGGGATTGGGAAGTTGGAGATGCTACACTTTGAACATTGTTTATAGTTGGGTTACTCATTGAAGTGGTGGTTTGGGTAACCATGGGGAAAATAGTGGAGGCAACTGAAACTAAGGTTGTCTCCATTAAAGAGGTTGGAATACCATGTATTGGATCACTTGAATAATTACGAGTTCACCTCATAGCAAGGTAATGCTAAAGGAATGACACATTATGATCAAGAAATTTAGCAAAATCTTGATCTCCCTCAGGCATGGTGGGAATTTGGTTAGGACTGGGACTATGCTCTATATTTGAAGTATGCTCCATGATAGAATTGAAAGTGAAAGGGAAAGGTGGAAGTGGTTATTGTCTTGCGTAATCAATAAGAATTTTGGCTTGAGATCATATAAATACCATACAAGAGGGAGTATAAATAGTCTTACTACTTGTATTAAAAAAAAAGAAAAACCCATATTTGAGTGTGGGTAATTGGGCTATTTTAGCTTGCCATTTTGAATAGATGAAATTATATAGTCACTGACATCGGTCATTTGACCGATGTCAGTAGAAAAGTTTGTTGACATCGATGGAATGATTGATGTCAATAGGTAAAATCGATCAATGCCAGTAGGGTTAACTGATGTCAGTCACTTAGAATCCTAGGAGATGGTATCTCTGATGTTTTAAGAAACTAGAAGTTAAAACTAGGTAAAATAGTGGATGTAAAAGGTCTGTGTAAGAAAGAAGAACACTCAGAAAACTTGAGATAATAGGTTATACAAACTGAGTATTAGAAATAGTATTGATTTTGTGTATTAATAGGAAAACATCCTTACCAATTCTAAAATATAGAATGCACGAAAAAAGTAGAAAAAGAACATACAACCAGCAACTATTAAATTCCAGAGATTAATTTTTAGTCTCATGTTGGCTTATGCCTTTTATCAGATAGTGAGGAGAGAATTTTGTTATCGAAGGTATTAGAAAGAAATCTAGAGCTGGTTTCAGGTTAGTTTTAGTGCTCAAGAGGAAATCTATGTTAGACCAGGTATGTGGCTTTTTATAAGAGCTTGCTCTCCACACTTCATGAACCTAGAGCTAAGCTAGGCTACTTACCCAAAATATACCTTCTATCTAGATATTGTATTCCACTAGAGAATTGAGTAGGTTCTCTCGGTCCTAAAATCTAAGTAGGATAGCTGGGTAGGGTAAGGCGATCCACCAGGTGATGAAATCTTGATGGAAATTTTCTCAAGTGAGTTTAGATGTTTGTTTATGTGAATGTGATTTGGTTGTGTAACATAGGTGCACAAAAAATTTATTCAAAATTCTTGTAATTAACTAGGTGAGTTAATATGGAACAAGCAAATAATGAAATGTAGTGAGTTTTAAACCCAAATCTAAAATGTTTAGGTTTGAATGAAAAAAAAGATGAAATAGGAATAGAGTATGAATTTCACTATCCTAATGTGCATGCAAGAAGAAGTAAAGAAGAGATTCTCTTTTTTTTGTAAAAGAAAATGATAAATTACTTTTAAAGGCAAAGAGAAAAGAAAGAAAATTTTATTTTAATTCTTTTTAAATAGAGAATAAGATATTGAATTTTTTGTTTTAAGAGAAAAAAGGAGGGAGTGAAAAAAATGAAGTTTTCATTATAATGCACATATATGAATGTTTTAAAATAATAAATGAACCCAAGGAAAACTTTAGGGTCCCACTGGGCATGCCAAAAATGTTTCACTAAATTTTGTTTATTTGAAGTCTAAAGGAAAATAGAAAGAAGGATGGGGATAAGTGATTAGAATGAACCTAGATTTGGTTTGAAAACTGTATCTGGATGTTGTGAGCACTCCTCTTTGGCTAGGGAGGACTACCTGCAAGTAAAAAATCACTACCACAAGATGTTTTTTAGTAGTAAATGAGTGGGTTACCAACCTATGTGCTTATTCTAAGAAGTGTGAAACTTCCTTAGAGATGACAGTCCACTTTTGAGAGACAAAATAATAATAAATAACTGAAAGAGAGGTAAATAAAGAGTGAAAGAGAGATAAGATTACCATTATTAACAACTAGTACACAACAAAGAGTGACAGGGTGTAGGTGAGGTACCCTATTTGTATTTTATAAGTTGTCTAGGTAGGTTTAGAAGAGGTTATGGAATCCATAGTCATCAACATCGATAAGGGAAGTGATCAATATCAGCTATACTACTGAGGTTAGTAGTGAGGTGACCAATGCCAGTTAGGCTACAAAGGTTGGTAGGGACAATACTTGTCTGGGAGCTTGTAGAAGGCTTTTTTGGGTCTGAGAAATGGTTTGGATCAGGTCTGGGAGGTTGGGAGAGTTACGAGAGAGATATTATGACTTGGATAGATCTGGCCAGAGATTTGGTGTGTCATGTTAAGGGGAAATAAGCAAGAAATATTTGTAACTCCATCATAGGGGTTCGATTAGAAGTGCATAAAGAAATGCACAATAGATATAAAGAAATAGTAGAATAGATGTTTAAAAGACCTACATAATAAGTAATGTACTTATTTTTGCTTACTGAATGATATGTGCTAGATTGATGATCCCTAACAGGGAGTCTGAACCTGAATGCCTAAACATAGAGAACAAGCAGGTGTTATTGGTCCTCAAGAGCTTAGTTGTTGATCATTAGTGACTTATGCAAGATGATTGTAAGCTAGGATGTCAAAAATAGAATGTTGAGAGATTTAATGTGAGTAAAAATGAATTTTATTAATTTATACTGACTTGAACTTTAGGTTTGAGTTTGGCTTATATTGTCGATGTTGGCGATCCCATCAACGTTGGCTATGGGCTGATCAATGTCAGTGGCCCTAGAATAGGTAAAGTTTACTAGTTTTGGCTTATTTTATATTATTTTTCATGTCAAGTGTGACACCCATTATAAAATAGTAAAAATAAGAGGTTAGAAAGGAGGTAGTTGATTAGGAATTTAGTTTGGAAATGGGAATAAGTCTTGGGTAGTTAGGATGAGGGGACTAGGTCTTAAGGTGACTCGTCAAGTTAAAATTAGTCATAGGGTGAGGTGACCAGGTAAGGTGGTAACAAGGTTTTTTAGTTAACTTAATTAAGTATTTTAAATTAATTAAATGTGTGAGGGGTAAAAGTATGGGTTAGGGAGATTAATTGTTATTATTGAAACATGCTTAAGGGGGGTTTTGACATAGGGAGTTACACATGTGTGTGTGATGTAATTTTGGTGTCTATAGGTAGTAAAAACTAACAAGCTATTTTCACCTATCTACCTCTATCCAAACTTGATTTTCTATGTCCTTACTTGTTCACAAACCCCTTTTTGATTTTCTAAAGCATACCCTAACCATCTAACACTAGTATTAATTAGCTTAATTACTATTTTAATCATTTCTCATCTATTTCTTAAGCAAGAATTCTTATTTTCAATTTTAGTACCTATGATCATTGATGTAAGTAATTCATCATTCTATTTATAAACTTAATTTTTTAAAACATGTGGATTGATAGCCCCTAAGAAAGCTCCTACTTTTGGGATTTAGCTATCACTAGGAAATCCACTCAACTATCTATCTAATAAACAAGTTTACTTTATTGCTTTCTTATTTGTAGGTCATCTTCCTAAGACAAAGAGGAGCTCTTCACAATATTTTGATTCAATGCATGCACAATCAAATAGGTTTTTCAACCATACCTATACTTAGTTTCTTCTTTTCCCTTTTCCAATAATAAGCAAAAATTCATTGAAATAGGTTTGTCAACCATAAATAGTTGTAAAGGCATTATTGCCTTTGGTTCTTTCATGCTAAATATCTAACATGAGTGACATTCCCTTACATGATTGTGGGCATCTTTGAAAATAATTGACCAATAGTAGCCAGCTCTTAGGATTTTGTAGGCTATGGTTCTCCCAGATGGATGTCCACTGCCTAACTTTTTATGGAAGGTGCTCATGATTTGGGTAGCTTCTCCTTGTGAGAGTTATCTTAGTTAGACTCCTTCAAAGTTAATTTTGTACAAGACCCCATATTTGATCAGATAATGAGCTATGTTTAGCCTCAATGCTCTTTTTTGATCCTTGGATAGTCCTATAGGACAAGTACCATTAATTAGTAAATGAATGATAGAATCATACCACTCACTAGCTTGAAAATTTTGTTGATCAACTTTCATAATACTCAGCTTGGGGTTGGTATTAGAAATCATTTAGATCAAGCCCTCACACCTTACTAATTTTTTTGTCTTCATTTTTTTGTCATATTCCTTACAAAATGATATCCACTTGCCTCTATATTATCCCAACTCATTTTGGCTCAACATGAACTTTGTGGTAGGGTCAGGTAGAATAACAAACACCTTATTTCTAAGGATATAGTGCCTAAATTTCTTAACTAACTTAACTAATGCATATGCATGTTTATATATTAATGGATAGTTTAACTTAGTATTCTTAAAGTTAGTACTCATGAAATCAATTAGGTGATCACACCCATCAATATTTTGAGTTAAAACTTTAGCCATAGTATGATCAGATGCAAAAGAGTAGATATAGAAGTCCCTTGAAAAATTAGGGCTTATGATGACTAGATCTTGGCTAATGGCTTTCTTGATATCATTGAATGCCTTCCTAGATTCCTCATTCCATGTAACCTTATCATCCTTCTTCAGCATGCCATTCAATGGTTTAACAATCTCTGTAAAGCCAGAAATGAACTTTCATATAAATTTTATCTTACCAAAAAATGATTTTAACTCTTTGATACTATTTGGAGGCTCTATCTTATATATAGCTTCCACTATTTTAGGATCTATAGAGATCCCATCTTTAATTATGACATGACCCATAAATTTGCCTTCAATAACACAAAATATACTTTTCTTAGGATTTAAGGAGATTATGTACCTTATACATCTTTTAAAAACTTGTTGTAAGTGCATAAAGTGATCTTCACTATTTAAAAAAAAATGTTAGATCATCCATATATATAATAATACACTTACTAGTAAGTCCTTGGAAGGCATGGTTCATAGGCCTTTGAAAAGTAGCTCCTACATTGATTAATCCAAAAGGCATCCTTTTGTAAGAAAAGGTCCCCCACTTGGTTATCTTCATCCTGTCTTCTCTGTTAACCAACCCCTAGTTGTAACCTAAAAAATCCATCAAATAAAGACATCATAACTAATCCTAAAACAAATTGAATAACCTATTCAAGAGAAGGGAAGATGATAGTTATCCTTTTCAGATGCATTTTTTAAATTTATAAAATCAATGCATAGTCTAATCTCATCATTCTTCTTCTTGACTAACACAAAATTAGCCACCTAGGTAGAATGCCTAATGGGAAACACTATTCTATCATCTAGTAATCTCTTGACCTTTTTTAAAGATCATTGATTCTAAGATAGGGTTCATGAGCCTTTGCTTTTGTCTGAAAGGTTTACAATTTTTTTAAGGGGTATAGTATGGGTGATGACCCTTGGATCAAATATTTTTTTAGTCATCATAAGACCAAGCTATAACATCCTTATACCTAGTTAGTAACTCTTTGGCCTTCTTGTTCTTAATATTAGTGTAGGCCTTTCCCACATTAACCAACTGGGGTTGATCTTGGGGGCCAAGATCCATTGCATTGTAGTCCTTCCAACTCACCTTGGTAATCTTGGGAACCTCAATCAGTTTGTCTTGATTAAATAACCTTTCTACGGCAATCATGCCTTTGGGGATTTTATTATCATTCAACTAAATTACTTTACCATCATATTTGTCCTCTCTAAGTGCATTTTAATCAATATCATCAATGATTTGAGCTTCAAATACTCTATAATTATTTATGAAATCTAATATTTATTGATCATCACTAAAGACCTAAAAATGGTTTACATTATCAACTCAATGCTAAAGTTAGGGGAGTCTTGGCTAGGCATGAGGTTGGTTGCATTAGATTCCAATTCATAAACAACTTATTTGTCTTCTCTTGGGATGGAGACAATGCTAGAGGAATAAAAAGACTCAATGAGATTGTAGACCCTAAACTTATACCTCTTAAGGTAAGAGAGTTTGCATTGGTATTTTCTTCTCACTTGATTGACTACTAGTTCAAAATCCCCATAGACTAGTAGTTTTTCGACTTTATTTTTTATAGTAAATTACAAACCTAGGATAAGGGCCTCATAGTTAGCAAGGTTATTATTGTAAGGGAATTAGAGCATATAGGATGCATGATATTCTTTATTAGTAGGATCAGTTAAGACAACACCAACTCTAGATCTAACCTTACACCTAACACCATCAAAATTTAACTTCCATAGTCTAAGAACTACTTGAGTACTCTTAGGATCACATACCTTTGTAGCTTATAGGGGTAAAACCCCTAAATCTAAGTCAATTATGTTAAACCTTTCATTCATAACATTATACTTGATGATCATGTGTTTCATCCTTATCTCTCTCTCAACCCTGATCTGATTAGGAACTCCCTTCCAAGGTAGCCACAAATGTGATCAATCTGTAGACATGTATCCATTCAAAGATTTGGTCCATTCCCTACTTAACAAGATTCTATACACATTAGGAATGTTAATAACTTATATATCAATAAATTTTTTCACTCTAGGCTCAGAAGCCAATTGCATATGAACATTTAAAAATTCCCTAATTACTTGGGCTCTAGATTTGTCTAACTAAGTTACAACTCTATCAAAATTAACAGGAGTTAAGCCAAGATGTTTGAAAATACCTATTTGTATGATATTGGTAGATGCTTCAGAATCTAATAAACAATTGTGCAAGTCCTTACCAAACATCTTGAAAATGAGTGGAAAAGGAGGAGATTATGACTTAGTTTTTTGCATATTCACATTGGCATGATCAACATTAGGTGGCTTATTGGATTTATTTGATAATGATTCTAGTAATGGGTTCCTTTGTTTTGTAATCTGACTCAATTCATGTAATGTGATGTTAACCTTTATCTTCTTCATGTATTCAACAATATTATATCTATTTTTATTGGAAGAACTAGGAACATCAACATTAGGCTTAGAAGTACTCCCTTTGGGTGACTCTGGATTATTACTTGAAGACGTGTCTGGAGGAGTTTCAAATTTATTTTGAGGCATTGTGGTAGTCAAGGGTTACCTATGATCTCTATTCCTCAGGGATAAGTCTTCTTTAAGAATTTTTGGAAGGTTTGGATCTCTTCAAGGATCTCATCAGGTTTATTTTCTCCTCTTGAAAAGGGAAATCAAAAGTCTCCACCATGAAGGCTTGATTAGATGACTTGGATCCAAAAGTGCCTACACCCATATCTTTGTTAGGGATCACTTCAAATTTATCTAATTATTCTTGGAAAGCCTCAAAATCTTTGTAAAACTCAATACAATTAGTTTATCCATGCTTGGTTTTACAATGTACTCTATAATAATTAGGTAATGCAATATCAATAAGATTAACGTCCATAGTCTTCTTTTCAAAATATGGTTCACTATTCCTATTATTTTGAAAATTATCATTCTAAAATCTATTATTTGGCCTATTAAACCTTTGAAATGAGAAGTTCCTTTCGAAACTTTTTTTAGTGTTGCCAACTTGTTTTTGTAGCTAATGAAAATTAGTGCTTAACTTTTGGACCATTTTAAAGATAGACTACTCATTATTGGGAGTTTCATAATTATGTACCTAGTTATTATTAGTTCCATTATTTGGTACTAAATATCTTTGATCATTTGCATTGAAGCTATTGGTAGGATGATTCAAGATCCCTAAATTTTGATTGGAAGTAACATGATTCAAGGGAAATTAATTTATACTTGGGAGTTGGTTCAAGGCTAGAATATTCTAGTTGTTATTAGGGAAGATGTTCAGAATGGGCATATGTCGAATGATGTTTAGGACTAAGTAAGCCGTTTATCTTTGGGGCTACATTTGGTCATTGATGGTTACTACTTCAGAATAAGCCCTAGCTAATGAAGTTATAGTTGGAATAGATATTTTCAAGAATACAGAGGTCATGGGATCTAATGCATCCTTATAAATTTTTAGAGTTAAAACATCATCATGTTTATAAATCTATATGGTCCTGTTATACATTTTATGAAACCTAGAATTAAAGGACATTATGGGCTCATTTTCATCCCTCCTAATGGTGATGAACTAATGGTAAATGACACATGGACTAATAATTTTACCAAATTGGTTTATGAAAACATTAGTAAAACCATCCTAGCTAGTAATATAATTATCAAGTAAGTTAAAAAACCATTCATAAGAAACATATTTAAATGTAAATGGAAACAATATGCATGCCACATCTTCATGTGTGACATTTATAAACCTTAAATCAACTTTGAAAGACTTAATGTGGTATTCAGTAATCACAATACTAGTTGGACTAAATGTTGGCAAGTAATTTTTAGGATTACATGGGAGATCATGTACCACACCTGACACATTGATTGAAGAGTCTCCCAACCAAGCCATACCTAGATGAAGGTTGGAGGCAAAGGTACCTTGAATACATGAAGTTGATAAAGATTTGAATCTCCTGTGTCTACCTTTATCATGCCTGGCTCTTCTATGAACTTCATGTTCAAGAAATGGTTCCCTTTTCTCTGATTGTGACCTTATTTAAATCCTTGGAAATTCCAGTTTGAATATTAGAGATCATATTTTAAATATGATGTATCAAGGTAATATTTATAAAGAATAAGGATTAAACCTACACATTAATCTCGCTTTACAAATATTGTGTAAAGAATAATAAAGGATGCTGATCTTTGCCTAATATAGCTCAAAGATATGTCCAATTATGCAAATATGATCTATCTTTATAATTATAAGCTAAAATGAACCTAGATATATAAAAGATATGAGAAACTTTGATTAAAACAAGCTATTCTAACCTCAAATGACATGATTTTTCAAATCTCAAGCTATATTTACCAAAACTAAGCATCAAACACTAAAGAAATTCGATCTTTGTCTAAAGGAAACACAAAGATAGGTCAAAGACTACAAATATCAATGATCTATACAATTATAAGAAAAAAATTACTCAAAAGTACAAAGATAACACCAATCTTTAATCAAAACATGTTAAGACTATTAAAGATCCAATCAATTTATGAAGGCCCTCTTTAGCACTACCAGGAACCTATTGATCCTTCTATGTGTAGCGCAGATGTCCTTAGTGTTCAAAAACACTTTACATTTTAGAATTATATGAATTTAGAGCATGAGTATCAGATTGTGGCAACTTAATGTTAACTATGGTGAAATAGTAGCAAAACAATGTTTAATTATTCCCACAAATTTATGTTAATTGATGGTTAGGAGCCATCATGGTCTAATTATTTGTAAATTACAAGTATATGTTCTAATACTTAGTGAATTATGACAAAAAATTAAGATACAAACTAGTCTGAATGGATATTTATAATGAAATTTAAGCTACAATGATCTGGTTTAAAAAAGGGTAAAAGGGAAGGGTAAGGAATAAAGAAAGTGAGTGATTGCTTATCTTAACCTCAAACCTTATGACAAAGCTTCAATTATAATTGAGTATGCATTCAAACTAATATATAGTGAAAAATAGCCTAAGCTCAAATTTCACTATACACCAGGCAAACTTTGAAGGATGATGTAAAGAATCACAAGTAAGAACTAGATTTACTTTAAAGATTTGATACCATAATCAAATAGCATTTGCACATCTGAATACACAATAAAATAAAGTGAAGCAAATCCAATATCTTTTAACTAGTCTAGCATATGAACAAATTAGAAACCTTGTAATTAAAGATGCAACCCATAATTCATAGAAACTGTTCAAATTTAGGACTCAAGACTAGCAATTGAGAGAAAATCTATATTAACAATTGACAAATCAATTTTGGACAATCTTTGTAGAATTCCTTTATAGTATAAATTGCTCAAAGTATACAATTTTTCTCAAAATTATCAACCTTAAAAAATGGTAATACTGCCTTTTATAAAAAGACAAGGTAGTATATTGATCAGTCACTAGATATAAAATTTACAAAAGATAAGGACAACTATCCTTATAAATCTATAGAATACATTTTATTTTTTTACACTATATTGTCCTAGAGGTAATATGCTAACATACTAGTATATGTATTACAAAATAATATTCCCTATTTCAAATATTATAATGTTTTAAAAAAGGAATATTAACTAAGGTAGTGGGCCCATTTCCAAGGGGTCTCCTTGTTGCTCTTGAAAAATTTCCATGGCCTTCTAATGTTGTTCCTTGAAAAGCTCTAGATCCACAACTAGTTTTAGGAGGCAAACCTCTTTTTGATCAGCTAAGTCATCAAATTCTCTATCATCTCTAGCCATAGCTTCTTTGATGCTCTAGGCTTCTATAATATTTTTCTTGGTTGTGAAGATCATGTTAGGAATAGGTGATTATTTATGTAATAACATGCAACATGGAATTCACTCCTCAAAACCACAACAGTAGATACATATGAAATAAATTTAGATCTAAGTAAATACACACATAACACCGATATAATGTGATTCACCCAATATGGGCTATGTCCACCAAGAAGCTCTCTATACTATTATAAGAAAGAGTACAAGACAACTCTTAATAAGAAACCTCTCACAAAGATAACTTTACCCAACCCAAATTCTCAGGATGCTATTCTACACCTCAAACTCGATCACAAAAACTGAAGAGAGAATACAAATATAAAAAATGAGATGCAAAATGCAATGTTTAATGTGTTCCCCCTCACCCTTATTTATACTTTCCAAAATCCCTTGAAAAATATGCCATACCTTGGAGATAAACATATACCCATCAAAATGGCAACAAATAAGGGAGGTTACAACCAACTAGGATAAGGATAATCCCTTGATTCTGTCAACCACCTTAAATCATGCCCACTTCTCCATAAAATGTGCCAAAAATGTGGGAAGTGGTTGGCACACTCAAAAAATGCACCCCACCATTTGTGAAAGTAAAAAATTACATGTTAAAAATGTCTCATTAATTTTATTTTAACCTTAGGGGTGTTGAAATGGGTTCCACATTCAATAGATCATGCCCAAAATCCTACCATTGTCATTGCCTAATTAACCTTGGCTCTTTCCCTTGACTTCCTACATTACCAATGTAACTCTATGCTTATACTCTACATCATCGATATTACCTAGGGCTATGGACTTTGTAGGATTTACCAACATAGTGCCCAGGATTTTCTCAATTCTATTGATCAATTCCTTATCATCAACTAAGAGTCTATCCAAACTCTTTGTCCACACACTTAGACCCTAGATCTTGTCTACCACTATCCTCAATATAGAATTCAGGTGGGATAAGATGATGGTTTTAAATTTAGGGATTCTATCGCTCATCAAAATGCTACTAAGATCCCTTATCTTTATCTCTACCTCCTACCACTCTGTTATTAATCCCTTAGCCACCTCACCTTATTTGATTAATTCATCTTGCCTCAACTTTATTGATTTCAATGAATCAAACATATCAAATAATGATGCTTTAAACATATCAATTATAGCTTTAGACACTTATAAAATGGCCCGTGTCTCTAAGTTTTCCTTTTCCTTCTCTCAATTTTGAATCCTTTATTTAATTCCTTGGATGCCATCTCTAACTTGAGCTGAATGAGCCTCTGTTAAGCTCTCAATATCTTCCTCATGGATAGGAAGTTCACTAAGTTATTGCCTTCCAACTGGGGTTAAGCTTGTAAAGGGATCGACCTTCTAGAAAGTCAACTCCTAAGTTCCTACCATGGCCTTTTTTGTATTGACCCTCTCTAATCCAGCTATTTCTAGATTGAACTACATAATGGTGGATGATTCTATGAATTTTGGAGGTTTCGGGACCTCCACCCTTGTGCTACTTGATGATTTTGTAACATCCATTTGCTTACTTTGTGGCCCTATAGTAGTCATAATTATTATCTCTTCTTGTTCTTTCATTAAACCCCTTTTCCATGGCTTGATTTCTTTATGAACATCAATGTTGATTGCTTTGGTCATGGCCCATGAGTGATAGTAGGAAAGGATCTTTTGAAACTTTGCATACATTAACTAATCAAGGATGATTGGTTCATGAATGGGGAACTCCTCACTAAACAAGTTGATATCACTTGTGGGATGAGTTAGAGTCAACTTTGGCCTTTTCTGTCCAACAAGGACAATTGCCAATTATGCTTTCCTCTTCTTGGATTGGGTCACTAGGACTAGGTCTAGGGTGACTTCCTTCCCCTTATCTTCCTACTCAACTTACTCTTCTTAAACTTGAGCCTCTTTAGCTTATGTTTCTTCTTCCTCAAATCCATATGCCTTAGCAATAAATTTGAGGACATCTTATACTATTTCATCAAGCTCAAGGGCAATCATATCTAAATTCTCAACTAGGGATGGTGGTCTATTAGAAGGATTTGAATATGAAGGTCCCTCACTAGGTCTCTTTTCAAACTTCTCCTTGTCAGTTCCTTGTACAATTTATTCTTTCAGTTGTGGTTTTTCCATCTAGAGATGCTCTTGGGGTGGCCTGGAAGGTCCAAGTAATAAATGGTACTGAAGGGGATGCATTTTCCATATGTACCCTATCTTTTCATCACTAGTTAATCTATACATGAGCTTGAGGTTAGTATTATTGAATCTGGCCAAGACTTCCTCAAAATTACTAGCCTTTATGTATATGATGTCATGAGGACCTAGTTGGTGCTCATATATTGGCTTGGGCAATTGCTTGCTCTTCAAATGGTTTCCCACCACATTATTTAGATTTCACTATCTGAGATCATCCAATTGGAACATAAAAGAGTCCTTATGCATGGGCATGGTGTCCACTTGCTTCCAATCTTGTAAAATTATCCTTCCAATTATCAAAGGAAAGGGATAGAAGAGGCCTTTCCTTTTCTCTTTGCAAACTCCATCAACACCATAAAGGAGTTGAGATGTAATTTCCTACTATGCCAACTTGGGAGAAATGTAGCTAGACAACTTGTAGGGCTGGGTTATAATTCCCTCAATTTTGATAATAATACAATCTGAATAAAACTAGATATCTCTTATCAGCTCCACATATTTCTTAATTAAAAGGGGAACCATGGGCATGAGAACCTCTGTGATGGGCTCCACTAATGTAGGATAAACATAGTCATACATGAATTTCATGTGGTGCCTATATTTAAAGATGTGAGACTTTGAGTAGTGGTGGGAGATGGTGGTTCTACCCTCAAGAGACTAGTTCTTAATGTTGGGGACCTTGGTGGAGGCTAGCAAGACATCTAGCAGATAAGACATCATGAAAAATTGCTTACTTTTCTTCCTCTTGATAGCCATGAATTATTTCTCTAGGAAGACACTAATCATATCCCCTATTGGAGGAGTGAGCTTCTTCTCTACCATGAAGTAGATGTAAGACACCTAGCTCTTATTAACATATGTGGTGATAGGGGCTCTAGATATTATATTTAATAGGATCATGATTACCCTAATCCCTTCCCTAAATTGAATAATTCATATCTTTACCTCAAAGTCCTAGAATGCATGGTTCCCTTAGAGAAACCATAACCTGAGGATAGTGTCTAAGTCATGCTCAATAGTCCATCCTTTGATTGTGGGGAGGTCCACATGGGGTTTTGGGAGCTTGTAATATTTCTCAAAGACTAGTAGGGAAATGTAAGTAAATATCCTAAAATTTCCCTCATGGATAATCCAATCATTATCTATTTTGTAATCAATAAAAATTGGAGTAAGGATGTTAATGCAATGAAGTACCTTTGATTTGGTAGCATCATGGTGAAGCCCAGTCATTTGAACTACAACCAGGTCATAATACTTTATCCTGATATTGGCAATTATTTGCTCCTCCTTGGTAATGGGATGCATCTCTTCTATCATCTAAGAAAGCTCAAAATAATTCTTATTTCCATTATTCAGGTCTATGACATCTAGATCAGTATCCTTGAAAACCTTTCCTTTGTTATCTATGAATAGGTATAACTCCATCTCATCTCTTAATTTTTGTCTTTGAGTTGCCATGGATCTTGTGCTTACAAATTATTCACAACTAGATTATAATTGATCTCTGGTTAGCTCTTTCATGATCAAATCATAATTAAATTTCTTTTGAATTCATTTTAATCAATCTAAGTTTACTTAGGGTCCTTTTATGCAAGTTTAGGGCTTTAAAGCTTTAATGGTGGTATTTCATTTAGAGTTTGGCTCATATGTTCTTTATATTTGATTAAACCTTTACCTTTATATATTTTCATTCTTAGGCACACACCATCTCTTTTTTTGTCACTTTCTACTTACGTGGCATCAATCTAGAACCTTTCACGACATTTTTCATAAATTCCTTTTGAGTACTAGCTATTGGAAGTTAAAAATGCCTCTTTTGTCTCATGTTATTAGATCAAGATCCTGCAAGTGACCATGAACCATTGATCATGATTTAGGACCATTATCATTATTGGCTCTTTTGGTATCGAGCCCTATGGTTGTGACACTTGGAACCTCTATAGATTTCTTGAGCTCTTGCACCTTTGTTAGTGGTATATCAAATGCACATCTACCACTTGTTGAGCCTATGAGCTCTCAAAACTTCCTTGAAAAGTCATTAGTGCCTTCGCACCTTTGGATCATCCTTTTGCAATGAAGCATGAGATTTAGGATCTACAAAGATGCACAAACTTTAATCCAATGCATAATCATAAAAGAAACTTAGGATAAAATGTTTTTACTTAAGTCTATTTCATATTAATGAACACAAACAAACTTAGGTTAAAAAAAATTATGCTAAGTTTAAAATCAAAGGGCTTAGGTGGGGACTTAAGTTTAAACATTTTAGGCTAAGGTTCATTTTGTGTTTATTGAGTATGAAATGAACTTTAGGATAAAGTGTTTAAACCTAAGTTTTTTGGATTTATAAAAAGGGGCCATGGCTAAATATTTTAGGCTAAAGTCTATGTTGTGTTTAATGAACATTATGTATACTTTGGGATAAAATTCTTATGTTAAGCTCTTAGAACATGTCCAAAGGGATCAAAATTATACAATGATCAAGTGCCAAATTTTAACATAGAGATTCATTGTATTAATAAACATAATAAAAACCTTCAGTTAAAAGCATTTGGGCCAAGTTTCATGTTGTAAAGACCCTTTTAAAACAAGGTTTAGTATGAGTCTATATCCTAAGGTTCACAACATTAAAAAAAATGCAAGGGAGACCTTAAGATATAGACTTAGGCTAAGTTAATTTTGCATATATTTAGACTATAATAATATTTCAAAATTTATAGTTCAAAATATTTCATGCATTTAGACATCCTTCGAAGGTTTTTAGTCATCTACACAATAATTTATAGGCCTTTTAGTAACATTTTGGAGTTTATCTTAGTCCTAAGCAAAATAATTCATTAGCTTAAATTTGACAGTCTTGTGGACATCAAATACATCCTCACAGATGTCAAATGATGATTACACAAATGTCAAATTTAGGCTCATGAAGTTCTTACTTTGATGTACTTAAAGTTGATGGTTGTGAAAATGTCAAATACATCCTCATGGGTATCAAATGATGGTTTTATGAATGCCAAATTTAAGCTCATCATATTCTTGTATCCCAATTCAAGAGTGCCACTTAGCACCTATGTGGGGCTTCTTAGGATCTTAGATTCAATTTTCTCCATTGTATCAAGAATCATGACAAAGTGAGAACCATCCAATCATGATATGGGATATTTTTCATGATTTGTCCCTTATGACATGTGAGGATAATTACGTTTAATCTTTGAATGTGAGAGTGCCACATGATAACTCTATAGGATCCTAGGATTTTGAATTTTCAATGATGTCTTCACTCCATCTGATCTTTGGTCCACAATAAAGTGAGAACCATTGATCATGATCCAGGATCTCAAACATGATTGGTCTAAAACACTACGTGCTAAGCTTTGTTAGGATTTCCTTGTGTCATCTAATCAAAATTTTGTGAGAAGTATAGATTATTGGACCTTGTGAGATGCATATTATTTAATGTTAAGACATGGGCCTCTCTCACTCTGTTAGATCATGTCTCATGATGAAGTGAGAGCCATTAGATATATAAAGATTCATGGAAATTAAGTTAGAACTTGGGACTAAATGTAGACTTAGGCTAAAGTGTTTAGACTAAGGTTTTCTTCATATTAATAAATATGAATGGGGCCTTAATATTAAAGATTTAGGCTAAGTGGGAAATAACAAAAGGAACCACAAATTTAAACATAAAAAGATTTTGTAAACATGAACATTAGGCTCAAGAGATAAAAACTTAAGCTAACGTATTAAGACTAAGGTCTCATTTGTGTTAATAAACATGATCGAGGCCTTAGGGTTAAGGCTTTAGGCTAAATCTATAACAAAGAGGATCATTATATAAAAGAGATTTTGCTAAGAAAATCAAAAGGGACCTTTAACATAAAATTCGACCATCCTATAAAATAAAGAGGACCTTGTCAACACAATACTGAACCATGTTAGAGATATAGGAAACATAAGGGGAAAAAATAAAGAGGGACCAAAGCATATATTTTTAGGTTAAGGTTTGGTTGTATTAAAAAATATGACCAAACCTTAACATAGAAATATGACTTAAGTACAAAACTAGTTTTAAAGTTTTCCGGCTAATTTGATCCTATCAAATTCAAATTTAAACTTAAACCAAGGGTTTATGCCAACATTTTAGAACATGAATCCATCAGTAGGGACTCCATGAAACTTGTAACTTAAAGACATGAGGACCAATCATTAGAAATGTTAAGAAAGCTCTAAAGTAAAACATAACTCAGTAATCTAATATTATCAAAAGTGGATGATCTTCAAATTTTAATAATTATAAAAAATAGGCCATGCTTTTAGGATTAAGTTTTAAAACATCTCAAGGGTCCTAATTTCAAAATTGGGGGTATGTTGACCTCAATAGTGGACAAGGGTAGATGCCATTGGAATGATCAAAGGGAATTAAAAAATAATCTTATTTAGAAATTTGAGCACAAACATTTGCAAAATAGTTGCTAAATGAGGTCTTCAAGGAAGGTAAATGTCTTTAGTGTCTTCTTTTATTGATTTCTTTGTCTAGAAATTCTAGCTCACCCTAGGGACCAAACACATAATGTTCGTTCTTGAATTTTTTTTAGATTTCATTCACTAACATTGTATTAAGACTCTTTATTTCTTGTTTTAAAACATCTAATTGTGATCAATTAATCAATCTATCATCACACTATTGGAATGTTGTTGAGATATATTATATAAGAATTATTCATTAAGCAACCACATTTAAAGAATAATGAGAAAATAAAATCAACGAAAGAGGATTCTTCACTTGATAAGTAAGGTGATATTCTTATTTTTTTATTTCATTTTCTCCATTAGAGGGTATGTTAGACTAGATAAGGATTTATATATCATTTCTAAGTTTCTATTTGTGAGCTCTAATCTTTTTGTATTTTAGTTATTTTATGTGTGACTGTTGCATGTGGCACTTAGCCTTGTTATTTACAACATCTATGTCCCTTAAATATGTACATTTTCCTTGTTATTTAAAATAAATATGTCCCTTATATGTGTCCCTTTCCTTATGTGTGACACTAATACTTGTGCTTGTTGATTTTGTTGAAATTGAGGGGTGCCATGATCTATATCATGCACTATTATTATGTAGTCTTATTAAATTTTACTTATACTACCTTATTTATTCACACACACACACACACACATACACACACACACACACACACACACACACACACACACACACACACACACACACACACACACACACACACACACACACACACACACACACACACACACACATATACATACATACATACATACATATATATATATATATATATATATATATATATATATATATATATATATATATATGTATATATATATATATATATATATATATATATATATATATATATATATATATATATATATATATATATATATAGATACATACATACATACATACATACATACATACATACATACATACATATATATATATATATATATATATATATATATATATATATATACATACATATATATACATATATACACACACACACACATATATATATATATATACATATATATATATATATATATACATATATATATATATATATATATATATATACATATATATATACACATATACATACATATATATATATGTATACATATATACATACATATATATATATATATATATACATATATATGTATGTATATATATATATATATATGTATATATGTGTGTGTGTATACACACACACACACACACACACACACACACACACACACACACACTTGACACTAACATGCCATGTATTACATATGCCTTGATTGATGCATCACATATTATTTACATGATCAAATTATATTACATGATGATATAACTACACATGACACGATACATTTAACTCTTCTTTTGATTTGAGTGACTTATAAGATACATCCCTCATCTCAAAATGGAGGAATTATAGTGGGATTTTCATATAAATGTAAGTCTCTATGAGTAAAAAAATACATAAAAGTATAGGTTTCATAGATTTAAGAGATATTCATATACTAGATGATTGAAATACATGACACATATTAACACATTGATACAGATTACAATGGCATATTCCATGCATACACACTCACTTTATAGACACATGAGAATATATTAATACATAATTAGGTGAATATGCATGGGTATATACACAATATTTACATGAAAAATATTACATCTTTCACTTACATATACATTTGAGATATAGGTTCTTAAATTCATCATATAGATGCATACCATTTTATATTAGTTGGTACAAATTTAGCGGGTATGATACTAGCTAATGCACGTAATCAAAAATATAGTTATATTTGAATCATAAATGGTTGTCATTACAATAAAAACTTATCAAATATGTGGTCATGATTGGGGTAAGGACATGGTCCTTTATCTTTTGATCATGCATTCTATTATACATTAAGATAAACTACACAATCAAACTTGTGCACATGATGAGGCATGGACATTTTTCATTCCCTTTAGATCATGTTTTTTTAATAGATATAATTTTATTGAATTGGAGAAAAACATTATAATTGAATCTACAAGCCATTTTCAGTATTGTTTCATTTTATTAGAGTGAAACTTGCCTAATGGTTTCTCATTTACCTGCATAGTTATTTTTTTGAGTGAACCTATCCTCATGGTTATCTCTTTTTCCTACATAGTTATTTATATTTATACATTGTGTACTTTCAAACATGATCATGAGGATTGTGGATCTTTTCTTCCTAACCCATGATCCTACATAGTTATACAAGTTTTGGGCATGCCCATTCCAACTTTCCATGTGCTTAAATAAGATAACATCATCTCCAACAAGTTGAAAGGGAAACATGGTTTACTACCACACACATGTATAATCTAACCCTTGATCTTTAAATTTTAAATTTAATATTTAATATTTAAATGTTAATTATACATTAATTTCAAATTTTTATAGATAAAGTTGTATATTTGGAGCCATCTCCCAAAAGGCCAATTGTGTTGTACACTCTCATGTATATTTTATCCTTTTAATCTATCAATTATATTATTATAATAAAAGGGTGGAAGTAATAGATACTAAAATATGGTATTCAATACTTGACAATGACAATTTTGACACACATTTAACACACATGAATTAACCATTCAAACAAGGTCCTAATCTGCCATCCTCTCACACTTGCATGTTATTTTATGAGTCAGCCATTCCATTTTTTTATTATACACCTTAAAGAACCTCATTATTTATTTGAAACTTGGTAAATATCCTACATATAAATATATAGACTCTTAGTTAAATCTGCTTATACACTGGTTAGTTATGCTAGGTATAGTTAGCATCATCAGTTGATAACAACTTGATCTAGTCAATATCGACCCAATCCAAACAATGGATATTTTAAAAAATCAAACCCATCCTTAGATTTAGTACACTAGCCTAGTGTGTCAGTGGCATGAGGAATTATTAGGTATATGGGTAAGTAAAATCGACATAAAGGGCTGGATGGGTTTAAATATTACTTTAAATTTATTTTAATAAATATAAGAAATTAGGGTCATTCTACATCTTCTATAATTAGTCTCAAAACTACATGAGTTATGATTTAGAAGATAGTTTTTCAAAATACAATTTAGTTATTACTTAGTCATTTTAGGATTTCATTAATGAACCTAAAGATTTTAGGGCATCACTTTTGAAATTGATGTCCATTTCAGGAAAACATATAGCCATTTTTAATGTTTTTTAGCCTTCTAAATTTCTTGCTGACATTTATAAGAGTTCTAAAGTTTTCAAAATTAAATTTTACAAACTGACACAAACCTAACCATCTATTTATGCCAAATTTACTTATTATTAGGTCATTATAGGCTAAAATTAGGCCACATTAGTGACCTAAACACACCTAACCATCCATTTATGGTAATTTTACTTATAAATAGGTCCATTATAATCTACAAGTGACAAAAAAACACCATATCCACTTAAAACCAATGTAAATTCAAACAAGTTTAGGTACATTAGTGCATGTTCACCCCATTTATTTTTAATTTAGGAAAAAATGTGTGATTGTGGAAATATAAGTCTCATTGTGACCTTTGCACATATAACTAACAATTTATGTTGATTTTACTTGTGATTAATTCCCTAATAGGCCAGCAGTGACACCATAATACAATACACACTAGTGAACAAGGAAATGTGAATAATTTTAGACACATTTATGCATGATCACCCTAATTCACTTCAAATTCAAGCCAAAGTGGTGTGAATAGGGAAACATAAGTTGCATTAATGACTTGTGCACAACTAACCACCCCTTTATGTTGATTTCACTTGTGATTGAGTACCTCATAGGCCAAAAGTGACACAAAAACACCATATCCACTTTTGAATAGGACCAATGCAAATGATTTGAGGTAAATTTGTGTGTGATCAACCATATTCACTTTCAAATCAAGTAAAAGTGGTATTATTATGGAAATGTGGGTAATTATTTAACTCTTTTCTAAATTAAGGGTAACTAGTATAACCTAATCAACTAAGGAATAAAATATTCTAAAATTAGGCCAATTAAATAATTTAGATTCATAATATACTCTGATATAATGTTTAATTATGGAAATATACTAAATATAGAGTGTACAATATCAAAACAATAATTCAATTAATTAAACATGAATAATGAATAATATTAAAGTGACCAACATGCCCCATTTTCAAATTTTTAAATGAGGACCCTCGTTGAGATTAAATTTCATATTTAGGTCTTGTTATGAAATCAATCAGTCCAAGTATAAGATAGAAGTCATTATCTTAAGTTAGAGTTTTTTTAACTCAAAATGAAGTCTTGATTTGATTTTAAGATAGTTGAGTGTTCTCACAATTGATTTAATAGTTTGATTGATGCATGAGTATAAAGGTTGAAATGAACATATATATTGAAGTTATTTATACATCTATTTGGATTTTAGAGCTATGAAGTTCAATGAATTAAAATTTTGGCTTTATGGACTGACTAAGGTAACTTATTTTTTCCCCATGGTTATTTCTTCTTCTTAAGATTATTTTGAATCTCCATGGCCATCTTGCCAAAGCTTACATGGTTGAGCTAAAAATAATCCCCCTGTAGTATGAATGAATTTTCATACTTAATTATTTTAATGTAGTTTCCTTGCACATACCTTTGTTGCATGTATCTTTTGCACCTAAAGTGACTATTAAATTTAAGAGTGGTTATGTATATATAGTTAAAATTCCAAAATCTAAGTCCTTATAGGTTAAAATACAATGGATAGACCCTGAGCTCCACGTTCATTCCATGTGTTAGTACCCAACTTCATCATGAGGGATTGTTGATATGACTAAGTCTTTTTCTTTGGAAATTATTTGGTTTTATAGGTTTGAGACATTATCTTAAACTCACTTATTTATAGCTTATGAAGCAAAGGTTATAAGTAATTTTCACCTAAGCATCCAAACAAATACGATTTTTCCATGTGCCTTCATCCCAATTACTTGATTTTATCAAATGAAATGACTAAGGAAAGAACTCTAAGAGACCTTGAATAGTGAATGGTCAAGTCTTGGTCATCTAGATAAGTGAGATCATACTACATACCATGATCCTACTCATCCATGACTAATAGGATCAGGCCCAAGTCTTTAGGTTCCCTAAGTACCTAAATAAATGAGGACCTTCCACATGACAACATCCTACTGATTAAGAGCCTATATGTAGGGGGGAAATATTCAAAAGATAAGACATTATCCATATAAATAAGGAACTTCCACATGGAAATATTCTACTCATATATAGCCTACATATATATTAAAGGATTATACGAACTCTTTAATCCCCCAAATTAATAATATTGTGCCACGTGTTGATATCTAAATAAATCACAACCAAAGTTATAAGGACACCTACATAAAAAATTAGTGACTAAGAAAAAGAGAAAAAACATTCTATGTGTTTAAAACTTTCTCACTCACTACTAAAGGGGGCCTATAGCACAAAGTGTTGATATCAAACATAATAAAAGAGAGAAGATAGGCCAAGTGTCACATTGTAGGTAAAGTAGACATGGGATAAAGCATATTCAAGATATGAAGATGGGTCATGGGATAACTATGAAGACATATCTATCATTTTTAATATGATTTGGCATCAAATCAATTTTTTTCCATAAGCAAAAGGTAAGGTCAATAGGTCCCCATCAAGCAAAAATTTGACAAGTGTCACACTCCCAAGATAAAATGACTTGGACACATTTTTTGAAGTCAACACATAAGTGAAAGACATGAAAGTGGGCCATAAAAACATTAAAACAAGACAATTTTTATTTTTAAAATAACTGAGTAGTCAAATACATTACAAAATTGACATGTGGTGAGTCCCTTAGTTGGTCATAGTGACACAAAGGCAAAAGAGGCACATGCTCTCCACACTTCCTAAAAAAAATAAATCTAAAAAATAAGCTCTTCCATATCGACTTGCATAGGGTAGACCTATTCAAGTAATCATTCAAATATTGATGAAGCCTACTAAAACTATTAGAATGTGGTTTATATTAGACATCTCCTCAAGGCTCCTTAGTGGGCCATGGAATTCCACTCTATCTTATCTACTTTAAAATGAGGAATATTTTGACATAATATTGTTTTACCATTTTAGGCCATGATGGCCAAGAGTGGGATCTTGTGCCTCTTAGAGGCAAGACCCACCTCTCCCTTATATATATAGTTCTACCTAGTATGTTAAAAGGGTTGACTCTATTTACAAACAAATATTGTCAGAATAACACAAAATTGATTTTGTGTGTAAATATGTTTTGTTACTTTTAAGGTCCTTCACTTTATTTCTATTTCAATGGATTAACACTAATGTTATATGATTGTAATTTATTATTTTTGTTTAAAGTTTATGCATTAGATAGGATATGCTTCCAATATTATAGTTAGGTTATTCAATTAATTTAACTTTATTTGAGGTATATAAGGATCTATGTGTAATTAGTTAGAGACCTATTTATAGTTCATTCATTAAAGGAGTCTTATAATCAATAATTTCATCTTACTCCTTAGACTCTCTCCCTGTGTGACTAAATTTTGAGCCATCATAAAACTTGGCATATAGTGGTGTAACTATAGCTAGGCATGTTTTGGTATTAGACACAATTTTATTGCCTCTTTAATCAAAATAATTTATTTATGACTTATCCCATCTATATTTTGATGTTTATTTGTGAACAAGTGACCTTTCTATTTATTTATAAATAATTAAGTGAAGCAAAGTAGGGTTCTCAAATTAAATATGTTACAATTGGTCTATCTAGAATCATATATGTTCCGTGAGTCAGTGATAAAACTAGTATTAGACCTCTAGTGGTAGTATTACATCTATTGGATATCTATTCAAAGTAGGCTATTTAATGGAACCACATACATATATCTCATTCCTTATATTATCTTAAGAGAAATCCTAAAATGAAAGGATGTAAGTTCCCTAATTGTTCCTGAGCTCACTCAATACATATAATCTAATAGGTGTTGACAGGATTAATATCTTGGGATGAACAACATCTAACATTATAAGTAACAACCCATTCTCACTATCTAACAAGGATTTAAGATAATAACTTACCTACAATAATCCTAGAGTCAAATGTGTAGATCACTAGATCTTAAACTAGTCTTAGATGACTAATAATATCCCCATTGTAATTCCATAGGAGAACTAGAACAACAAGAGGGAGACCAAGACCTATAGTTACACCTAATATCTCATCCTCTAAATTTTTCCAAACAAACCTCCACCTATGGATCCACATATGTCATGTTTGGTTGGGTCTGATATCGATATTCTTGGAGTTTTCCATGATTTACCTAGGAACCCAAAAAGATACCTCCTAATATTCACACCAGGTGTGGAAAATACCATTGAGGAACATGTAACCTCATCTAAAACTACTCTCAATTTTATAAATTTTGAACATGAGGATGTTTCCTATATGGTTTTAATTTTAACTATAGTGGATGTGGCATACGATTGTTTCTTAAACTTGTCCAAAGGTTCTATCGTAAGCTGGGACCAACTTAGTACATGTTTCTTACCCAGTTTGGGCAAGTCATCAATCCAAGTATGTTATACCAATAGTTTTCCTACTTAAAAATGGAAATTAATGGTCCCATAATAAATTTAAATTATAGGTTTCATAATATGTATAGTTGAATCACTATTTTTATAAACTAGATGCCTAGCTCACCCTTGAAATGTATGGGAATGGACTAGATCCTTAGACTACTATGTGTATACACATAGTATTTGTAAACTTGATCATTTATTAACACTTTATCTCTTATACAAACCTATCGAGTTTTAATATCTTTGAGTGCATGCCTTAAAGGGTGCACTAAGAATGGATTGGTAGACCTTTGGTGGTTCACAATATTGTTGGTCCCTATACCATTACCTAAAACCACTATAAGTTACTTTTATCCAATTCCCTAATTGATAAAAACCCTTTTATCCACTCTTATGAGTAATTAACCTTCAAAATATCACCTGACTAAGTAAACACCTTGTTTATTAATTTTCCTATTATGTTACCCTGGTTGATCTTATTAGGAATTGAGTGAATTTTATAGAACTCCATCAACCCAATTAACCTAGTTTGAGATCTAACATCTATATTTACCATTAAATATGATTGACATGTCTGACCTTATTGATTAAATTCTTGGTAGGGTTTAGGTTTAATAATTTTCTATAAATACCCCCTTCACTTCAATTTAATAAAGAGGAAACATTTATTTTGCATTGCTACAACTCAAAACTCTTTTATGTTTGAGGAGTCATTGCTTAGGTTTTTACCTTAGAGGGAAAAAAATTATTTTATTGGAAATTATTAGATGTAAAGTAGGATTTTTTAATCCTATAGTTAATTTATATAGTGTGATCCTTACAAAGCCACAACAACCTCTTTCAAAGAAGCATTGGCTAAGGGATAGATTGAGGCATGATATGTTCATTTCAAGGTAAGTATTCTTATTTTTTACTCTTTTATTTAGTAGATAGATACTCCATAGAGTAGTAGGATGAATATTTTACTTATTTCTTAGTTTACCTCTACATTTAATTGAGTATATGTCTCTTTACATGTTTTGTTTTTTTGGTTTAATTATCCCCCTTTGTGTCATGAGCTTTAGTGAGAAATAGATAAGATTTATTTTATGTATTATAGGCTTAGCTATGGTTATTGTATATTGTCATTTTCCTAGAGGCTTTGAAACCCTCTCCTTTGGTATTATGTAATAATATATCCCTTAATTAAGTTTAATGGATTTGAATTTGGTCATGTCCTAATATAAATAGTTATGCAATGAATTATTTAGTAAGATTACTTTATATAAGCTTGGAATCTACTAAGTAGGGTAAGTTGTAGATCCATCCTAATTAATTACATACATTTTTAGTGAACTCGATGTAAATATAACCCTTGAAAATTTTAATTTTCATTTAGATTCAATTAGATCGAGCTTGTCAATACAATTTTATTTTCTATGTATAGGTTTTCAACCAAGTTGAGCCTGTCAACCCAGTTTTATTTTCTATGCACATTATTTCAACTAGGTCAATTTTTTTGGCCTAATTCTATTTTTTATGTGCAGGGTTTTAACCAAGTTAAGCTTGTTGACCTAGTTTTATTTTTGGTGGACAATTTTTTAACTAGGATAAAAAACTCAACTGGATGACCCAATCAAACATTAATTAAACATTATAAAAAAAAATTACTAAATTGATATGGTTGATCTTTTTTGATCCTCTAAGTTCATTAAAAAAAAATTAGTATTTCAATTTTGTCAAATTATAATCAAATATCATTTCCCATGCTTTAGTTAAAATTCAATTTTTTTTTTACCATTTTTTTAGTTTTTTAAAATTAAACCCACTTAGTCAACTAAATCATCTAGCTTAATCTAGTTATATGCTAATATTATACCATCAAACTAAGTCGATTAGGTTAATTTTATTTATCATGGCTTGTCTTTATAACATATTGAGTCAAAAAGGTTGAATATGTTTATTACTATTTGCCTAACTAGATCAACATACTTGATCTTATTTTGTATGTTTCAATTTTCAAGCATATGCAAGGGAAACTAAAATATATTTCATAGTAATTAAAAATAACTTTGTTTTTTAAATAGTTGTTTCTTTATTTGCTTTCAAAAATAGTAACTTGGTTTTTGACAAAAAAATAATTTTCACCTTTATTTTCATTTTTCTTGGATTTCCTTAGAAAATATGTACCAAGAGTTTTAAAACTACTTAGTTACTATCATCAAGGGTTACATCATATTTTTTTTACAGTCCTTATCTATCATTTATAGATATCATGGCATAAGGGGATTTCCCCAATACTCATATCTATAATATAAATCTAAGCACAGTCTTTAGTTTTCATATACCTCATGATATCTTAGAAATGCTTATGATTTCCCTTTTTATTAAACCTTAGGAATCCAACCATCCATTTGATTGTGTGATGCATTGGTTAGTCGTTAACAATGAGAAGTTACTTATATATTATCTTTGAAACTTGGTTTATTGGTCTATAGGAATGATACTTCCTCCATAGTTAGCACTCTAAAACATTGGGCCAACACTATCCAATGGACAAACTAGTATCTTTAGAAGCCTACATTATCAATCATAGCCTTTAGTAAACTTCCTGATCTTATTTATTAATAATTAGTTATCATCTAAATTACATTTTTGATGCTCTTTGTTTACCATTCTATGTTTTAGTGCAAACTGTATTAGTTAGTATTGATATAAGTTTGATGTGGGGTATTTCAACTTTACTTCTATTTTCTATTTTTCTAACTATCTTGACTAGCTCAACATAATAAATTTATGTACTATTCTATTTTGCTATTTTTCCAACTAGATCAACTAGCTTGACATAGTTAGTTTACAAACTATTCTATTTTCATGACTTTCCAGCTAGGTTGACTAACCCAACCTAGTCTGATTCCATATTTTTCTATTATCCTGCTTACCCAACAAGATTGACTAGTTCGATATAATATTTACTAGCTAACTTAGTTATATATTAGAATGTTCTATTTTCCTTATTTTAGAAACCAAATAAATTAACTATCTTGAATTTTTACCTATTAGCTAACATAGTTCATTTTGAGACCAAGATCTAACTTATTTGGCTAATCTAGTCCTATCAGTGGCCTATTTAATTTTATTCCTAAAAAATTTTCCTTAAAAAAACCTACACATTATTTTTCTTCTTTCCACCTTTATCATCACTTAGAAGTCACCTATCAAAATTTTCCTTGATAACCTAAACCCATTTAGAATATACATGGGTTGTTCTTTCTTACCCACCCTAGACACCGAAGAGGATAATATCTCATGGTGCAATTAATCCCACCCTTCATCTAACTCTATTGACTATAACATGATTCAAATTACCCAAAGTGATGACTTAGATGGATTTAACCCATTTCACACTTCTCATGATAATGCCTTATCTCAACTTCCTTATTATACCATTGGATAAATAGATACTAACATAGAAACTACTCCCACAAAGAATCCTCCTATATTAAATATTCTTATCCCTAACCTAGGGAATGTTCCTCCTTCCAACACTAATAATCAAACTCATCAACCTTCCCCCACTACTAGTAACCAAAACATGCCTATTGACACCACTCAAATTCTTGATCAAATGGATCAACAAATAAATGTTATGAAAGCAACCAAAAATTCTCAAATTATGGAAATGCAACATCACATATTTAAAATGACTAATCAAACTCCTCTTATCATGCCTCAAAATAACCATAATTTTATTCCTCCTCTTCTTCAATATGCTAATGAGAATATCATCCCTCAACCTCTTATGCATAAAAATATGCTTCAAAATATTCAAAATGAATGTTAGATCTCTTTATAGTACCCACTGATATGGGAAATATATATCCAACCATTAAATATGATGGAACTAAAGATCCCATTATGTTCCTTAAATAATTTAGTAATCTCTATAAGGAATGGGTCCAAACTAATACTTTCACTACCACAAAAATTTTAGTCAAAACATTTATAGGAGATGTTTTATGATGGTATAAACAACTCCTTCAACATTATGTATCATAATTAGAGGATTTGGACAATGCATTAGTTAAAACATTACAATAAAATGATCTCACAAAAAATTGTCTTACTCATTTCATTAATGTTAGGTAATTACCCAAACAATTAGCTCATACTTTCATCAAATAGTAGAAATCATTAGCTCATAAAGTATATCACAACATGAATTATTATAACCTTTTTAAATTATTTATCACTACTTTAACACCTTCTCTTCAATATAAGGTTCATACTTTTTATCCACAAACTCTAAATGAGGCATTTGATCAAGCCAAAATACAAGACTTCCTTATCAAACAATTTGAGCCATCACATAATACAATCAAAGAATCTTCCAAACCTCAGCTAATGCAATTAAGAGTTCTAATTCACAATGTAAATTTATTCCAATGAAAATAAGATTAGTCAAAATATATAATCAAATTGATTCCTATTCACCATTAATGGTATTATAAATTAAACAATTATTATCTACATCTAATCTCTTCACCTATAACAATAATGCCCCAACATCATGGTATGATCCTAATAAAATCTATTGGTTCCATGATGATATTGGTAATTCTAATGAAACATCATTCAAAATCATCAAATTTATAGTTTCCTTTATGTTAGGTGACACATTTGACCATGATTCTATGATCAAATTATGTCATCATTATTTCCTCAAAGCTTCTCAAAAGAAACAAGCTACTAAACCCATACCCTCAAAACCTAAAAAAAATTCTTTTACTTTTAATACACAATAATTAAATGACAATATTTGTGTAATTGACATCGATTATGACCAATATTATAGAAAATATTAGTATGTGATTGTATCCAAAGTTAATTATAGACCTAAACCTACTCACAAAGATCTTTCCATTAAACCTAATAATTCATCTACTAATGAATAGTTGTTTAAAGATATCACAACTACTGTACCCATATATTCTAAACCAAACAATGAACCACTTCAACAACCAGAACCTTGACCTGGTTTTAACTATACCTAATAAAAATGTCATACCTCATAAAACTTGTCCTAGTTTTTCATCCTCTAAATAACATTAGAATTTTTTTGAAGAACTTAATTCAATGCCTTGAAAATTCCCCCTTATGGCATTAGTTTGAACTTCTCCCTATCATTGTAAACTCCTTATGAAACAATTACAAAAAATTGACGAACCACAATATAATGATTTTGAACTCCCTTTTAATGATCCTCAACTTACATAAGTTCATACAATCAAAACAATTTACTCATCCATAAAACCATCCATAGAATTTATCAAAAAAGATATGATTAATGATGAGATTATCTTTTGATAAGATTATCCACCTCTCTTTATCAAAATCTATATCAATGATACCCTAATTCAAAAAAGTTATAGTAGATGAATGATGAGGTATTGATTTCACCTCTCTTTGGTTAATTCAAAAAATCATATACACCAAAGAAAATCTCAAACAAACACACCTCACATGTAAAGGATCTAATAAAACCAATAAAAAACCACTTGGTTGCATTTGTCTCCCACTTACCATTGGATCCAAATAATTTGTATTAAGCTTATGGTTATTTATCTTCCATTATCTTAAAACATGCTCCTTGGTCACCCATGGACATATCATATATGCACCATTAATTATTTAGGTAGTCAATGTATTAAATTCATACATAATGGAAAACACTAAAAACATGAAGTTGATCCTAATACATGGATTATTCACCTCTAAATACTAAATCTCAATATCACATTCTAACTATTTATCATATTAATAGTCAACCTCTCCCTAATTTTGTTAACATGTATTCAGATTTACATGTCAATCTTATTGATTTAGATGATGATGAACTCAATGAATTTAAAAATACATGTAATAACACTCAATTACCTCTTTATCTAGTGAAATGGATCCCTCCTTCTTTAGTCCTACAATGTTTGTACTACTACCTTAGCTTATGATACTACTAATAATCCCCCTCCATGTAATGCATATGAAGCCTCTTACACATAGCATGATTTCACTTGTAATGAATATGGAGTATAAAAACTTTTAAAAGATCTTTTAACTATGTCTCCTCAAAATTTTATCAATATCGGTGTATCCACCTTTGATTGTCCTATGAAAACTAATTCAATCACTATATCTTACACCTATTATGACAAGTATATCATAGACCAAGATCAATCATGAAATTTAGATATACAATATTATAAAAATACATTAGCCAAAATACATGCTTTCAAATGTGATGTCCTTTTCATTCATATCTCACCTAACATTGATTCAGAACCTAAAGGTTATGTACCACCAAATAATCCACCATTATTACATACTCCATGTGTACTTAAATAAATCCCATCTATGGAATCTAATGAACCTTATTTATATCTTAATTCAATATAATATACTTCACTAACCATAGCTATTATTTCCCCTTCTTACGACTGTACCAATCAATCTAAACAATCACTATCTAAATCTATCCAGCAACAATCAATCAAAATAACTCTTCTTAAATCATCACCTAAAATCCCATCTATTGAATAAACCAATAAAATTAATACAAATCATGTTTATCTAGTTTAACCCCATCTCATCAACATAAAATCTTTATCCACTACAACATTATAAGCTAGGAAAATTTTAGTAAAAGATTCCTTGTTTAAACAACTTCATTGTTAGTGTGAACCCAAAAATACATCCAATTTCTTCCCTCCCTCTTGATCCATATCATTTACAAGACATAAATTCTATCATTATCAAAATAACTATAAAAATTCAATATGGTATATGTACATGTCTTCAACCTATTATCGTATCTAAAGAACTCACTCCTAAAGATAAGAATAATTTTAGTCTCTTTGAAAAATATTGTGAAACTTTCACTTGGTCAATGAAGGCATGCCTAAATTTTATCCTATAATCATTGTCCATAATATCATCACCTACCAAGATGCCAAATCCATATGACAAAATCAATGAAAATTCCCTCTTGATATTTATATCTTATGTCATAAAGAAATCATCAAATTTTTGGATCTACTAAATTCATTAAACCTATTGACTACTCAGAATGGACTTTAAACATTATTCTTTTTCTTAAGAAAGTAACCTTAATTATTGACATATGCATCAAATTTCACAACTTAAATTTATCTTGTCTAAAAGATAATTTTCTCTTACCATCAATAAGTGTCATTTTTGATTCCACTACCGGTTATGAAATGTTATCACTCATGGACATTTTTTAGGATATAACCAAATTCACATAGCTCTTGAAGATAAACATAAAATAACATTTACTACTGAATGAGGCACCTATTCTTATGTTAAAATGCCTTTTAGTCTCAAAAATACTAGAGCTACCTATCAAAATGCATCGACCCATATTTTTCATGATATTATTCACAAAATTATTGAAACCTATATGGATGATCTCTTTTCCAAATATAAACATTGTAATACTCATATTCATTTTATATATCATCTTTTATTAGATTATTAAATACAAAGTTAAACTCAACCCCTTCAAATATGCATTTGATTCTACTTATGGTAAATTATTAGGTTTTATAGTATCCTGCCAAGGCATTGATGTTGATCTAGATAAAATCAAAGCTATTATTAACATGCCTATCCCTTGATCTATTCTAGATATAAAAACATACCTTGGGAAACTTGGGGTAATTCACCACTTTATTTTAGAAATGGCTTACCATATCTACTTCATTAATTCCATTATAAAAAAGGCAATTCTATAGAATGTAAAGATTTATGCCAAATATCATTTGAATAACATGAAATAATCCTTGCTTCATCCTCCTACTTTTCACCCACCTTAAAATGATCATCCATTAATCATATATACTTCATCTACCCCCATATCAGTGGGGGTTATGCTCATTCAACAAGATGATACTAGTAGATAATATGTATTTATTATATTATTTGAGGCTTAATAAATTATGAAAAACATTATACAAAATTATAACATGATTGTTTAGATATCTATTTCACTTCTAAAAATCTCCATCATTGTATTCTCTATCAAACTACTTATGTCATTGTTCACTATGGTCCACTTCATCATTTCTTCTCCAAAGCTTTACCTAGAGATAAAATTGACAAATTGATGGTCCTATTGATAAAATTTGACCTTTGAATCATTACACAAAAATATGTCAAAGGCTAGGCCATCATAGATAAACTTGCAGCTACCTCCCTACTAACTAATAATCACCTTCAAGATACCTTTCCCAATGAATAAATTATTTATATTGAAGGTCTTAACCAAGAAATCTCACTCAAAGATTATTTCCATAACTTCACTACTGATATATAAGAAAATAACCATGAATAACTTGATCCTCCTCCTTTTACCACTAAATCTAAATTAGACATTGAAAAATTACTAGAAGTTACAATTGACTTGCATGAAGACACTTGGACACTTCACTTTGTTGGGAAAAAATGCGTTCAAGAAGTTAGGGTAGGATGTGTTTTAAAAACCCCCCATGGTAAAATCATACCTCTATCATTTCAATTAACCTTTAATGTCACTAATAATATGGTTTAATATGAAGATCTAATACTAGGCATGCAAGCCACAATCAAGTTAGACATCCCATATTTACATGCTTTAGGAGATTCAAAATTCATTTGTCATCAAGTTAGTAGATATTATCAATGTAAAAGTAAAAATCTTATCATATGCCATTAAATTTCCATATGTTTGCCAATGAATTTATCTCATTTACCATTGAATAAATCCTATGAGAGCAAAATGCTATAGCTAATTCTCTCACTTCATCAACATATTTATTTCATCCTCATCAAGTTCTTTGTGATTACTAATTCCTTATCCAAATGAGGAAGCCACTTTATTTAATGCATAAAAAATGACTCTAATTTGTCACATAGAAATTTTCACTATTTGATAGAGCTCATGGTATAAAAATATCATCTAATTCATCAAACAACATACTTACCCTCTAAAAACAAATTCTTGTGAAAAGGCTTGAATTCACAAACAAATATACAAATATGTATTTTGATACAACACCTTCTATTATCATAATGCAAAAGAAATCTTACTACAATATGTAATGCCAAAAGAAGCTATTTCTCTCCTTGAACAAGCACATGGGAGAATATATGGTGGTAACTATAGAAACCATGCCACAACCCATAAATACCTATGCATGGGTTAATTTTAGCCTACTCTTGAAAATATGTCATTAATTTTTATAAAAAGTGTAATTATTGTCAACTTCATGATGATCTCATTCATTCCCCTCTAACTAAACTCCAATCTGTGGAGTCTCCTTGGATATTTTATATGTGGGAATTAGATCTCATTGGCAAATTACCTAGATCACAAGATGGTCCTATGTTCATTATCACCACCACTGAATTTTTTACCAAGTGGGTGGAAGCCATGCCTATTGTTAACATTATCAATATTACCATTTCCAAATTTATTCTCTATCAAATCATATATCATTTTGGACTTCTTCATACCATCATTTCTGACAATGGTGGAAATTTAAGAAACAAATATATAATAGAACTATGTGAAAAATTCAAAATTATGCACAAATTCTTAATGCCTTATCATCCTCAATGTAATGGCCAAATAGAAGCCACCAATAAAATTATTAACAAAATATTACAAAAGACTATTAGAGAATATTTTAATCATTGTCATATATAAATCTATCCCACACTTTTGGCTTATTGCACTAGTATACATAATCTGATTGGAAAACACCATTTTCATTAGTATATGGGTTTGAATAAATTTTACCTCTAGAGTTTAATATATCATCCTTATGCATTTCTCTATAGACACCAAAATTACATCACACACATGCATACCTCCCTATGTCAAAACCCCCTTGAGCCCCTTTTAAATAATAATTGGCCTCCCTAACCCATGTTTTTACCCCTCACACATTTAACTAATTTAAAATACTTAATTAAGTTAATTAAAAACCCCTTATGCCACCTTATATGACCACCTCATCCTAAGACTAATTCTCACCTGATGAGTCACCTCAAGACTTAATCCCCTTATCCTCCATGACTTATTCTCACCTTAAAAATAAATTCCTAACCATCTACGTCCTTTTTAACCTCCCATTTCTACCATTTTGTAATGGATACCACACTTGGCATGAGAAACAATAGAAAATAAGTTAAAAATAGTAATTTTATCTATTCTCATGCCATCGACATTGATCAACCCACAATTGACATTGATGGGATCGATAACATCAGTTATATAAGACAAACTCCAAACTAATGTTCAGGTCAATAAAAATCAAGAAAACTCATTCTTATTTGCATACAAGCTTTTGGCATTCAAATTTTGACATCTTGGCTTACTATTACCATGTATAAGTGAACCTAGATCAGGAACTATGCTCTTGAGAACCAACAATGCCTGCTTGTTTTCTTTATTCAAGGCATCAGTTTGGCAAGCCTGATAGGAGCCATCCATTTAGCACTTATCATTTAATCACCTCTAAAGCTAAGTAGATCACTTATTTTGTAAGTCTTTAAGTAGTTAATTTGCAATCACTCTATATCTACTATTCATTACTTTACACATTCTTGACCGAACCCCTTTGAAGGAGTTATAAATATTCCCCACTTGTTTCCCCTTATTCTAACACACAAAACATCTGACTAGATCCATCTAAACACTACTCTCTCTCACACAACTCTCCCCCAACCTTCTAGCCCTGACTGAAACCATTTCCAAGACACAAAAAGCCTTTTACAAGCTCCTAGGCAATTATTTCCCCTATTGACCTCGTTAGCCTAACCAATATCGATCATTTTTACAATCGACCTAGACAACCTAACCGATGTCGACAACTATGGATTTCTAGTAACCCTTTTAAAACCTACCCAAACAACTTCCAAAATATAAACTAAATATACCACCTACACTCTGTTACTTTTTTCTACATTTAGGTTGTGAATAACAATAACATTATCTCTCTTTTACTCTCTCTTTTCCTCTCTCTTGGTTATTTATTACTCTTTTGTCTCTCAAAAGTGGGTTGTCATCTTTAAGGAAGTTTGACACTTCCTAGAACACGCGCATAGCTTGGCAACCCACTCATATATCTACCAATAGACATATTTTGATAGTATTTTCTTGTAGGTATTCCTACCCAACCAAAGAGGAGTGCTCACAATATCTACATATAGTTCACAAACCAATCTGGGTTCATTCTAATCACTTATCCCTATCCTTCTTCTCTATTTTTCTTTAGACTTGAAATAAACAAATTTTAGTGAAATATTTCTGGCACGCCTAGTGGGACCCTAGAGTTTTCCTTGGGTTCATTGCTTGTTTTAAGCATTCATATAGGTGCATTATAGTGAAAATTTCATTTCTTGAACTTTCTCCTTGTTTTATCCCTCAAAGCAAAAAAAATCAACATTTTATTTTCTATTTAAAGGGTAATAAACTAAAATTTATCCTTCCTTTCCACTCTTCTTTTCTCTTTACCTGTAAAAGCAATTTATCATTTTTATTACAAGTTAAAAGAATATTTTATTTATGTCTTTCTTTCATGCACATTAGGATATTTAAGTTCATTCTCTACTCCTATTTCATCTTTGTTTTCATTCAAATTTAAACATTTTAGATTTGGGTTTAAAACTTATTGCACTTCATTGTTTACTCGTTGCATATTAGCTCACCTAGTTAATTACAAGTATTATGAATGAATTATAGTGCACCTATGTTACACAACTAGATCACACACAAAAACAAACATCTAAACTCACTTGAGATAAGTCCCATTGAGATTTCATCACCTGGTGGATCACCTTACCCTACCCAACTATCCTACTTGGATTTTACCACTAAGGGGAGAACCCACTCTATTCTCTAGCGGAGTATAAACTCTAGGTAGAAGGTATATTTTGGCTAAGCATCATGGCTTGGCTTCAATTCCATGAAGTGTGGGGAACAATATCCTATAACAAGCCATATACCTGGTCTAACATAGATTTCCTCTTGAGTAGTAAAACTAACCTGAAACTAGCTCTAAATTGCTTTCTATTACCTTTGCTAACCAAATTATCCTCTCACTATTTGATTAAGGAATAAACCATTATGAGACTAAAATTAGTCTCTAAGAGTTAATAATTATTATCTATATGTTCTTTTTCTACTTTTCTATTGCTTTTTGTATTTTGGAGTTGGTAAGGACATTTTTCTATTGATTCATAAAAATAACACTATTTTTAATTCTTAGTTTGTATAACTTGTTATATCAAGTTTTCTGAGTGATATTCCTTCTTACACAAACCTCTTTCATACTCTATTTTACCTATATTCTACCTCTACGTTTCTAAAACATTGAATTTTCCATCTCCCAGTATATCACAGTGATCAACATCGATTAACTACACCAACATCGATAGGCTTTAGATACTAACATCAATTAATCCCACTAACATCGACAAACTTTTAATATCAACATAGGTTAAGTGATTGATGTCGATGACTGTGTAATTTTATATTTCTAAAAAATACAAGTTAAAATAACCCACTTACCTACACTTGAATCTAGTTTTTCCTTATTCTATCTATTAAGACTATTCTTACTTCTTCTTGCATGGTATTGATGCAAGCTCAAGCCAAAATTCTTACAAATTACGTAAGACAAAAACCACTTCCACCTTCCCCTCTTTCTATTGATTCTATCATGGAGCATACTTTAGATACATAGCATACTCCAAGCCCCAACCAAATTCCCATTGTGCCTGAAGGAGATCAAGATTTTGCTAAAAATTTTGATTGTAATTTGGCAACTTTTTAGCATTACCTTACCATGAACCAAACCCATAATTCTTTGCGTGACCCAATCTATTGTATACCAACATATTTAATGGAGACAACTTTAGTTTCAGTTGTCTCCATATTTTCCCCATGGTTACTCAAACTACTACTTCGATAAGTAGCCCAACCATAAACAATGTCTAAAGTTTAGCATCACCAACTGCCCAATCCCACCTAAACCCTAACATGACTTCTCTACTTTCATAATCACAAGTAGTTCAATCAAGTCACACCCCATTTCAAAATTTGGTGGTACCTATTCCATATAATCTTGTACCTATAATTACCTGAGTTATGACTCACCCTTCATCTAATTTAACCATGCCAATAACCCAACCTATAATAACAACATCCAACCAAAGCATAGTCCCTAACCCAATGGGATAAGCCCCTTTTCTTTTTGCCCCAGCATATGACTCATTATCCTTATGTTTCACCAAGGCAACCTCAACAAGCTATGTCATATGCTCCCTCTACTTCCTATCAGGTTCTCTATAACTTAGGGGGTATCTCCCAAACTAATCCCCCTCTAAACCTCATTAAGATGTTAATGGACAAGATGTCTAATCTAGAGACATCTATTTTTGGTTCAAAAAATGTGTTATATTATGATCAGATATGTAATGAACCCATCCATCCTTTTGTTCCTATTCAACCTTATCCAAGCCAATGGGAACTCCATAAATTTACTCATTTCTAGAGTAAAGAGGACCCATAATAGCATTTTTGATCATTTAGACATGCTTGTTATTTAATATGGCATGATTATACATTATTACTTAGCACTTTCCCTATGTCTCTTTCAAGTGCTACCCTAGATTGGCATAGCTCTATAACTTAACACTCCCTTTTCTCATTTACCCAACTCATGCAAATATTCCTATACCATTTCTCTATTAATATTTCTAAAAGGGTTTCTATTATAGACCTTTATTCTATTAGACAATTTGATGATGAGTCTATCACAAATTTTGTCCCTCATTGGAGAGGTTTGATCAATCATCTCTCCTTCTCATTACCCCAACCTAAGCTTATTGATCTCTTCTCAAGGACATGTGCTAAGCACATTTCATCCACACTATGAGTAAAAAATTTTCACACATTTGATGAGGCCTTTACAATGGTGCAAAAACACAAGATTTAGGCTATAGATGAAGTTAGAGTCAAGTTACATAGTAAGAATTTCAATTCCAAATTGAATGACTCCTCTTCTTCTAAAACCTCTCCTAACCAAAAATTAAAGGCTTCACCAATATGATGGTCATTAAATCAGCTTCTTCCACAACCATAAACCAACCTAATTCCTCAATTGACCAAGCAATTCCAACAATGGTATGAATAAAGACAATACACTCCCATTGGGGAGTCATATACATCTATTTTATAAAAACTATTGTAACAAGGTGTCATAACCCTTCCTCAAATCAAACCTCCTATATAGTTTGACCCCCCCATCCTATTACAACTTGGTACAAGGAGGATGAATTTTGAGGCTACCATCAAGTTAAAGGCCATAATTACAATAACTATAAAACATTCAATAACATTGTTCAAGAAATGATTGATAGGGGTGATCTCATCTTGGATAATCCTAATGCACTTGCTAATCAAAATATGGATGTGTTCAAACAACCTTTTCCTAACCATTCACCCAATCAAAATATTGTTTAGACCATGAATAACTCATGTCATCATAATATCCATATGGTTAATATGGGCTTTCCTTTACCTCTAGTTTAACCTCTCCCACAATAGGAGGCACCCATTTTATTGACTCCTCCCCCATAGTCAATGGCATTTATTTTTCCTATTCTTCCTCCCTAGGTAGAAGAGCCTATTTCACCTGTTCCACTCTCACATGAGGAAGAACCTATTTTACCACTTCTTTTTCCACCAAAGGAGCTAGTATTGCTAGTTCCTTTTATACCAATATTACCTATCCTTTTACCATTTAAAGACCATGATTTACCCATTTTGTAACCACATGTTGATGGGAACATCATTCCTATGTTATACCCTCTTGAGGAACCTTCTTTGCATACCTCTCCTCCACCGATAGAGAGTAATACCCCCTCCACTATACTTTTGCACCTAGAAGAGTTAGTGTTATCTACTCCCATGTTAGATGAGAGACCTATTATGCATGCTCCAATTCTACCACTCTGACCACTTATTTTACTTATGGAGGATCATACTTTACCTAATCCTCACCCACATGTTGAGGGAATAGTTACACCTATGCTCTACCCCCTTGAAGAACCCTCTTCACCTACCTCTCCTCCACCCATGGACTACCATGCCTCTTCTCCTATCTCTATCGAAGAAGACCCTATTATGGTTATTTGTTGTCTTTGGCCTAAAGTAGTAGAGACTAACAATTTCCCTCTTTCTCAAACACCTTATCTTTATAAAGATGCAATCGTAAGGCCTACATCAACTTCATCTAAACCCTTCTCATGGTTGGTGAAAAGTGTAGAATTTCTTGACTCCATGAAACTAGATCACATGGCATTTTGGGACTAGATTAAAAATCCTTATCCAACACAATGAGTGTCAACCTTTATCGCCAACCCTCTCACTACCCTTTACCCCAAGGTCTTTGACAAAGCTAAATATTCTTCACCAAAATCACCAAAAGTTCATCCATCTATGTCAGAACCCTCACCCTCACAGGCATCTACCACATTAAATTAGATCAAGCCTTTAGGTGTATACCCCATCTCTAATATAATTCATCCATAGGTGAAATTAGATCTAACTCTCTAACCAAAATTTAAAGTTTTGTGGCTTAAACTATAGAAAAATGTTAAGCTTCCTAGATCTCATTGATCTTTCCCTCTTCAACCCTTAGTTTTACCATTAATTTTGGGACCAAACCCCTCTAATTTAATTAGAGTATCACCAATCCAAGTAAAACAAAATTCTAAGTTACCTCCACTACTAGCTTTACTACCTGGTGGGCCTTTTACATTTGACACCATTATACTTAACACTAAGGAAGTGTTAGTAAAACATGTAACTCCACTACCACCAAATAAGGCACCATGTAAAACCACCCCTATTACTATTAAACAAAAGAAGGTGTCCACTCCTATTAACACAACAAGTGCAAGCCCACTCATAGGCTCTTAGAACTTTTTCTTATGTCAGTTGTTGCAATATTTCATAATAAATCTTCCTCCCATTAAGCCTTATAGTCCTCTTAGAACAAAGCCATCTTGGTTTAATGATACACAAGTGTGTGTTTATCACCAATCACCTAGACATGATACTGAGAGTTTTAAAGCCCTCACAATAGTCATTCATCAACACTTTGATGTCGACACACTCTTGGTTGATACTCCCATTAACCTTCCTATTATTTCACCTCTAGCATCCATAATGCCTCCTACTATTCCACCTAAATTCAAACCCAAAGATGTTGGCATACCCCCTTGGCCACTTCCTTTACCTATATTTTAGATCAACATAGTTAATTTGGCCACGTGGTCACAAAAAAAAAGATAAAGGTAAGGAAAAAGTCATTACTCCTTGTGCTCATCCCTTTTCTAAAGACACTCCTCCTCTGAATCCCAAGATTTTCATTTTGGGTGTCCCAAAACTAACATCTTCAAACATTATTCAAAGGTTGATGGTGAAATAACTTCACCAAACTCCTATGAAAATGTCCTTGTATGATTTAATCCAAAACTCACCCCAACACCATCAAGATTTGATTAGTGCCTTGAAAATGGTTGAGGTATAACCTAATGATCCCTAACCTCTTGTAACTTTGGTCAGCTCTCTTAATTCCATTTCCCTAATTTCCTTCATTAATTCATAAATTCCACTTCAACACCTTGAAGATCAAGATTCTACCCTTTTTATTACTACATATATTGATCAAACTCATGTCAAGAGAGTCATGATCTATGGGAGATCTAGTATTAATATTATCTCCACCTGTGCCTACAAACAACTAGCTCTTTTTGATAATTGCATGTCTCAAACTAACATGATACTCTAATCCTTTAATGATACCACAACTACTACGATGGGCACTATTATATTACATATCTATGTAGGTCCCCACATAATTCTTGAGCTCTTCTATGTTGTAGAATGAGAGTTAAAATATAACATCCCACTTTGATGACCTTGGATATGTGCTATGGCATGTGTACCCTCAACTTTGCATCACTGTGTCAAGTTTGAGAATGATGGGTAAGTGCATGTTATACCCATTGACCCACCTCTATTTAAAACATGCAACATGACTTATGGTCTCAATGATGTTCTCATTCCATTAAAGACATCATCTTATCTGCATGATACTTTTGAAACTTCTACAATCTCCACTCCCTTGATTACATAGATATCGACAACACAAATTCCTGACATGGATCCCATGGAGGAAACTTTTAAACATTTGTCACTCATAAAATATCATTTGTTGATGCTCGACATGTTTAATACTCCACAAGAGTATGGAAAGATTCATGTACACCTAAATTATGATCTATACATTAGGATGGTCATCCGTTATGGGCCCCTTAACCTTCAAAATAATTTCACATATGGGGGAATTGATCAAGCTCCTGCTATTGGCAATCCAGCCCCTTTGCCACAACCATTTACCTATGATTTCTATTTTTTAAGCAAGCCTAGATTCGATCACATCTATCTCTATAGGTGTACCTAGAAAGGATTTGGTTTGGGTTGTTATGAGTAGGGTATCCATATTCCCATTGAATATCCCACTAGTAAAACCATTGAAAATGCCCAAAAAGAGGCATGGTGTGGGTTATGAAGAACCAACTAAACTCACCAAAAATTCCCATGTGCCAATTATTGAAAATCTAGTATCTCCTTCTCCACCCTCTTCTACACCATCACCTACCAAAATTAGAGGTATCTATACCTCCTAATTTTTTTTTCAATAAATTCCATCCATTTGGGGCCTCTCACTTATCACCAGAGTAAGGAAATAAGGTCCCTTCCTCTCATTCATCCTAAAATAATTGATGAAGACTCTCCTACTATTAACATTATCCAATGTCAAGATGATGATGCTATTCTCACATACATGGGTGTAGATGATTCCTATATCCAATGATTACTCCTATCCAAAACACAAGCTATATTAAATGAATCAACCATTGACATCAAGTTTCCCTCTCACAATAACCCCCACATCCTCAATATTGGCCGATCTTTGGATGCCTTTGAGAAATTTGATTATGGCACATTTCTTAACAACCATAGAAAAGCATTCACTTGGTCTTATAATGACATGCTTGGTATTAACCCCTCTATCTTCACCCATAACATTATCATAATTTGAGATGCTAAAATTGTTAAGCAAAAGCTTCGCAAGATGCATCCTCATATTTATCTCCTTGTCAAAGAAGAGCTCCAATGCCTCCTTTTTATTAATTTTATCCAACCCATCGTCTACCCATAATGGATTTCCAATATTATTCCTATCACAAAAGTGATCAGGGGAATCTGCATTTGTACCAACTACCATGACTTAAACCTTGCTTGTCCAAAAGATGACTTGCCATTTCCAAGTATCGACTAACTTGTTGATCTAACAGTCAGCCATGAGATGATATCACTTATGGATAGGTTTTCTAAATATAATCAAATCTAGGTTTCTCTCAATGATCAACATAAGACAACCTTCATTACCCCATGGGGGGATTTATATTATCAAGTCATGCCTTTTGGTTTGAATAATGATGGTGCCACCTACCAATGTGCTATGAATTACATCTTCCATGATCTCCTATAAAACATTATGGAAGATTATGTGGATGGATTACTTGGAAAGTATAAACTTTAGGAAGATCACTTGATGATTCTCAAAATCATATTTACTCATCTCCTCCAATATAAATTTTGATTAAACCTAAATAAATGTGTCTTTGATGTCTTTTCTGGTAAGCTCTTAGGATTTATCATTTCTCTCTGTGGTATTGAAGTAGACCCTACTAAGGTTAGAGTAATACTACAGATGCCTCCACCTACTAATATCAAACAACTCCACAGCTTATAAGGCAAACTTTAGTCCATCCACTACTTCATCTCTTAGTTGTCAAATCATTACCAATACTTTCACCATCTCCTCAAAAAGATGTCTCCTTCCATTGGAATACAGATTGCCAAGAAGCTTTTGATGAACTCAAATAGTATCTCCTTTCCCCACCAGTTCTTATTCCACCTAAGGAAAATCAGCCTTTCTACCTTTACATTTCTATAACAAACCATTCTCTAGGTGTTATGATTGCACATCGAGAATAGGTGGTTTACTACATAAGCCACACACTTATTGATTATGAGACTTGATATACCCATATTGAAAAGATTTATCTCATGTTGGTCTTTTTAGCCTCCAAGATCTAGCATTATCTCCTAAATCATAAATCCTATGTGGTCACCCATACTGATCCCCTCAAATACATGCATTCCAAGCCATATCACAACCAATGTGTAGTTTGGTGGCTCATGCTCCTTGCTAAATTTGACCTAGAGTTTATTCAACAAAAGTCTATCAAGGGGCAAATGATCGTTGACCAGTTAGTTGCTGCCCCTTTAACTGACAACCAACTTTCAAACCTTGAATTCCTTGACGAATCCATCATAACACTCTCCATTGATGACATATCCTATCAATTGATGATGTTCTTTGATGGGTCTAAATGTCAATATGGTGGGGGTACAGGGGTCATTCTTATTCCTCTAGCTGGCAAGCCTATGCCTTTTTTATTTAAACTAGATTTTGAATGTACTAGAAATATGGCCAAATATGAAGATTTGATCTTAAGGCTTCAAATGACTCTCTTCTTGGGTATAAAATCCATAACCAGTTTTAGTGATTCTCATCTAGTGGTTAATGAGGTTAATGGTTCCTAACTATGCAAAAAAAAATTCTAAAGTGGTATAATCATCATGTAGATTCACTATTGGGATCATTTGACTCTTATCTCTTACAAACTATTCCTCAATCTACAAAAAATCTTACTGACACAATGGCTTCACTTGCTTCACTAATACCCTCTTCTCCCTCTTCCTCATAAATCTATGTCACCGTGCATCACTTAACATTTCCCTCCTATATATCAACTAACATGCTTTTCATTAGAAATGTAACATCCAACCCACATGAATTATGGTACATGCAACTCATAGATTATCTTTACTTTGATATTATCCCTTTTGATCTCTCTAATAATGGGAGATGTACCTTTATAAAATGTGTCACTCATTACACTATGCTAGGGGGAATTCTCTACAAGTGAGGTTTTGATGGTCTCCTCTTTAGATGCCTCACTAGTACTGAGATTCCATTCGCTATGAAAGAAGTCCATGATATTATTTGTGGTGGACATTTAAATGGTCACATAGTTTCCAAGTGTATCCTTTGACTCAGCTATTATTGGCCAACACTCCATCAAGACTATCCTAATTACATTCAATGTTGCATTAAATGGTAACAACACACTAACCTCCTTCACATTCCAAGTTATTCATTATAATTCACTAAAGAATTATGACCCTTCTCCCAATTGGGCTTGGATCTAATCAGAGAGATTAACCCTCATTTATCCCTTTGTCATCATTATATCATTACTGACATTAAATACTTCACCAAGTGGGTTGAGGCTATTCTTCTCATCTCCACTAAGGCTAAAAAAATTGTTGACTTTATCAACCATCACATCATCTGTTATTTTGGTGTCCCCCATAAAATTATAATAGTTAATGACAAATCTTTCAAAAATAAGATTGTCTAAAGTCTTTGTGATACATTCAAAATTAAATTAAGTTTTTCATCATCATATTATCCATAAGCAAATGGATAAGTAAAATCTTCTAAAAAAATATTGACCAAAATTCTCATGCAGATAGTCAATGATATGGGTAAAGATTGACACACACACACACACACATTTCCTTTTCTTTATGGGTTTAACACAATAGCATTCAAACCCCTACAAGTTCTATGCCTTTTTATTTGGTGTATGGGACGGAGGTTGTTTTGCCTCTTGAGGTTCAGATTCCTTCTCTTTGCATTTTCCTAAAAAGACATACTTATGAATGATGACTTTCAACAAGAACATTTGGCTCAACTCGAGTGGCTTTATGAGCATCGTATCATAGCCCTCAACCACCTCCGAGTCTATCAAGAGTGTATCAAATGCGCTTACAACAAAAACCTCAAAGAGTGAGATTTCAATATTGGAGATCTCATCTTAAAATAAAATCAACATGTGATGAACATGGAGAAAATCAAATGGGGTAAGTTTTCTCCTAATTGGCTTAGACCCTACATCATAACTCACAAGTATGGCTCAAGAACTTATCACTTGTCTTCTCTTGAAGGAAAGTCAAAACCCAAGCCTTTAAATGCCTTACACCTATAAGCATTGTTTTTTTAACTAAGTAATGCTTCACCTCATGTTTAACTTAAGCTCATCCCTTGAGCCACCCTATTACATTCATCTCCCTTCCTCTTAACCCTTACTCTTACACACTTAGTCAACTTATGAAGTGCTATGGTTTTTCCCTCAAAGTGAAAAACTCCTAAGCCTCTATAGTCTTATCCATGACTAAAAGCAAAAAAAAAAGTGGGATATGTAAAAAAGTTATAATCTCTCAAGTCATGATTTTCAATGTAGACTGATCCCTTGAAGGACAACTCTGTAAATTCTCTTTGCTACTATCAATAGATTGCTCCCTTGAAGGACAACTATTTAAACTAAAAAATAAATGCTTAGACTACTCCTTTGAAGGATGGCTAGACCAAGCTTTGTTATCAAAGGGAAAAAAAATAAAAATCTTCTCATATTGATTAGATTCATATGACCTCAACACATACAAGATCCCATTGTAGGCTTCCTGCATTGATCAGTCTACACACAGAAAAAAATTTAAGTCATGGACTTTCCTATAGTCACTCTTGAGTCACCCATAGTAGGGGCATATCATCCCCACTTTGAAGGTTATGTTATACCAACATTTTCACTCATTTTACCCTTTTCCCCTCATACTCTTTCAAGTGACTTTGAACTCACTTAACAAAAGTTGAACATGATGCTTCTCTAATAAATAAAATGGTCTAATGATGCAAATCATGAAAGAGGCTCATATTCCTGAGCTTAGTTATGTTATGATTATGGTCTTTACCAATACACGAGCATTTTTCCTCTTTATTTCCCATCCACATCACATGTCATTCTCTTTACTAAGATGAAAACTTCATATAAATAATAATATAAACAAACTATCCATTTTAAGCATACACCATCACAAATATGGAAAAATTGTAAGATGAAGCTAACAAATGAACTATGCATATACCATCACACATATGGGAAATGCTAATCTAACTCAACTAACATGTTCAAAATTAACATAAAATTAAAATAATCATCTACATCAACATCATCATATAAATCATAATAAATGCATCTCAAAATCATAATAAATATACATCTCATATATATATGATCAACATAAGTGTACATCAGTACATCATCATAATATCATCTCTCTTTCAAAATATACATCTCTCATCTTCGACTCATAGGCCATTGTACATATAACATATATAACAACAACAAAATATGGTGTTCAGAGTCCTCAAGGCTCTCTATGTGGGCATGAAGTAGTGTCATCACCACTCTCCACCCATCTACGTCTACATGAGCTAGAAGCTATGACACATGTCACTAATTTATCTTGCTCTCTAAACTTAGAATACCTCTAAATATATGGGAACTCCCTGATGGCCCTCTCATAATATGCAATCTCATCAAGGGTAGTATTATACCTCACTAGAGATATAGTCTGTAGTGGTCCCATCACACCTTATTGAAGGCCTAGCCTGTACTAGTCCCTGTGGTGGAGGAGGAGGAGTAGCCTAACCTACTACTCTCAAACTATCTCTCTCTATTGTCAGTGTAATAACTTGGCCTTGTAATACCCCAACTTGGCCTTGTAATAACCTGACCCAAACTTATAATGCCCCAACCTAGCCCTATAATGTCACCACCTATCCTTATAAAACCAATACCTATCCCTGAGTTGCATCTTGAGCCTGCATTGTTTCATCCTATGCCTATATCACCACATCTCAGGCCTGTACAGCTACATCTCTCTCTCATCAACCCTTAAAAATCTAGTGGTGGCCTCCTAACCTCAACCACAAGATGCAAAACCTATCCACCAAGTAAGATATGCCACTATGCATCCTATATCTACTACACCTATCCCTACTGACAGCTCCTCAAAATCCAACCCATCTATCTCTTATGGTAAAGGTAAGAGTGCCTTTATATCATCCCTCCTATATCAAGGGAAGGTAGGAGGTACATCTTATATCAAGATGAACTATCTCTTGACCTATGCCATAGGTACCATCTCTAGCTCATTGGCTCATCTCCCTCTAACCCATAATGAGATCTGTAAGCCAACCAACTACTCTATCTATCCTCTAAATGTAGGGTATTTCAAGTAAGGTCTCCTTAAAATATCTATAGGGATCAATCCCTCTATCATGTTCCTATAATAATCAATATCACTTATTATGCCATCTATTTGGGTATAGGCCATACCATCTCTCCAATGTCTAAAGCTAGCCCTAAAACTAGCTACAATCATGGTAGGTAACCCCAATGGTCATGTCATCATGATATGCTCATATGCCTAATAATGGATTAAATGCCTGACACAAACTATATCACCATCATAGTCTTAATCCTCACAAATCTCTGTATAACTATGCCAAAAACACTAGTCCCCATGCAAATATAGTCCATTGCTCAACCATATATGATAAAACACCTATCAATGAAATAGGAAATCTCCCACCATTTACATCTAATTGTGCATATACTATAATCCCTATCATCATCAAGATGCTTAGTCAATGTTTCTCCTCATCAATAATATACAATGGCTCATAGGCAAAGCTTGTTGAGTGATAAGTAGCCTCACTAACATGCTCTCAAAATAAAGCCACCATGTGAATATCATGCTCCTCTCTCAAACATGAGAAGATCTCCTCACCCTAGAGTGGTAACCATAAAATCTTGTATACATCCTCTTGGGTCACTATCAACTCTCCAGTCGGTAGATGGAAGGTGTTAGTGGTGTACATGGTCCCACCTCTCGATCAATGCTATCATCAAACTCACATCCTATATGACTCTATAATGTCATCACACTCCCCCTAAACCTAAAGCTTCCATGTGATCCCACTCATTTGGGGTGACATCTTTCCTCATTCATGTCAACAACATTAGTAGGTAATCCCATAGCATCAACTCCAACCTCATTTGCATCCATACACACACAACTCAAGTCACATACTTTCTAATATAACCTACCACTACCTTTTTCCCTTCTCTCTTGGAGAACTACATTGGTCTAAGTCCCTCCATTTGTCTATATAGGTAGGACTCAGTCAACACAAGATCTTCTAAGGTTAGCTTAGCCATATACCCACCTAACTATCTAACCTGCTCTCCTCTCTCTACCCTAGGCTTCACTACCTCTCTCTCCATCCTAGGTCCAACTACCTATCACAACTCTAGGCCTCATAGATTATCTTCCTAACCTTCAACCCTATAACCTATATTTTGAGCCTTAAGTCCCCTGACCTATTTCAACCTATCTTTTTTTACCCATTTACCCTAACACACTATTTACCATACCTTAGATTTTTCCTTAGGCTCTAGGAGAACTACATTAGCCTGAGGCCTCACCTAGGTTATGTAGGTAGCACTCAGTCAACACGGGGTATTGTAAGGCTAACTCAATGATTAGGATAGTTAACTACTTTAATTAAGGATCCAAATTAACCTTTTCTCCTATTTTTGGGTTTTGTAGTCAATAACATCAGTTTGGTATGCTGACATCAATGCTTAGTGTTGCTTGATGTCAGTAGAAACCTATTGATATCAGCACTATGTTAGCCAACATCAATGGAACCCACTGATGTCAGTGATTGGTTTGGCCTTAGGGCCGAATGACCCATCTCCCAAAATTAACTTTTTCCCTAAAAACCTACCCAAAATCCCTCCCAAATTAACCTAAACCTACCACACCCTATTTCCTACCCCCTCAACACCTTTCTTCTACCCAAACTTTAAATTTAGCCTATAAAAAGCACAATAACTGACTCAAATTCCACATCAAATTGAAGGGGATCTTACCTCATCTCTCCATCTCCTTCAAGATGGAATAGTTGGTTCTTATTGTGGTGCACCTCCCATTGGATCCCCTCCTAGCTCTGCCATCTCAATCACATTTAGAGCTCTTTTTCTCTCTAATCAAATGTTGGAAATGAGTTCTAGTGGGCCACTAAACCCCTTTTTGTCAAGTTTTATCACCCATCAACATTAGTGTACTTGACCTAATCCACCAATGTCAACAATATTTCCCATTGATGTTAACAACCTTATCCTATGTCACCATTGTCAACATTATTTACTATTGACATTCATGACATCATCAATAGTGACACCCTTGCCTTAGATCTCCCACCAACACCCATAATCCTTTAGATTCTACCCATAATATGGGGCAATTTTAAAATCACATATATCTCCCCAACCATGACAACCACCCTTGGAGATCACTTAAATCTCCACCCACGATGACTTTTCTTGGAGATCATGAATATCTCCTTGCTCATTGACACTTTTACACCAACCTTGCATTATTTGTCTTGACCACTTATGCTATTCTACTATAGTTGTCTATTGTACACATGCATGTATATTAGGTGTTTTGGATGGTGACTAAGCTTGTCCTATCACCTACAACCTTTTATGTTTCCTATGGGTATTTCTTACCTTATATACCTGGCACACATAGACCATTAGAGCTACAACTAAGATTTTTTTGACCTTCTTAGCTATCACTTACAAGTTGTTCTTTGGTTATTTCAATCTGAGTCCTCAACATTATTTTTTCTTGATTTTGTTGACTATAGCTCATAATAGTATACACACAAGTAGTGATATCATGTTATCCTCCACTCACCCAATTTACTTATTATCAAACTGGTACTTGATTATGATTTCTTATCTATTGATTCCCACTTTGAAGGAGGATACCTCATCCAATACTTAGAGCATCTAACTCCTATTTTTGTCTTGCAGCTTGTTAGTACAAATTATAAGAGAAAAAGGGGAAAATGTAGACACCAAAATAATATCACACACATGCATAAATATTTATGTCAAAACCCCCCTTGAGCCCCTTTTCAATAATAATTAGCCTTCCTAACCCATGATTTACCCCTTACACATTTAATTAATATAAAATATTTAATTAAGTTAATTAAAAACCCCTTATGCCACCTAACTTGGCCACCCCATCCTAAGACTAATTCTCACCTGATGAGTCACCTCAAGACTTAGCCCCTTATCCTAACTACCCATGACTTATTCTCACCTCAAAAATAAATTCCTAACTAAATACATCCTTCTTAACCTCCCATTTATACCATTTTATAATGGATACCACACTTGGCACGAGAAACAATAAAAATAGGTTAAAAATAGTACTTTTACCTATTCTCATGCCACTAATGTTGGTCAACCCATGGTTAACATCGATAGGATCACCGACATTAGTTACATAAGCTAAACTCCAACTAATGTTTAGGTTAATAAAAATCAAGAAAACTCATTCTTATTTGCATACAATATTTTGGCATTCAAATTTTGACATCTTGGCTTACTATTACCTTGCATAAGTCAACCTAGATCAAGAGCCAAGCTCTTGAGAACCAACAACACCCACTTATTTTCTTAATTCAAGGCATCAGTTCAGCAAGCCTAATAAGAGCCATCCATTCAATGCTTATCATTTAATCACCTCTACAACTAAGTACATCACTTATTCTATAAGTCTTTAAGCAGTTACTTTACAATCACTCTATATCTATTGTTCATTACTTTACACATTCTTGATCGAAACCCTATGAAGGATTTATAGATATTCTTTGCTTGTTTCCCCTTATTCCAACACACCAAACCTCTGACCAAATCCATCCAAACACTACTCTATCTCACAACTCTACCCCAACCTTCCAGACCTAACCAAAACTATTTCCTAGACCCAAAAAAGCCTTTTGCAAGCTCCTAGGCAATTTTTTCCCTTACCGACCTTGGAAACCTAACCAATATTGATCACTTTTACTACTGACCTTGGTAGCCTAATTGACATCAACAACTATGGATTTCTAGTAACCCTTCTAAAACCTACCCAAATAATTTCCAAAATACAAACTAAATATACCACCTGCACTCTGTTACTTTCTATTGCACTTAGGTTGTGAATAGTGGTAACATTATCTATCTTTTATTCTCTTTTTTCCTCTCTCTTGGTTATTTATTACTCTTTTGTCTCTCAAAAGTGGACTGCCATCTCTAAAGAAGTTTGACACTTCTTAGAATAAGTGTGTAGCTTGGCAGCCCACTCATAGATCTACTAATAAACATTTTATGGTAGTGATTTATTACTTGTAGGTAGTCCTTCCCAGCCAAATAGGAGTGATCACAACATCTGGATATAGTACGAAAACCAATTTAGGTTCATTCTAATCACTTATCCCTATCCTTCTCTATTTTTCTTTAGACTTGAAATAGACAAATTTTAGTGAAACATTCTCTTCATGATATTATTCTTGATGATGAATTACATGAAGCCCATCTCCATGCTCTATATTTATTGGATGAGTGATGTATGGTTGAATTATAACATAACCACCAATAAAAATCTTGCATTGCTAAACAACATAACAAAAAGGTCACAGTATATACTTTCAATATTGGTGACCTAGTCCTTAAACTCGATTATACACATGATAAAGAAGAAAAGTATGCCAAAAAATGGTAGGGTCCTTACCTTGTCAAATAAATCCTTGGTCTTATTACTTATAGACTAAAAACTAATGAAGGGCATATTTTTAAAGGACCTACTAATGCTCACATTTTAAAGAAACATTTTGCTTAAATATCTATTACTAAACATGTTTCTTACATACTCCCATATATTATAAATACTAACAATTTTTTCAAGTTTTATATAAAGATACCCAATGTGTAGTATTAAATTACCTTCAATATCCTTAGTTCCTATCATTTTTACTTTTGTCTATCTATATTTATTATTTTATTTTATGAGTTATAATTTAAGATCGTGGATAGGACCCAAACACCCTCATAAATATCTTTTATTTCCTAGTTAAATCTTCATGTATTTTTTATCATTGATTTGTTGTTGGAATAAAAACCATTGAGAGGGGGTGTGAATTAGTGTGCAATAATTTCATTCAATTCCACACATTCATTCATTAACCATTCAAGGTAACATAGAGATATAACAATGTACAATCAACCATGAAAACAAGTATGAAGTAGAAGTACAACACATAAACATAATAACTATGTGGGAAACCATCATAGGGGATAAAACCCACTATCACACCACTTGGAATACTTATCTATAAGTAATTAAACAACATTTAGTGAGGAACCAACCCCATAAGGAGGAATAACCCCTCACTAGTTAGGCACCAAACTAACTAGTCCTTTAGCAAGATCCAACTTGTAAGGAGGATATAACTCCCTAAGTGACTTGGCACCAACCTATACATTTCAAGGACACTTCTAAAAGATCAAATCTGAAAGGCAACTCTAACTCCCTTTTTGACTAAGCACCAACCTAACCAAGATAAGCTTGATCACCTCAAGGCACCTTATTGCTCAACCAATAGGTGGTGACTTTTGCTTTATCTCTTATATCTTATATACCTAAAATCCAAACTATATCATACAACTATAACACACTTCTCATAAATCTACTAATTGTCTCTCTCCTCATTTATCTCACTTCAACCTTTTACATCTCTCAAACAACCTTCTAGGTTCATTTGCTCAACATGCCTCTTCTAAGCTCATTAGGTCAATTAAATTTTTCATCTACTTTCATAATATCTGATGGATGTTCATGAATTATCCTCTACCTCTACCTACCTCTACTCCTCGAATGAGTTATTTTATTCTCTTCTATTCATAACTCTCTAACTACTCAAATAGCCTAATTAAGCCTTACTTATATACTAAACACTTACTCTCACCCATATTGGCTAACCAAGATCCTTACCATAATTTATTTATGATTTAAATATATTAATACACACATTTTACAAGTGAAAAAAACATTACATAGGTGATTCATTACCCTTAAGGACTAAAACCACCATTAGGCCTAATACAGACCTAATGTAATTAGGCCTTTCCTAAGCACATGTTTCACTTAGACCTCCTTAAAACACATTTAGCCTAAAAAATGGATTAAAAAATTCATGTCACTTTAATATACCATTAAAATTCCCTCCCTGGGTACCCAATTCCATTTGATTCATTTCACACCTTGAACCATCCAATTAGGTCCACTCGCCTTTATGCCTTCTCACTACCAGAAATTCTATCTTGAAAACTTGAAATATATACAAAAATTTACCATATAAACCATAAATAAAATCATATGAATAGGATATTTAATTACCTCATGCTCATCACTATGTTCATTTTACATCACCAAATAAGCCAAAAGGCCTCAAACCCAATCTTGGAATATGACCATTTAGAATGGTGAAACATAGTCAAAGTATAGTCAATAATTTTTGACTCTCAAAACTTGAATAGGGATAATAAATGACTAAAAATTACTTATAATGAAAATTTTATAACTATATAATATATTAATATGCATTTTATTCTCCAACTCAGTATAAATCACCTCAAAATCATCTTTCTTACCAACATAAAAAATTGTCAAACACCCTGAAAAACACAGTCTTGAAGAACATTGTATATATCACTTGAAAGGACACTTTAATGACATATTATTAAAATTAATATATCTTATATGAAATATATTTAAACCTATAGTGGATAGATATCAATATCTAGTGTCAATTATTGGTCTTATAGACCAATTTCTCAAGTCTCTCTTACATAGTCCATACTCAGCCATATAGGCCATTTTGGCTTCCACATTACAAATTATTAAAGATATATCTACATATTATATAAAGAATTATTAATAAATTTATGTCTAAAATAAAATAAAATATTTCATTATATGTAATTAATTTTGTTATAGGGTCTCACACTTTTCATTTCACATGGTAGACTTGGAACAATCATTCTACCTTAGGAACTAGTCATGCTGATCATGAATATTAACACCTAGGGGGACACTTCCTTGAAAATAAAAATAATTTATATGATCCTCAAACATCCTCAAATAATCTTCAAACACACAAGTAAAATATTTTTATGGTAAACATGATATATATAGACCAAAATCTGAAACATACACCTTCACTATCTTCACTCACTTGGACAAGTCATCTTGAGATAACATTTTTGATTGTGTATGAGAATATTAAAAAATTATAAACAAAGGAAAATTTAGGTATAGGTATTAAAAAAATAACTAAAACAATTGGATTCATGCCTAATCATCTGAAACTAATCCCTAAACACTTTCTCACTCTTATCCAATTTAGCAATAGGTCAACTTGATCGACCAAAATAGTTGATACATAAGAATAATTTTTCCAAATACAACCATGTAAAATAGTAACATGTCTTTATCTTCAACCTCCATCCACTTGTATGCATTGACCTGGATAACCTTGCATGTAACATCAAATTCTTCAAAAATAAGCATATTTCTATAGCTTCCACTCACTGTCTTGACACATCACTACCACCTGTAGATGCTTGGAGGAGTCTTATACCACAAAAAAACACAAAAATTGACTTAATAATCAATTATGGATACTTTATATAAATATATTCACCATTAAGTCAATATGAGGGGTTTGAGAGGGTTTTAGACTAGTTTACCTTCGTAACATTTGTTCATAAAGTATAGCCCCTCAAATTATAGAATAATTATTGAAAATACTTATTAGGAACCATTTAAATCTCTAAAAAATAGATCATATTCCCATTAAATTATCACACATGCCAATGAGTATCTAAACTTCCTTCTTAATCTTGAAAACCTTTATTTTACATACATATGAGACCTTAAAATGTTGTTTCTTGCTTTCTCCTTCAATTGAGGACCTAAAAATTGTTCAACACCTTGGGAAAAAAATTTCAAACCTAATTCCATGGTATCATGTGCTCTCTTACCTTGTAAATTGATTTTGACCTTTCATTAGGCCTCACTAGGTCTCTTATGCACACTAGGCCTTAAACTTCCAATTACATTTTGACTATTGAAAACACATGGAAATATATTTAACTAATATAAAAAAATCATACACATGTCAAATGAAATCATACCAATCTTAAATTCTACTAAACATCAACTCCCAAGTCTCATACTCATCATCTTAATAAGCTACCAAGCTTATGCCTTCACACTAGGTCTCTAATGTAAGGACTAAGTCTCAATATCTAACCTTCATACCAATGTAGATGTACTTTAAACCTTATTTAAATGTTCATACACATTATCACATGTTATATCAATTATTTTCATCCTTCATAGGTCATTTTAACATCTTAGAACCCTTAGTTAGATTAGATAGAATCTAAGACTAGTTAGTTTGCATATTAGACCTATAGGTATTACCTCTATAGTCATATTATGAAACATACCTAGGTGATTAAGTTCCTCAAATACATGTTAAAATGTCTTCATACATCCTATTTTACCTATGTGCATTCATCTCTTAGAGCCATCATGTTCCTTCTTGTACTAGACTTGATATACCATGCTCAAGCGTTCTTATCACTTCATGACATCATCCTTCATTAAGGACTAATGACTATAGCCACCTTCTTTTGATTCCTTTGACATAAATGATAGTGAAAAAAAATGACATAAATTAAAACTTACAACAATCTCCTCCTTTGTCATTGATGGTAAATTACATCAATGGCAAGCCACAAAAGGACTAATCCAAACAATTTCTCCATCAATCTGATCTCTCTCCCCCTTTGACATTAATGACAAAGGGTCTTTATAGTTACCACCTTGTTTCTTCACTCCAAATTTAATAATGCTGCTAAATAAAACTAATCAAATGCTTACCTTTAGAGTGATTAATATGCTAACTCTCACTTAACCTATTTCTCATCATCTGCTCTTAATCTTACATGAGTCCATTCATATCTTTATCTTATCCTACCACCTAATCCTTGTACTTGTTCACTCACAAAACTCACAACATATGAACCTTAATTAGATTTTCACTACCAATTACTCACAATCACTCCGTATCACCATGCTTATTTTTCATTTTTTTGTCTTTAATCTAAGATTTTAAACTATTCTTTGATCTTACTAGACAATCATCATATGAAGAGACCTTAGGGCATCATTAGGAAATGCTACCCCTATATCTATGATTCATTAGGCCTTATACCAACACTATGCCCCATGGAGACCTATTCCAAAAAGATCCACTCCTTTCTCAATACTGACTTCTTGGGATAACAAGACCACCTTAGATAGGTATGAACAACTCCATATATTGCTTATGACATCAAACAATTTATCTTTAGGCATCAAAATCCATCATGGCTCAAAATGCTTCAAGGCACCTTCTTGGAAACATACAACCAATATTTTTTTCGATAATAACATAGAACTTTATTTATTCTTAGGCCTCTAAAAATCTTCATGTCATGATACATGAATGATCATCTTTAGAACTTTTTTTTATCTCCTTTAGCACAAAACCAGCTTGAAATATATTGGAGAACACTTCCAATGGTCTTTAAAATCTCATTAGTATTACAGACCTATCTATGAATCATATATTATTATTTGAAACTCATGATCAAACTAAATTCTTCTTTATGTATTTCAAGTCATCATGGCTTTAATCAGATCATAACAACTTTAGTGAGGCAATCTGCTAGATAGGTCTGTGAGACCTCATTCTCTATTGTAGATCTTTATCAAATAGTCATGACATAGATTATTAATAACCTCTATAGACACCATTCATTAAACTTAGTCAAAGTCCTTATACAATCTTCACATTTATTATTTGATCCTAAGACCACTTTGACATTCACAAAAGAATACTTTACTCCTCATGGTAATGATTCAACGTAATCAAATCTACAGTCATGTTACATTCATTATCTTCTCATTCTTTCACTATCCCATCAAGTCTTGAAAATCTCATTCATGCAAGTCAAGTTATATGCTTTAAATACCTACAATGA